>CM055118.1:715999226-716366726 GCA_029206835.1 Rana muscosa
ACAGGCATAGTGAACAATAGAATGCAAATCACCTTAATTCCTCCCAGGAAGGTCATAATTAAACAGTAAACAGTTCTTTGCAGATATTCTGAGGAATATGGTGGATCAATATTACAGACCCAATCTAGATACAATGTATGTGCAGCATTGAATATGGCTATCACAGACCATATTGGGGTTTTCATTCACCCTGTGCCCCTAATAGAGACACAGGGTGGTTGACACATAAGAGGCATTGGGGGAGTTGAAGCAAGGGTATCTCATACTTTCTAAGCGATTCTCAGTTCCCCGGGCCTTCCCGTTACATCTCTCCCCTTTCGGCAGGAGACTAACAGAGGAGGGAACCCCAGATGGGTTGACTCCGAAGTTAGTCCATAGGTCCCTTCTTCTAATGCCGGTATCCACACAGTACCCCAAATAAATTGCTCCAAACAGAGCATTACTTACCCAGCCAACCTCTGCCTCTCTCAGAGAATATACCCGCCGCTGGGGAGAGGCCTGGACTGGCCCTTCTCCCTGGAGTCTTTTCAGCCGCTGGAGAGAAGACAGGGTGACTGGGCTCAGTCCGTCATGCTGTTGGGGATCTGGGTCGACTGCCCGGCATCCCTGGGGTATACAAGTGGAGACTGAAGTCCCATCCACTTGTGGTAGGTGAAAATCCCCCAGTGCTTGCAAAGCAAGGCTGACATCCTCCTGTCTCAGTGTCACACCATTTTCTGGGGTTGTGTCAGTGAGGACCGAAGTCCCATCCAATACCACAGGAACTCCCTTTTCTGTTAGTTGAGAGCAGAGGCCCGTGGCACTCTGCTCTGTTGCCAGCTCTTCTGCTGGGTACTCCACACTATCTGCTCTGGTTAACTGTTGGGGGGGGAATGGCCTGCTTCTCCCTGCATCTCTGAAATCCACTGGGAAAGAGGAACCATCGCCTTCTCACCTCGGGCCTCCAAAACTGCCACGGGTGTACAGCAGGGGTCTGCAGTACTTTGTCCTGCCGCCAGTACTTGGGCCCGGCGATGCATAATCCCTAACATCCTCTGAACAGTCCCTTAAGGCCATACCCTCTGTAATCTGTGGCTGGGGAGATGAGCCAACTGCTCTAGCTCCCTGGAACTCCATATCATCCACTTCGGCTTTAGGGAGGGCAATCTTCAGCTTTTCCACTGCCGATTCTTCAGCCAGGCTAGCTCCCTGGAACTCCATATCATCCACTTCGGCTTTAGGGGTGGCAATCTTCAGATTTTCCACTGCTGATTCTTCAGCCAGGATTTCATAGTTGTCCACTGGTATTTCCTGATAGTCCCAGGCAAAGGTAGCCCCACCCTGCTGCTGAGCCGAGTCTAGCAGCTGTTTGTAGGCAATCTCCATCTCCCATTCCTGAACGGCCAGAAACTCCAAATCTTCCTGTGCCCAGTGCCCTTCCAAGACATTCAGTCTTTGCTCTCTGTGCTCCATTATTTCCTCCAAACGCCACTCCCGATCACTCCCAAAGTCAGGGTCCTCAGACAGCCTCCAATACAACAATCCCAGGCCATTATAGTCAAAGCCTTGTGTGGGGCTGTCATCCGCTGACCACTGGCACTCTTGGGCTACATACCACCGGAGGGCTCTGTAGCTCTCGTTCACCCGCATCTCTGCCCGGATCAGCCTGCTTAACTCAGCTGTCCACTCCTGCTTCGGTTGTTCCCCCAATAACAGCATTCGTACTTCATACTGCGACCAGTACCTTACATGGATGGAGGGGAGAACTTTTCCCTGGTGTTGCTGCTCGAGAGCTAGCACTTTCTTCCAGAGTTCGCAGCGGATTGAATCAGACCATCCCAGCAGGACCTCCTCTGATACTGGTCCTCTATGCTGTATCTGCATCTCTCGCAACCTCCTTCTGAATTCCTTTTCCATGTCGGCTGGTATCTGTATCTCTCCTCTCCTTTCAGTTGGTGCTGCTTTTTTAGGTGTTGTCTCCGATTGCCGTATTTCCGCCATTCTCTGCTCATGTTGCCGCTCATCCTGCCGCTCGATGTCTCTAATGGCTTCCTGTATGGCGGTCTCTGATGGGTTAGCACCATATAATGCCAACCGCTGTCGCACTCGTTGCTGAAACAAATCTTCAACTGACCAGGGTCCTGCATCACCCTCCTTCGGCTGCATAGCTGGTCATTCACTGTGGTGGTTTGGAGTGTCCCAGGAACTGGAGGGAAAATCCCGCTGCTGCCAACCAATGTAACGGGTCCCCAAATATCAAGGGGGTTAACGCCGTTTATGATGTCCCCTCTCCTGGACACACATCCACTCGCTACCAATCTTTCACAGCCAAACGACCCCTTCCCATAGGAACCAATCCCTCTGGAAGAAATGAGACGCACTCTGTATTCTTCTGGGGTAGAATGACTTTTATTGAGAAACATTGTAACTTTTATATACATCTAATACACAGTAGTTTAACATGAACAATGGCCCAGCTCCACCCACACATCACAAGACTCAACACATCATCCTGACGTCTGCTAGGCTTCACAAGATCCCACACAATAGAATATAACGATCCCCAATACACATCTTATCACAAAGTGTTGGCAGCCAGTCTGTCTGCCGGATACCATACACACAGGCATAGTGAACAATAGAATGCAAATCACCTTAATTCCTCCCAGCAATGATTACACAAAAGGCAGGGGCTGGGGGTGATGACATTAGCATCTAACAGTATGTGTCCCAACATCGTGAAGGCGTCACTTTTCAATTACCCTGTTGAGGTCATAATTAAACAGTAAACAGTTCTTTGCAGATATTCTGAGGAATATGTTGGATCAATATTACAGACCCAATCTAGATACAATGTATGTGCAGCATTGAATATGGCTATCACAGACCATATTGGGGTTTTCATTCACCCTGTGACCCTAATAGAGACACAGGGTGGTTGACACATAAGAGGCATTGGGGGAGCTGAAGCAAGGGTATCTCATACTTTCTAAGCGATTCTGAGTTCCCCGAGCCTTCCCGTTACAATGATCACATTCACATGTGTGTTATGCATGTTTATTAATTGTTTCTTTACACTATTGTGATATTTTTTTCATATTTATGGTTTGCTTCTAGAAATATTGGCACATATATATATTTTTATTTTTATAATCTTGGTATATGTTGGCAATTTTTGCAAGCCCTTTGCGTCTTTGTAGTCGCAAACAGGTTTGTCATACACACTCCATATAGGGCTCATGTCCCTTTAATTTGAAGCCATTTATCCACTCACCTCACAGGTTTTTGGATCTTTTTGCAATTTCTCTGGGTAGAGTTATTTGCTCAATACATTGTTAGCGCCACACTTTATTTTATATGTCTGTTCACAATTAAGTCTGATTGTTGTGTTGGCTGCTTATAGAACATTTTTGTTGGTTGGCGCAGTATATTATTCTATATATTTAATGCAACACATGCTCAATAAGCTGTATTTTGATTTCGATGATGCCCACCTTTCCTTTTATCCAGATTTACCTTGATGCACACTTATGCAATGGAAAGCTCTACACCTCCTTCTGAACGCTTTTTAGGCTGCAGGCATAAAATACAGATGGGGCTTTCCTTTCAACCTCCAAATATGAAAGGATGGGAAATACTTCATAACAAGGATGACTTCCTCAGTTTTCCCAACTGAGCTTGGGTCCTGTGGACTTTCTGGATTGGCTCTGTACGACTGATATTTCTGTTCCCAACTGCCCTCAACCTTGGGTGCCAGCATGCACCAGGGGTCACAACTGCCACTGTATGGACACTATCTTGAGGCAAATGTCTGGAGATGGGGACGCATCCTAAAAGCTGCCTTGAAAATTCCAATGCTCCAACTACCTATTTCTCTTAACGTCAGTGTATGTCTAGCGGAAATCTTTTAGCTCCTTAGCTTAGACCTAGGCATGGCTTGTTGAGATACAACCTTGTTTCTTTAATATAGCCACTGTAACAGTGTGTGGATGTGACACAGTGTCCATATGGAGTCATCTCTTAACACCTCTGTGTCAACTACTGTGGCTTTCACGACTACTGGGGTGGATGCTATACAGGATATATGCTTATCATGATTCCCCAGTAGGCAGCCCTACTTTTGAAGCTTGTTGAAATAAGGATGTTTGCCTTGCCTGAACCCCACTCACTGGTTGGGTGGAGTCCCACACTGGGGTTCTTAAAAAAAGGTAGATGGTTGTATATATTTCAGTGTTAATGCCAATGATGTTTCTTTTTCTTTCTTTTGTGTTGTGGTGATTTATTTCTGTTTTTTTCCTCTCCGGTATGCAGACTTCCTGGTCACTCTTCCTCCCTCCTAACGAATTCCCAGAAGCTGCACTTCCTCTCCTCCTCTTGACTCCTCATGGCAACACTTAAGGTAGTTTCTTACAATATTCATTGTCTCTGTTCTCCCAATAAACACCACAGGTTATGCTTAGAGCTAAAAGGGTTAGGCTCACATAGTCTTTTTTACTGGAGACGCACTTAAAACACTTCTCAGTGCCCAAACTCACACACCTTTTTAGCCAATGGTTGTTGAGTACCTCGCCCATAGCCAAATCTAAGGGAACTGCCGTTGCAGTGCATAAAAACCGCCCATTCCTACCGCAAGAACTTGCATTACTTAAGGGTACACTTGCAGGACAGAAAAATACCTTTGCTATTTTGTGAGCCCCGGAAAATTAACAACTTACCTTTTTGGATTCAGTCTTCATTGGCAGACTTTAGGGAAGGTAAATTGATCTTGGGTGATGACTTTAATGTGAGCTCCAACCCACTCTTGGACACCTCCCAGAGACATTCCACTCATTCTTGTAGTTTCCTTAAACATTTTCTTAAGCCTGTGCATTTCTGTTCCTGCTGAAGAGCACTGTAATCCACTGAATGAGATGGTAGCTATTACTCTGTGACTTATGGGGTATATATAAGAATAGATCTCCTATATGTTAAACACCATACCTTGGAGACCCTCACCAACTCCACTATCGAACAGATCACCATATCTGACCATATACCGATAATTGCCTCCTTTCTTATTTCCCATTCTACAGCCAGGTCACTTAACAAAAATCCTCCAGATGATGTTTCTGTACTGGCAAGTATAAATATAAAGAGGTAGGTGGCGCTGCCAAGAGACTTAGTAATATATTGACCAAAGCAATCTTAAAAAAGTGCTAAAGTGCATGTGCAAGTACAAATTGTTACCAAGCCTCCAATGATCCTATTGTGCCAAAAACGTCATTAATAAAAATAAAGAATAAAAAGTGGTTTTCAAAAAAAACTGTGCCAAAATCTTCATCCAAAAACAGAAAAAAGTATCTATATAGATATATACTGTATATCACATAGGGGTGCACTAAGAGTTCTCACAGCATTAGTCCATCTAGCTAATTGCTTAGTTAGAATAACATGATCCACGGGAGGACAAAGGGACTAAATGAACGTCGGTGACCCCAGTGGTCAAGGTGGGGAACTTCCAGACATGTCCACCCACTATATCACATCCAGATACTACCTTGTAAAACGATGAGAACTATATGCAATTATTGCTATGTACCAAAATCTTCATCCATAAGCAGAATAAGAAAGTGCTAGTAAAGGAAATATATGTGTATAAAAAGTAACCCAAAATATATATGTAATATCCTATAATAGCCCAAAGTGACTTGTGCAATCAATGTCCATAAACGTGACTCTCCAAAGTGACTGGTGCCGAATTCCAAAGTGACTGTATACGACAAATTGGTCACAACTTCTGTGCAGAAAGTGATCAACACTCATGCTCCCCTCTCGGTTCCACACTCACCAGATAGCTGCACCCCTACAGGGGTAAAACGCATGTAGTCAGATCAGCCTATGTTCCAGGTATCCAATGCAGGGACCTCTACCACAGTGTGTTAAATCATGGGATATCAGCATGTGGATGGATGGAAAGGAGGAACACTCATAAGTGTAAATACGATAAAAAAGGGTTTTTATTTAAAAAAAGGGCACTCACTAGTGCCAAAAACTTGAACAGAGTAAATTCAACAGATCTGGGATGGCGTGCGTTCCACAGACCAGATACAGGAAACCGGAAGTGCTGAAAGTGACGTGATGGCGTTCCAAGTTCCGCCTTGCGCGTTTCATCATAACCAGCTCCCTTATAGAACAGATCACCATATCTGACCATGTGCCGATAATTGCCTCCTTTCTTATTCCCCATTCTACAGCCAGGTCACTTAACAAAAATCCTCCCGATGATGTTTCTGTAGTGGCTAGTGTTTTCTATAGTGGATGGTTTTTGATTTGGGCGAGTTGGTTGCACTATTCTTTGGGTCACCGGCAGACATCGAGTCCGCGGGTCACGTGGGGACGGTCACGAAGACCACTGCCGGCACCGCTAGAGGGCAGGTTTAAAGCAACGTATATATACGTTGCTTTGCCTGCCCGTGCCATTCTGCTGACGTATATCTACGTGAGGCGGTCGGCAAGCGGTTAATGAAAATAGTGTTGCTTTATGGGTTTATGTGAAATCTCCATTAATAGTTGTAAAATAATTGTAATTATGAATATATTTCATTTAGACTTGTATCTATGTAGGGGTATAACATAGCTTACCAGAAGGCCCTGTTATAAAGACGAGTCGGTGCCTAAGCTTGTGTATCTAAACAATGGGACCCAAACCTCTTTGTTATATATATTCACTTCAAAGGATCCCTTGTTGGGATATGCAATGAGGGTGGCCAGACCATCATGAATACTTAATTTCCCTGAAAATGTCTACTTACAAGTTTATATCTCACGCTCAAAAGTCTGTGTCAAAGATTTGCATGACTTATACAAAGTATAGGGATTGGAGATTTAGCCAATCCTTACTCAGGATTAGGGAGGCCCACCAATCAGAGCCACGCCATGCCAACCAATAAGGCATCAGCCTGTAATGATATACACAGACTAGATGGGAGAGAAGCACACACTCTCTGGTAGAGTGGTCCTCTGAATGGAACCTTTGTGGGCCATAGCCTGGTAACTATTGTAACTAAATATGTTTGTCCTATGTCTTTTCTGTCCTACTGTTTGTAGATTAATGTTTTAAGGAATATACTCTGTATTCCTTCATGTAATCCATGATTTTTACCTTTTTCCTGTACAAATAAATAGATTGTTGTGTATTAGTTTAGACCTGCTTACTATTAGGGATGAGCTTCGAGTCAAACTCATGTTGGACTCGAACATTACCCGTTCTCCCGTTCGCCGAACAGAGAACAATTTGGGGTGTTCGCGGCAAATTCGAAAATCCGTGGAACACCCTGTAAAAGTCTATGGGAGAAATCTAAAGTGCTAGTTTTAAAGGCTTATATGCAAGTTATTGTCATAAAAAGTGTTTGGGGACCCGGGCTCTGCCCCAGGGGACATGTATCAATGCAAAAAAAAGTTTTAAAAACTGCAGTTTTTTTCGGGAGCAGTGATTTTAATAATGCTTAAAGTGAAACAATAAAAGTTAAATATTCCTTTAAATTTCGTACCTGGGGGGGGGGTGTATAGTATGCCTGTAAAGCAGCGCTTGTTTCCCATGCTTAGAACGGTCCCTGCACAAAGTGTAATTTCTGAAGGAAATGCTCCCGGCAATACAGAGAAAAGTCGTTGATAAAAAAAAAATGCGTGGGGGTCCCCCCAAATTCAATTACCAGGCCCTTCAGGTCTGGTATGAATATTAAGGTGAACCATGCGTCAAATAAAAAAAAAATGACGTGAGTTTCCCCCCAAATATCCATACCAGACCCTTTATCCGAGCACGCAACCTGGCAGGCCGAAGGAAAAGAGGGGGGGTGAGAGAGCGGCCCCCCTCCTGAACCATACCAGGCCACATGCCCTCAACATGGGGAGGATGCTTTGGGGTCTGTGACCCCTCAAAGCACCATATCCCCATGTTGATGGGGACAAGGGCCTCATCCCCACAACCCTTGCCCGGAGGTTGTGGGGGTCTGCGGGTGGGGGGCTTATCGGAATCTGGCAGACCCCTTTAACAAATGGGACCCCCAGATCCTGGCCCCCCCTATGTGAATTAGTAAGGGGTACATTGTTCACGTTCCCCATCAGGTCCGCTCAGCCTTACACCCAGTCAGGGGTCTATTCATTTATTACACTGCAGAGGAAGTTCCCCATCAGGTCCGCTCAGTCAATGACGTAGGCGGGGTCTGACGTACGAGGGGGTGGGGTCACCAGTCAGATCATAGGGGTAGCCCCGGCTTTCCCCACTTGCGGGGAATAGCCAATGACGTAGGCGGGATCCCTGTGTCTGTGTGTTTTTTTACAATGTTTTACACTTTCTTTGTGAAATGGTAGGGGTACAATGTACCCCTTACCAATTCACATGGGGGGCCGGGATCTGGGGGTCCCCTTTGTTAAAGGGGTCTGCCAGATTCCGGTAAGCCCCCCACCCGCAGACCCCCACAACCATCGGGCAAGGGTTGTGGGGATGAGGCTCTTGTCCCCATCAACATGGGGACATGGTGCTTTGAGGGGTCACAGACCCCCAAAGCATCCTCCCCATGTTGAGGGCATGTGGCCTGGTACAGTTCAGGAGGGGGGGCGCTCTCTCGTCCCCCCTCTTTTCCTGCGGCCTGCCAGGTTGCGTGCTCGGATAAAGGGTCTGGTATGGATTTTCGGGGGAAACTCCACGCCTTTTTTTTTATTTGGCGTGGAGTTCCCCTTAAAATCCATACCAGACCTGAAGGGTCTGGTATGGATATTTGGGCGGAACCCCACGTCATTGTTTTTTAAATTTGATGCAGGGTTCCCCTTAATATCCATACCAGACCTGAAGGGCCTGGTAATGGAATTTGGGCGGATCTCCAAGCATTTTTCATTTTTTTTTATCAATTACTTTTCTCTGTATTGCCAGGAGCCGGCAATTCATTATTGCCACGAGTGCTTTTAAATGACTTTTTTTCCTTCAGAAATTACACTTTGTGCAGGGACAGTTCTAAGCACGGGAAACAAGCACTGCTTTACATGCATACGATACACCCCCCAGGTACAAAATTTAAAGGAATATTTCACTTTTATTGTTTCACTTTAAGCATTATTAAAATCACCGCTCCCGAAAAAACTGACGTTTTTAAAACTTTTTTTTGCATTGATACATGTCCCCTGGGGCAGGACCTGGGTCCCCAAAACCCTTTTTAGGACAATAACTTGTATATTAGCCTTGATAATTAGCACTTTTGATTTTGAACGTTCGAGTCCATTGTATTTAATAGGATTCTAAAGTTCGCACAAACTTTAGGTCTGTTCGCAGGTTCTGGTGCGAACCAAACGGGGGCGTGTTCTGCTCATCCCTATTTACTATATAGCAATACATTTTTGTTATTGTGTTAAAGCTTTCACTCATGGACAAAGAACTCTAATTTATCTCAAATCATATCTGAGAGATGTTAAATCTCAAATATAACTTATGGGTTATATAATTGGCGACCTATGGAAGGGACCAGGACTGAAAGTATTTAATATAATACCGAGATTTGTGTAATGCAGATTAAGGTTATTGGGGTGAATTTAGTTAGTGAGTCAGTTTTTCCGGTAGTTTGGAGGCCACAGCAATTTTATCTATGGAAAAATATAGGTAAATGTTTTTGTTTTATTAGTGGGTATGAGAATAACTCTCATGCCGCGTACACACGGCCGTTTTTCTCGTTGAGAAAAACGAAATTTTTCCCATTCGACGAGAAAAACGATCGTCTGTGGGCTTTCTGTCGTTTTTTTCGAAGAGAAAAACGGCATTAAAAACAACGAGAAAAATTAGAACATGTTCTAATTTTTCTCGTCGTTTTTTTCGACATGTTTTCCGCGGCAGTGTTTCCCATAGGGAAACACTGCCGCGGAGCCCACACACGGTCGTATTTTTCGACCCAAAAAAAAATGACATTTAAAACGGCCATGTGTGGGGGGTACAAGCTGTTCCTCGTTTTTAACGTCGATTTTCTCGACAGTGTTTTCACCGTCGAAAAAATCGATCGTGTGTACGCGGCATAAGAAAGAGGGAAGATACACCACAGATTTTGTTTTGGTTATTATCCCGTAATTATAGTTGAAAAAGTATATTGGAAGTACAATTATAACCAGTCATATAATGGGGAGGATATGCTGAGCGAGAAAAGTTTTTTTTTTTGTTTTTTTTTTTTGTTTCTTTTGTGCTCACCAAGCTTCATTGCTCTCTAATCATTGTTGGAGTTTGCTTTATGGTGAGTACATATATGTTTTATTGGAAAGACACTGAAAGATTATGGTCTTTGTTAGTCTGTCGAAAAAGGTTCAACAGGTTTTTGGTGTTTAGTTAGATTTTGTGTCAACTGAAGGCATAGTATTTGTGTAGGACATTGAAACTGAGCTGCAAGTGAGTTGTTTGTTTGTTTTTTGCTGTGGGAATTTACAAGCAGTAATATTCTCATTGTTTTCTGTTAAAGTACCAAATTGTGGAAGTCTGTTTACTGAAGCTAATATCTGATACCGATTATAGAGTGTAAAATAAGGTACATTTAGCATTCTGTATTATACCTTGAAATTTTGTTAAGGATAAACCCTACCAATAATTTGATAAACTGGATGGGTGGTAGATTGTTTTTTGTGTGTTAAACAGAAGTGGGTGTTTTAGTTATTGGTCAGAACACGGCTATGTTTACCTTTCTGTTGTCTACTTAGAGGGTTACCCTATTGTTCCTTGTATGCTTATCTTAGCACTATTGTCTCTATTGTCTGCCTGGTCTATTGTGTTTCAGGTGTAGGCTCAGACTAGATAGGCTACAGCGCTATTGTGATTAAAATCAGGGTGTCTCCACTCCTGGTCATATTCTAAATAGTAGACTACTGTGTCAGCGTGTCTGTTCTATGGTGTATTGTACTGTGTCTCTTCTGTGGTGTATTGTTGTATCATCACTGAACTTGTTGTACATCATGGAGAAATTGATGGCCAGGATTGCTAAAGTTAAAAATAGCTCTGAAATAATAAGAGCAATGGAGGAATCTAAAAGCCCATGGCACCGGGCACAAGAGTATCTAAATGTAAAGCTTACAGAAAAAAAATACAGCAAACGTGAGGGTAAGACTGCACAAATTTTTGCTGCTTGCTGGTTGACAAACAGTTATTGTTGCAAAACATATCTCTCAAGGAGGATCTGGAAATAGCCAAAAGTAATATGGGTACTCTAAAAGTTTCTATGACAAATTTGAATGCTAGCCCCCAGCAACCAACAATAGACAACCAAAACCAGCAGGGAGAGGTTAATCAGCTGGCACATGGTTTGAAGGCTGCAGAGAGTAAATGTAAACAATTGTGTCAGGACTTGGGCTTGAATCTGGGACCTCGTCGGTGTCTGGCGTTGACTCTTCCCACTGAGCTATCTGGGATGCTGGACACCTCCCTGATCTGTTGGACAAACCTGATCCAATGGACAACCCTGCCTTGAGTCTTGATTACTGTTGAACCTTGAAATCCTTGCTCCTCCCATGAACTTCCTATAAAAGCCTTGTCTCAGCACTTCCTCTTTGCCAGGTTATTGTGCCTTCCCTGCCAGTGCATTGCTGCTGTCTTTCCTGCTGCCATCTGTACCTACAACCACTCGTGATTGACCCTTGGCTTGTCCCTGGACTTCTCTACTGCCTGATCCCAATCTGCAACCACCCGTGTTTGACCCTCGGCCTGTTATTTGACCACTCTACTGCTTAATCCCAACCTGCAGCCACTCGTGATTGATTCCTTGGCTTGTTTTCTGACCACGCTGCTGTTTCATCCTTGTCTGTTTATCTGCTATTGGACCCCGGCTTGCTCACACCCTGGTGGGGCAAACTTGAGGACCGCGACCTGGTACTAGCTTGCAGCTAAATCCATCTCCACCACCAGAAGCTCTGGGGAAAACCAGCTAGTACTTAGACTCCGCACCTCAGGTGAGCCTGTGTCATCTGCCAGAAGTGACTGCCTGTATACCTGTCCTGCAACTGCTATAGCAACTGGTCTTCAAGCCCGACGCCTGATCGTGACAAATTGTCTACATCTTCCAGCCCAGGGTAGCTTGTGCAAACCCCACATACCATAGATTGTAATGCAACTGATGTGAGTATTTCTAGATGCAACAGGAAATTATCCCCATCTGGAGTATGTGCTAGTTTCAACAACTCATTGAAAGGTGGGAGCGCTTTTGAAAGTGCCCCATATCTCATATGCAGACAGGAAAAGTTGTGAATCAGGTTTTAGCCATTGAATCTTCTCAGCCTAAAACCACACCGGTTGTTAAGAGAAGCTTTAATACTTTACAAAAGATAAAATGTTACACCTGTGGCTTATTCGGGCACATTTCCCAGAAATGTGATCACATTAACGCGCATGGTTTGTATTAGACATGTGTAGGAGGAAAAAATTGGTTTTGTTTTGTTTTGTTTTGATTCATTATTTAACTAAATTTGTTTAGTTAAATTTGTTGTATTCGTTAAATTCGTTTTCGGCATTTATTTCATTTCGTATTTGAATTTAAAAAAATTCAACCGCATTCGTCAACATTGGACCGCTTTCGAAAAAATTCTACCGCGTTCGAAAAAAATCAACCAAAATTTGTATAAACTGAAATCAAATTTGAATAGAAAAGATTAGAATAGAATCGAAAATACTAGAAAAGAATAGCTTAGAAAAACAATAGCACAGAACAGAAAAAAATATTATATATATATATATATATAGATTTTAATTTCATATAGAATGATTTTGAATTTGAATAGAAAGGATTAGAATAGAATAGAAAATAATAGAAAAGAATAGAATAGAAAACAATAGAACAGAATAGAAAAATATATATATAATATATATATATATATATATATATATATATATATATATATATATATATATATATATATATTTCTATTCTGTTCTATTGTTTTCTATGCTATTCTTTTCTATTCAAATCTTTTCTATTCAAATTCATTCTATACGAAATTCAAACTTCAGAAGCCATCTTCCGAAATTCACATTTCGTATAGAATGAATTTGAATTTGAATAGAAAAGAATAGCATAGAAAAACAATAGAACAGAATAATTTTTTTTAGATATATTTATATATATATATTTTTTTTTAGTCTGTTCTGTTGTTTTTCTATGCTATTCTTTTTTACTGTTTTCTTTCCTATTCTATTGTAATCTTTTCTATTTGAATTCTAATTCATTCTATACAAAATTCGAATTTCGGAAGATGGCTTCGGAAGTTCGAATTTCGTATAGAATGAATTTTAATTCAAATAGAAAAGATTTAGATAGAAAATAATAATAAAGAATAGACTAGAAAAACAATATATATTATATTTTATTCTATTCTGTTCTATTGTTTTTCTAGTTTATTCTTTTCTAATATTTTCTATTCTATTCTAATCTTTTCTATTCTAATTCGATTTCATTCTATACGAAATTCGAATTTTGGAAAATGGTTTTATATATATATATATATATATATATATATATATATATATATATATATATATAAACCATAAGACAGTAAAATTCAAACTTTCCAAATAAAAGTCCACAATAACACCGTAGCAGCGCTACGATCAAAATGGAGTTTTGAGCGTCTTCTATATAATAGTTCATATATAGGTGATGAAGATAATGAATGGACGTGTGGTTGGTTGTGATTGGTCACCACTTCTAGACTCAGTGCTCCTTCCACCAAATGCTTTCACACCGCGTGGGGGGTAAAATTCCCCTTTTGGGGATGCACTCACCAGATGTAATTTATAAACTGAGCATTCATATACCATCCACCTCCAGCAATCACTGCCTTTTCTTCTGTGTAATTCAGCTTGTGTAGGTACCCAATTGTCATGTGAGAAAACAAACAAATCTCATAGGGTAGTACTGTTTAAGGAAAGTTTTATTATACAAAGACCCCCTCAGTACCTCCTTCATACAAAATGCGTACCATAAATAAGTTAAAAATAGGCAAAATTAGAGCATATGCGCTCAAAGCACTTGCCCCTGATGATCATTCAATAGAGTTTCCTCCAGAGTCTCCGGGTTGCAGGCTTCTGAAGCGCAGACGTCACTACCGGCTGTGTGTGTAGAACTGCCCTGACATTTCGTCTCTTCCGACTTCCTTTGAGGGCGTGGTCTACACACACAGCTTCCGGAATGTAAATAGACGAATCCTCCGCCCAATGGGCGGCAACGAGTCACTACATCAGCACCGTGCGTCATCATGCCGGTGCTTCCGAGTGTCACTGCATTTGCCAGACTGTGGGCGGAAGTACTCGGCTGGTGTGCATGTCGGTAATTATATGTTTACCGTCCCGACTGCCTGCCAGCTGAGGCGCATGCTGTACATTATAGAGTGCAATTTTCTATGTTAAACTAGTTAATTGTCACCTTATATTCACTTCTAGGCTCAAATTGATAACTGGCCATCGGTGACAGATGACGTGGGTAACACATTACTGTTTCATACATTGTTCACATTATGTTAATCATGTAAATATATATTAATAAATCACTCTTGTCATTCCGCATATAATTAGGTTGAGCTTGTTTCACTAAAATATGCATTAATCCAACCTTTACTGATTCATTAAACACTGAGCCTCAATGGCTACTTATAATCACAATATCTCAAGTGATGAATGAACATTGGGTGTCTACTTTCCAAAATGGGGTCATTTGGGGGGGTTTTGTGCCATCTGGGCATTCCATGGCCTCCGAAACTGTGATAGGCAGTGAGAAGTGAAATCAAAAATTTACACCCTTAGAAAGCCTGAAGGCGGTGCTTGGTTTTTGGGGTCCCGTACGTGGCTAGGCTCCCAAAAAGTCTCACACATGTGGTATCCCCGTACTCAGGAGAAGCAACAGAATGTATTTTGGGGTGTAATTCCACATATGCCCATGGCATGTTTGAGCAATATATCATTTAGTGACAACTTTGTGCAAAAAAAAAAAAAAAAATGTTGTTTTTCCGCAACTTGTGTCAACATATAAAATATTCCATGGACTCGACATGCCTCTCAGTATATAGCTTGGGGTGTCTACTTTCCAAAATGGGGTCATTTGGGGGGGGGTTTTGAACTGTTCTGACATTTTATACACAACATTAGGAAGCTTACATCCACTCTTCTAACCACTTGAAGACAAAGCCCTTTTTGACACTTTTTGTTTACATGAAAACATTTTTTTTTTTGCAAGAAAATTATGTTGAACCCCCAAACATTATATATATTTTTAAAGCAAAGGCCCTACAGATTAAAATAGTGGGTGTTGCATTTTTTTTCTACACAGTATTTGCGCAGCGATTTTTCAAACGCATTTTTTGGGTTAAAAAATACACTTTTTTTAATTTTAATGCACTAAAACACACTATATTGCCCAAATGTTTGATGAAATAAAAAAGATGATCTTAGGCCGAGTACATAGATACCAAACACGACATGCTTTAAAATTTCGCACAAACGCGCATTGGCGACAAACTACATACATTTTTAAAAGCCTTTAAAAGCCTTTACAGGTTACCCCAGTAGATTTACAGATGAGGTCTACTGCTAAAATGACTGCCCTCGATCTGACCTTCGCGGTGATACCTCACATGCATGGTGCAATTGCTGTTTACATATGACGCCAGACCGACGATTGCGTTCGCCATTGGGCAAGAGCATTGCAGGACAGGGGTGCTTTTTTTTTTTCTTTTTTTTTCTTATTAATTTTGCTTTTTTATTTTATTTTTAAATTGTTCCTTCCAAGTATTTTTTTTTAATCATTTTTATTGTTATCTCAGGGAATGTAAATATCCCCTATGATAGCAATAGGTAGTGACAGGTACTCTTTTTTGAAAAAACTGGGGTCTTCTAGACCCTAGATTTTTCCTCTGCCCTCAAAGCATCTGACCACACCAAGATCGGTGTGATAAAATGCTTTCCCAATTTCCCAATGGCGCTTTTTATATCCGGGGGGGGCATTCCCTCCCACTGCTTGTAAAAGCAGTCCAGAGGCTAATTAGCCGCTAGGATTGCTTTTACATGAAAGCCGGTCGCAGGCTGAAAAGAATGATACCAAGATGATACCTAAACCCACAGGCATCATTCTGGTATAAACATTCAAAGTCCAGCAACATACCAGTACGTTGCTGGTCCTTGTTGGACATGTATTGTAATCTTTTTTTTTCATGCAGCCAGTTGGCTGAACGAAAAAAGAGATTGATCGGTGGGTATGCCCACCATAAGAATACCGCCCTTCATCCACCCACTTCCAATGATGGGCATACACGCACCATTTATATATGCCGAAGCATGGGGGCATCCTCCCGCAAAAAAGTTATGCCGCACACACATGGTCGGACTTTTCCATGGGCAAGCCTCCGTCGGAATTTCGACCGTATGTACGCGGCATTAGGAGCAAAATCGCTCCTCCGCCCCTGCTGCCCCAATGCTTCGGCATATTTGCTTTTTTTTTTTAACTGTGGTGGTGAAATCACCTCCTACAGCACTGGAGTCGCAGGGATCAGGCCTGTCTCTGCGAACGCTGCAGTTATGTGTGTTTTTGTTTTGTAAGTGACAGTGATCGATCGATACTGCACTTGGGTGGCCTGGGCTGGACGGAGGGGCAAAACGCAGGTGCCAGCAGGTATCTGGGCTGATCCCGCTAACACTGCGTTTTTGGGAACCCTAAACTGCTGGGGACGCTAGTATAGATCTGATCAGATCAGATATTGATCTGTTCAGATACTATACCACTAAGGGGGGTGTATGCTTCATGCGTGGGTGTTAGCGTTACTGGCACTAACCTGACGCTGCCTGGGGTGTGACGCAGACCCTCTCTGATGCTAAAACCTAATTGATATCACCCGCCGGGCGATCAGGGGGTTAAACCTTTATTGGGTTATATACGGCGGGTGCCCTGACACTATAAAAAGCAAACTAACTAACCAGCATCACCCGTAACACTTATATGGTGATCACTGGTGAAAGGGTTAACTAGGGGCAATCAGGGGGTTCAAACCTTTATTAGATAATATATGGGGGTACCTGACGCTATAAAAACCTGCGGCGAACCTAAAAAAAATTACCAGCTACCGATCTGCATCACCGACACTAAGACAGCGTTTAGAAAAACGATCGCTTAGCGACAGTGGTGATGGGGGTGAAAGGGTTACCTGGGGGGCGATCAAGGGGGTTAAACCTTTATTAGATAATATATTGGGGTACCTGACGCTATAAAAACCTGCGGCGAACCTAAAAAAAATTACCAGCTACCGATCTGCATCACCGACACTAAGACAGCGTTTAGAAAAACGATCCCTTAGCGACAGTGGTGATAGGGGGTGAAAGGGTTACCTGGGGGGCGATCAAGGGGGTTAAACCTTTATTAGATAATATATTGGGGTACCTGACGCTATAAAAACCTGCGGCGAACCTAAAAAAAATTACCGGCTACCGATCTGCATCACCGACACTAAGACAGCGTTTAGAAAAACGATCGCTTAGTGACAGTGGTGATAGGGGGTGAAAGGGTTACCTGGGGGGCGATCAAGGGGGTTAAACCTTTATTAGATAATATAGTGGGGTACCTGACGCTATAAAAACATGCGGCGAACCTAAAAAAAATTACTGGCTACCGATCTGCATCACCGACACTAAGACAGCGTTTGGAAAAACGATCCCTTAGCGACAGTGGTGATAGGGGGTGAAAGGGTTACCTGGGGGGCGATCAAGGGGGTTAAACCTTTATTAGATAATATATTGGGGTACCTGACGCTATAAAAACCTGCGGCGAACCTAAAAAAAATTACCGGCTACCGATCTGCATCACCGACACTAAGACAGCGTTTAGAAAAACGATCGCTTAGTGACAGTGGTGATAGGGGTGAAAGGGTTACCTGGGGGGCGATCAAGGGGGTTAAACCTTTATTAGATAATATAGTGGGGTACCTGACGCTATAAAAACCTGCGGCGAACCTAAAAAAAATTACTGGCTGCCGATCGGCATCACTGACGCTAAGACAGCGATCAGAAAAATGATCGCTTAGCGACAGTGGTGATAGGGGGTGAAAGGGTTATCTGGGGGGTGATCAGGGGGTTAAACCTTTATTAGGGGGGGTTAGGGGGCTACACTGGACCTAAGACTAAACTTTGGTGACACTTTTACAGTCACAAATGTCACTGATTGCAGTGATCACTAAATAAATGGTCACTGCAATCAGTGACACTGTGACTGGGGGCTGGGGGGGTGATCTGGGGGGTGATCTGGGGTGTCTGGGGGGGCCTGGGGGGCGATTTATGTCCCTATGTGTCCTGGTGTCAGTGTAGTGTTGTGTGCACTGACCTGATGTCTTCTCTTGTACGGCGCTCGGTATATGTGAGCGCCGCACCAGAGATGACATCACTTCCTCCTGCTTCCTCTGTCTGACACAGACAGAGGGGGCATTTCCATTCGCCGGGAGCGATCGCGAGGGGGTGGCCGGAAACGAATGGCTGCCCCCTCATCCCGGAACGCTCCCGGACACTTAGCCACCGCTCACTGTATAGGAGGGGGGTCCGATTGGACCCCCCAACTATACAAAGGCAATCACGTATGCTCTACGTGATTGTGCCTGTCGGTGCCATTCTGCCGACGTATATATACAGTGAGCGGTCGTTAAGTGGTTAAAATGAAATGCCATGAATTCTAATGTGTGAATTGAGTATGTTAAAATATATAAATATGTGAAAAGTTAACAGAACTTAAAAGAATGTTCAAATCCAAACTAAACTGTGTGTGGGGTGAAATGTATTTTTTCCAAAAAAAAAAAACTATATAAAAAACTATATAAAAAGAACCCATGTATATTAAATCAACACGTAAAACCTAAAACAGCATGTAAAACCTGTAATAAAAATATGATAAGACTAGAACCTAAAACTCGCAGACAAGTACTGGCTAGGACCTAATACTGGACCACTAAGAATCACTAATAAAACAGTTTATATCCAATTCAACGTTGAGACCTTTCGGTACTAAAACATATGTCTGGTATATCCAGTTCGTCTCACGTTTGGACAGTTCGCGTATTCTGTGAGATCCTCTCCAATGCTGTTCCAAACATTCAATCCCCCAAAATTCCAGCCCCCTTGCATCTTGGTCATGTTTGAGCTTGAAGTGCAGAGATACGTTGTGATCTTTAAAACCAATCTTTATATTATGTATGTGTTCCGCGATGCGTATTTTGAGTTGTCTCTTGGTGCGTCCTATGTAGAGCAGGCCGCAGGGGCATTTCAAAGCATATACTATGAAACTGCTGTTGCATGTTATAAACTGTTTGATCTCAAATTGCTGGTTGTTCGTAGGTGACGTGAAATTCTCTATGCCCGTCAGTGGTTGTACGACCTCTCTACAGGCCTTGCACCTTCTGCATGCGAAAATACCATTTTGGCTCCAAAATGTTTTTTTTTTTTTTGGTGGATCCAGAATTTGTTTGACAATATGGTCCCCATAGTTTGGTGCTTTTCGGTACAGAAATTCGGGTTTTGTTGGTAGTACCGGGCCCAATTTTTTGTCCAATAGCAATATGTGCCAGTGCTGTTTGAAGATATTTTCTACTTCCCTGTATTGAGCATGGAATTGTGACAAAAAGCCTTATTAATTGGTATTGGCATTCACCAGCTCTGTTTTGGGTTTTGTTTGTAGGGTGACTTCCCTTGGTATTAATGATATTTCCTCCACGATTTTTTTCATATCTGTTGGGTCATATCCTTTGGCAACAAACCTGTCGGTGAGTACTTTTGATTGTGTAAAGAAATTTTCTATTTCCGAGCAATTTTGTTTTATTCTCGTTATCTGCCCTTTTGGTATATTCCTTAACCATTGGGGGTGGTGCCCGCTGGTGGTTGGCAAATAACTATTTCTGTCTGTGGGTTTGAAAAATACTTTGGTTTCCAATTTCAAATTTCTGCGGTAAATTGTCACATCTAGGAAGTTAATTGATTCACTCTGCCATTCCGAGGTGAGCTTGATGTTGTTGTTGTTCATATTTAAAACCTTTAAAAACTCCTCTAGAGAGTTTATAGGTCCTGCCCAGATAAAAAACAAATCATCAATAAAACATTTATAAAATATGAGCTCTGTCCGTCTATTTTTAAAAATTACTTTATCTTCCCACTCGGCCATGAACAGGTTTGCTATGCTAGGTGCAAAGTTCGCCCCCATTGCAACACCCCGGCGTTGTATAAAGAATTTATTATCATACCAAAAGTAATTATGCGATAGGCAGAAATCCAAGGCATGGCCTATAAACACTTTCTGATTGTGGGGCAGGTCCTCCCTCTGACTCAGAGCCCAATTTAGGGCCAATAAAGCATCGTCATGCTGGATGATCGAGTAGAGGGAGGCAACATCCGATGTCACCAGCCAAATTTCCTGTCCTTCTGTGACCGTGATGTTTTGTAAACAGTTCAAGAAGTCTTTCGTGTCCTTCAGATAAGAGCCTGTCATGGTTACGCTTTTTTGTAAGAATTTATCCAAATATTGTCCCATTCTCGATGCTATAGAGTCAATACTGTTTACAATTGGTCTTGGTGGCGGATTTTTGGAGTCCTTGTGGATTTTAGGCAATGTGTAGATAGTGGGGATTTTACTACTGGCCGGTAGTAGGTATAATCTTTCTTTTTCAGATAAGACACCTAGTTTTGTGCCCATCTCTACTAGTGTTCCCAGTTGATTTCTGAACGCCTGTGTGGGGTCATGATCCAAGGTTTTATATGTCACATCGTCTGCCAGCATTTCTGTGATTTGGTTGTGGTACAATTCTTTTGGTAGCACCACAACTCCTCCTCCTTTGTCAGCTGGTCTTATAATAATGTCCTTTCTTTTCTCCAATGACTCGATCCCTTCACGGATGTGCCTCGCGTTTACATTCTTTTTTGGCTTTAGGTGATCCAGGTCTCTTATGACCAGACTTTTGAAGACCTCAACCTGATGATTAGGATTATTCAAGGGGTTGAATAGAGACTTGTTTCTTAGGCCACTGTTTTGGATCCCCTGGGCATTTGTGTAATTGATTGTGTTAGTTGTGTTGCGCCCCACAAAGTGTTTTTTTATATTTAACTTCCTAATGTATTTATGAATGTCTATATAGATGTTGAATTTGTTCACCGGTTGCTTTAATCCACATTTTAAACCCATATTGAGAATGTTTAGCTCCTTGTGTGTGAGCTCTAAATTTCGAATTCGGTCAAATTTTTTTGAATGCGGTAGAATTTCTTCTAATTTGATAGGTTTTTTTCTAATTCAGTAGATTCTTTTTAAATGCAGTCAAATTTCTTCGAATGCAGTAGATTTTTTTCAGATTTGATCAAATTTTTTAAATTTGATTGACTTTTTTCTAAATTCGGTCAAAAAAAATTCAAATTTGAATACAAAACTAATCTATTCTAATCTTTTCTATTCAAATTCGATTTCATTCTATAAGAAATTAGAATTTGGTATAGAATGAATTAGAATAGAAAAGATTAGAATAGAGTAGAAAAGAAAAACAATAGAACAGAATAGAATAGAATAAAATATAATATATATTATATTTTATTCTATTCTGTTCTATTGTTTTTCTATTTTTTTCTATTTTAGTTTCCATTGTTTTGAATTATTTTCCAATCTATTCTCAAATTTGAATTTATACTATTTGAAATGCGAATTTCGGAAGACGGTCATGTTCTATTTTATTACATTCTATTACATTTTTTTCTATTCTTTACTATTTTTTTATTTTATTCTATTGCTTTATTGTTTTATATTCTATTTTATTGTATTTTTTTTAGAAAATCAATTTCTATTTTTTCTATTTCGATTCAAATTTGTTTTTCGAATTCGATTCAAATTTGTTTTCGAATTCGATTCAAATGTGTTTTCAAATTCGATACGATTCGAATTTCGTTCTCTTTTTTCAACTTTTGAATCGTTATTTCGGATTCATTTAAATTTGTTGCATTTGTAATTCGGAAATGCATACGCATTTCCGAATAATGAAAAATTTGTCTGAATTTTGATTCGGAACAAAACAAAATGCACATGTCTACTTTGTATTTTTGTTTCCGTTTGTAATGAGCTCAGTACTGGTACCAGTTTACATTTATACCTTTTTTTTACAAGTTTAAATTTATTCTCAAATAAATGAACCTGTGCACAGATATGAGATCTCAATCCCTATAACTCTGAGAAACAGTAGGGATTTTGTTTTGTTTCTTTTTCCTTTCCTGGGACTTGGAGTGAAGTTTCATTCACTCCGACACTGGGAAAGTAAATGATAATACCATATTTTGCAACGTATGGCATCTTATGGATTCAGTATGTGTTGTGTTTTGTTTTTCCTTCAAAATTGACTCATGTCCTGTTAATATGTGTGAAGGTTTTATGTCTACATGTTGTCTTCTAAAGCCCTGTACACACGATCGGATTTCCTATGGTTTTTAAACCGATGGATTTTTCCATCGGAAAACTGATGAAGCTGACTTCCATCAGTCTTGCCTACACACCATTAGTCAAAAAACCGACCGTTCCAAACGCGGTGACGTAAAGCACTCCAATGAGCCGAGAAAAATTAAGTTCAATGCTTCTGAGCATGCGTCGACTTGATTCTGAGCATGCGTGGGTTTTTTAACCGATGGACTTGCCCATAGACGATCGGAATTTGCTATTGTTTTTTTATCCATCGGAAACATATAAAACATGTTCTATTTTTTGACACCGATGGAAAAAAGACCGATGGGGCCCATACACGATCGGTTTGTCCGATGAAAAAAATCCATCGGACTGTTTTCATCGGTATTACCGATCGTGTGTACGCGGCTTTAGACTTTAAGTACTTACAAACCCACCACATTTTCCTATAACTTTTTGTCAGAGTATAGATATGTGGGTGTGTCTGTACATTTTTTGACGGTACTTACTGTTGATGGACTCATTACCTCTGCTGGAAGTTTGTTCCAAGCATCCACTACTAGTTTAGTCCATTAGGAACCTCTCATAGAGGTAAAGTGAGGTGTTATTAATGTTTTTTGAGTTTTGTATTTTAGGGTAAATACACAAACATGGACGGATAATCCAGAGCGGACCCAGACTTGACAAATTACTTTGAAACATAGAGGACCTTAAAGCATAGTTTTTATGTTTGTTTTAAGAAGAAGCCTTGAATGGAATTAATTGCAGTCAAGCCTAACTAAATTCTAAAATATATATTTTTTTTCTGGTTTGTCTGTTTCATTTTCTGTCCTCTCTCTAATACAACTTGTTGTTGTCTGCTTGACTTGCAAATTGGTCTTCAATGAAGATCAATTCATATGTTAATCACCACCAAGAGAGGGTGTTGCCTTTTGTATAGCTGCAATGTTTGGAACCAATTTTAATTGTGTTTTTTTTTGTTATTGATTAACTAAATACAGATTCAATGCTCTTTAACAAATTAAAGAGACAGGGGTATCACAAATCTCATATTGAGGCAGCATTAAATCTGTACTTTTTTATTTTAATTTTTTTGTTTCATATTTTTTTATTTTATTTTAATGTTAACTATTTTTCTTTCTTTACTATATCACCTTTATTTTTTTGGGTGATTCTGGAGTTTGGTTTTGCTATGGTGAAAAAAATAAAAAAGAGGGGAGTATGGGGAACATTATATGGAGAACATTTAAAACAGTTAAAAATGATGATATAGAATATTAACGCTTCCCTATAGCATTTTGGGGTTGGGCCAAGTTCCAACAGTTTTTTTTTCTCTTTCGACACTGGATAATTGTTTTATATAAATTTATGTCATTGTAGCTATTACCAACTATGACAATAGTAACAGTAACACCAGGGTTTAGCAACAGTCATGTGACTATTTTCTTTGTATATGTGACACACAGTCCTCTCTACAGTCCTAATATGTGGCAGTCATCATATGTGGTCAATGGTAAAAAAAAAAATTGTTGATCAATTTTTTTGTGTGCCATAACTAAGTTCAAAGAGCATTGCTTGAATATCATATAGATATACTGGGACTTGTGAGACTCATAGTGATTGGAAAATAGCAGGGAGTATAGTACAATTGTACGTAAGAGAAATTTTGTTTGATTATTCCTGAAGCCAGAAGTACCTGGTGACATCACACTTATCCGTATTCTGAAATCAAGTTATTTTGTCTGCTTAGTTGACACTGCCTAATCTGCACTGAGACCTCTTAAAGTTATGACCTCTACCGTAGCCTGCTAAAGGCAGGACTTGTACAGTAGCTACACACGGTAGCCAAGGATGGAGCTATATGCACAAATGTTTGGCACCAGCCAAGTTTTGAGCCCATTAGGGTTGGTATAACTGAACGCAGTTTCAGTAAAAGGAGTTAGTGGTGAGTTGTGATGGCAACAAGATCCCCCTGGACACTCGAAGGGTCATACACAGACACACAATGGTAATCAGCAGAAGGTGGGGCAGAGTTATTTGTAGGCATATGACAATGGATGAAGAAAGATGGGTGATGAAAATCAGACAACCTGGCTGAAGGGGGTAACCATTCAAATTGCTACATGTGTCAATGGGGAAGGGTCTCATTATTATGTCGCAGTATATCTATAACAATTCTAATCAAAGGTCTTTAATACTCAGAATGACAAGATAAGCATTAATTTGAATGCATGTGTCTAAAAAGTACACGTGTTTTTCTTTCTCTACCTAAAGTATAATCTCAGAAAGCCAGGAAAGCTGGTCCAAAGGCCGTAACTGTATGCTGTATCCAATTGGAATCACCATGAAATGCTGTCCCAGAAGCAAGGGCAACATGACCAGATTGGCATTATGGACTTTCGTACTAGTTATTATTGGACTGTTGAGAAAAAGGATCCTCATACTTTTTTTTTCTTCTTTTCTTTTGTGTGTTTTGTCTCTTATTATTTTTATTATGGACTTATTACATCCAAAACAAGTGATGACTACCGATACTGGGATCCAGAAATGGGGACTGTAGAGATGGAGAGTTTAAAAGTTATTTTTTTATGTTTCAATGATATTTATTAAAGAATTTTCCAAACAATACAAAAGTATCACAGTGTATTATTGTACAGTAGTAGAAACATCCTGAGGGTAGCTTGCCATTAATCATTGCACAACACAGACCACTCCTGTCTTATAAGTATTGACGAATAACGTCCCGTTATGGGGAGCAGTAATCGAATCCTGGTCAACCAGTCATGTATAAGCCTCTCCCAACATGGGCTCTAACGCTATGAAACGTGGTCTCGGCCTACCAAGCGAACCGCCCCCCGGAGAGAGCCCACCCCCCACCCCACCATCGGGGGGGCAGCCCCCCCATGGAAGCGACTCCCCCGAGGGCCAGACCACCCACTGTCTGAAACTCTCGAGCCCGTACTAAGACATACACTGCAACATTAAAATAAACACTCTAAAGTGGGAATGTAAGGGGAAAAGAAGGCGTAGGAGAGAAGAAAGAAACACATAATAGGAAGGAAAGGAAGAAAAGGGGCAATACGAAATAATATAGAAAGGGGGTTGGGATGGGAGGATTAGGGGAAGGGGACAGGGAGGAGCTGCGGTCCAGAGTCAAATCACCCAGCACACGAGAGGACAACTAAATAGCCAGCGTCCTCGGGTCATTAGCAAGATAATCGAGCCATGGGTCCCAAACCTTGTGAAATAGCCCCATCTTGTCCTGGACCAGGGCCGTCAATCTTTCGTTTAACATTAACCAGGACAATTTGCCTTTAAGCTGTCCGAATGGCAGGGCAGCGGATCTCCAATTTCTGGCAATAGTTATTCTAGCCGATACAAATATGAAATTTAGTAGCCTCCTTTGGGACCTGGAAGTTTCCGTCACCCTATCGCCCAAAAGGGCTTGTTTTGGCGATTTCTTTAGATTGATCTGAGTAAGTGTATATATAAAATTGTAGACCCTGATCCAGAACCTCCTAACTTTAGGGCATGCCCACCAGATATGATAGGTGGTTCCCACCTGGCCACATCCTCTTAAACATCTGGAGGTGGCCCCCTGTACAAAGGTGGCCAGTCTGGCTGGTACCATATACCAACGTAACAGAACTTTGTAGTTTGCTTCTATGATTGAGGTATTGAGGAGTGATCGGGACGCTGTGTCTGCAATTGCCAACCAATTGTCCAGGTCTAATGTTTCCTGGAAATCGTTTTCCCATTGAAGCATATAGTTCAGTTTAGTTGGAACAGTCATCAATATTGTATATATAGTAGATATAAATACCCTAAGTCTATCATAATGCTTACACATATGTTCCATGGGGGTCAACTTCGCTAGGTCACTCTTACGAGCTAGAGTTTGGACAAAATGCTGTATTTGAGTATATCTATATCGTTCTATTGGCGGCATTTGATACTTCTCAACCATAGATCGTTCCGATATCATACCCTTAAAATCACATAAGTCAGCAATACGTAGTAATCCCTTATTGGTCCACCATGAAAACTCATGAGGAGCGAGGCCCGGGGTGAACATGCTATTCTGTAAAATAGGTGCCAATGGAGTATGGGGTGATTTAAATTTCTTGGACCCGGACAATCTGTCCCAAATATCCAGTGAGAAAGATAAGGATGGACAAAGTATCGTCGGCCTTTCCGTAGGCGGGAGCCACATCAAGTGGGATACCGGATCTGGATGACAGGAATATGATTCCATGATCATCCATATTGCGGGTGGTGATTTTGAGTGAAACCTAGATAGGTGGGCCACCTGGGCCACATAAAAGTATTTCTGCAGATCAGGCAGTCCAAGTCCGCCGTTCCGTTTAGGGGTATACATTGTAGCTTTGTTCACCCTAGGCCTCTTATCTCCCCAAACAAACTGGAGAACTTTCCGTTGAAACATTTGCAGGTCGCCGTGTTGCAATGCTATAGGTAAGGTGCGAAAAAAATACAACAGCCTAGGTAGGATATTCATTTTTATCGAGTGGAGTCTGCCGAACCACGAAGGGGTGAATCTGCCATTTAGCCATATCCCCTGTCAGTTTTTTAAGAAGAGCTGGGTAGTTTCTTTTATACAGTGTTTGGATAGAAGAGGTCAAATTGATACCCAAATAAGGAAGGGCTTCCGCTTCCCATAGGAACTGGTGGGAGAGCTCAATTGTTTTCTGCATAGAGCCTGGTAGTGTTATATTCAATGCCCTAGATTTACCATGATTGATGTACAGTCCCGAGATGTCAGAAAATGGGTGTAATACCGCGTAGAGGTTAGGGAGCAAAGTTATCGGGGAAGTCAAGGTGAGCAGTAAATCATCTGCAAAAAGCAGGCACTTATGTTCGTAACCCCCGCTAACAATTCCCTTGATAACCTGGCAGGCACGAATTTTAATCGCCAGCAGCTCTATTGCTAGGGCAAACAAAATTGGTGATAGTGGGCACCCTTGCCTAGTTCCCCGTTTAATAGAAATGGGTTGAGAGGAGTATCCCCTTAGTATTAATGTGGCCGTTGGAGTGTCGTACAGCCCTTGAAGGAGAGCCAGAAAGCGCTCGCCAAAGCCATAGCGACTTAGCACGTCAAACAGGTTCTCCCAAGATAGGGAATCAAACGCTTTCTGGACGTCCAACGAGAGTAGCATACTAAATCTGTCACCTCCACCATCCCAGTCAGACTGCACTGCTGATATCAGATTTATTAATCTGCGTGTTTGATCCGACACCTGTCTATTGGGAATAAACCCAGTCTGGTCAGGGTGAATATAAAGTGGGAGGAACGTGTTCAGTCTGAGGGCCAGGATTTTAGTTAAAATCTTTAAATCGGTATTGATCAAGGAGATCGGGCGGTAATTTGCGCAATCTCCGTGATCTTTACCCGGTTTCGGTATAACATTTATAAAGGCCGCATTTTCCTGTCCCGGGAGTTTATTTCCCCGTCTGAGATCATTGAAATATGCGCACAAGTGAGGTGAGAGAATATCTATATATTTCCTATAGTAATGGCCTGGGTAGCCGTCCGGTCCCGGAGCCTTAGAAGGGTGGAGCATCTTTATGGCCGCCCTAATTTCAGTTTCCGTAAAAACCTCGTCCATCAAGTCAGCATGGTCTTGAGTCAATTTGGGCAATTGGACATCATGAAAAAAAGCTGCAGTCCTTGATGGCTCAAATACTGTCTGTCTGATATACAATTTGGCGTAAAATGCATGGAATTCCTTAATTATTGATTCTGGATTTTGAGTTAGGTGTCCATTTGGTAATCTCAATTTAGGTAAAGTTGACACTTAAGCCCCGTACACACGATCGGTTTGACTGATGGAAACCGTCCGATGGATGGTTTTCATCAGACCAACCGATCGTGTATGGTACCCATCGGTCCTTTTTCCATCGGTTGTAAAAAATAGAACTTGTTTTAAAATTTTCCGATGGATAAAAAACCAATGGGAATTTCCGATCGTCTATGGGCAAGTCCATCGGTTAAAAAACCCACGCATGCTCAGAATCAAGTCGACGCATGCTCAGAAGCATTAAACTTCATTTTTCTCGGCTCATCGGAGTGTTTTACGTCACCGCGTTTGGAACGGTCGGTTTTTTGACTGATGGTGTGTGGCCAAGACTGATGAAAAACAGTTTCATCGGATTTCCGATGGACAAATCCATCGGACGAAAATCCATAGGTTATCCGATCGTGTGTACGGGGCTATAGGGTCGGGGTACCAGCTTCCTAGCCAACATAGTGTTGGGTTTATCACCCATGGTATAAAATCTATGTTTGGACCAGCTGATGTGTTTTTCAGCTTGCGTGGTTAGGCTAAGGTTTAATGTAAGTCTTGCTTCATCTATTTTATGGCTAATATCTATAAGGGGATTTTTTTGCTGATCCGCCAGCAACACCTCCAGATCAGCCTCTAGGTCTTTAATTACCTGCCCTCGCTCCCGTTTTAGTCTAGCCGCTATTTGTATCAGCTTACCACGAATCGTTGCTTTGTGGGCGGCCCAGTTAATTGTAGGTGAGGTGTCCACGGATTTATTAGTTTCAAAGTACGCCTGGAGTTCTTTCTGAATTTTCACATATATAATGGGATCGTTCAGTAGGCTAACATTAAGTCGCCATGGGGAGGGGGTGGCTTTAGTCCAAAGCCCTTTGGTGACGAGTTTAACCGGGGAATGATCTGACCAGGGGGTAGCCAGCATTTTGACCGACATTATATACGGAAGTAGGGGGATGCGCACTAAGAGATGGTCTATCCTGGAGTAGGTGTGATGAACCTGCGAGAAGTGTGTGAAGTCTCTAGCTGTGGGGTTGTATTCCCGCCAAGTGTCTATCAGATCATGGAAGTGGAATAGGCGTGAAACCTTACTACTGTCATTAGGTGGGCGCTTTAAGAGCGGTTTCATATGATTTGTCCATTGTCCTATCCATAGGGATATTACTATCACCCCCCATGACTATCTGCCCCTGGACCTTGGGCATAAGTATATCGAACATATTCCGAAAAAATTTGGGCTGTCCTGTGTTTGGGGCATAGTATGAGACGAATGATACTAACTGATCATGGAGACGACCCACCGCCATTATGTATCTACCTCCTTTGTCTTTACCAATTGAAATGGGTGTAAAGGGGGTCTGCTTAGAAAAGCAGATCGCCACCCCCCCATTTTTTTGGGGACCGCAAGCAAGAAAAAATTGAGGGTATGTCGCGTTTAGATATCGGGGAGCTGAGGACTTAGAGTAATGAGTTTCCTGTATCAAGAGTACGTCAGCCCTCTGTCTATGATAGAATTGAAAGGCTTTGGTCCTCTTGATAGGGGAATTGAACCCATGTACATTGTGCGTAATCACCGAATAGTCGGTAGAATATGTCTTAGCCATCGTGGTAGGGCATGGCACTCTTACCTTGTATCACAAGATGATTTAAAAAGGCTGTTGAGATTGAGATTGGCTACTTCCTTAAGCGTCTGAACCGTGCAGAAAGGGAGGGACTCTGGACCGGAGCTCGTTGGGAGGGAAGGGGAAGGACAAAAAAAGAGAAAGTAAGGCACAGATAGAAAGTATAACAATAACAGATCGGCCATAGGTCGTAACACAAAAACTCGAATTTCCTGAGAAAAGTTGTAACTGCATGGGGAGCAACCCCCTCCGGATCAAATCTCCGGATCGAAGTTTGCAAGGGTACCATCCTCCTCGGAGGATAAGTAGTCTCGCTAGTAAACGGCATGTATTGCCGCCCCGACCCAGAACCTATAAGCTTCCTTGTGTAGGCAGCTGGAGATAAACAGAAAACCTAAATATAAGTACCGTTTATGAACATCGATATAGGCTGGCTGCATCCTCTGATCTCGGTCAGGGTCGAGCCCCCGGGACAGGCAGGTTCCCCATCGGTTACTCCCGTCCCGTGTCCCCACCTCAGGGGGACCAATCAGTCCCCCCGACCGGCTAAAGCTTATAAGCAGTGCCCGCAGCCCAAACTTTCCAGAAAGGCACCAGCTAAACAATCAACTAAGTAGCTGTCCTAAACATACTAAAAGTTTGATGAGTCGCACCACAGGGGTGCAACCAATGTGGCCCCTCGAGGGCCCAGGGAGGTAACGAACAGGAGGCCCTTCCCTGCAACGGGACTCTGACAAGTCCCAAATAGGGGCTTTGGAGGCCCAGGTAGTGATCATGTCTTTCGTTGCGAATTCCTGGACTGAGATTGCTTGCGATCCTGCCAGAGCGGAGAGAGGGGGCGATGTTCCTCATTCTGGGGGGATAACGCCGGTGAGTCATGAGTCAAAATGCCATGTTCCATCAGGAGTTCTTCGCCCGTTTGAAATGTGGAGAATGAATGGGATCGTCCTTTATAGGTGAATGATAATTTAAAGGTTAATGCCCATCTGTATTTAATTTGTTTTGCTGTCAGCTGCTGAAGTAGTGGTCTCAAGTTTCTGCGTTTCTGAACCGTAGAAGGGGCCAAATCTGTAAATAGCTAATTTGAGGTCCCAGAGATTTGTAGATCCTGTCTGTTGCGGGCTACTAACATCATTTTCTCCTTAACACGGTAAAAGTGCGGTTTAACTATTACATCATGCGGCAGTCCATCAGATCTAGGGGCTGTCAGTGCTCTGTGTATGCGGTCAATCTCCATGTGGTGAGGGGCAATATCAGGGATCAATTCTTTCATCAACTCGTGCATGACCTCTTCCAGATCAGTATATGTTTCGGGGAGGCCCCGTATACGTATATTATACCTACGAGAACGGTTCTCTAAATCTTCAATTTTAGAGTTTGCCTCATCCAGCCTGTCCTGGAGGTCAGTTATCATGCGGACATTTTGATTGACCTTTTTAACTGTATTGTCTACCTTAGTCTCTATGTGGTCAAAACATTCCCCCAGGCTGTGAATGTCTCTCTTGAGGTCAGTTGTAATTAATGTGCAGGCTTTAGAGAGCTCCTGCTGTAGCATAGTGGAAAACCGTGCTAAAAGCACTGAGTCAGGGGAGTAAGGGGCTAGCTGGGGAGCCGCTGCCATATCCTGGCTGGACTGGCTGAATAAGTCCTCTGCTATCCCCGCCATATCCCCATCCATGGAGGATACAGGGGAGTCTGCCGGTTTCTGCAGGTCAGGAAAGGTGCCCGGAGACTGGGGCTGCAGCGTGGACTCACCCCTCTGGTCAGCTTCATAATCTCCCGATGATTGGGATGAAAATGGGTCCCTCATCTGTTCCGGACGGTCGGCTTTATCCCTACTCTGAGCCGCGGTATTATTCCTGGAGGCCGTGCTGCCTCGGGTGTCATGTCGCCCAGACGCCATCTTGGATCGCTGTATACTGTCCGGAGAAGGCCCCGCTCCGCCGTTAGATTTGGGCCGTCTGCGCTGACCTCTCTTTGGCTGGCCCTGTGCCCGCCTATTCATCACCTCCCCGGGGACCTGGCTGCGGCACTTTCAGGCTGGTTTCCCCGCTGCTCAAGCTGTGGATTGCTGTATAGGGTCGGAGCGAGCGGAGCTCGGCTAGAACACGTCCACCTCCGAGATCCCGCGCATGCGCACTTTAAAAGTTTTTTTTTAAAAGAGTTTTTTGTTTCAGAAGGCAAAGCCAAAAGTTTGAAATATTAAAGGAGATTACACATGAACCATTATTTTAGATGTGGCTGAGTCTCATATTCTCAACTGGCCACAAGGGGGCATCTGTTGCCTTGAGTTTGCGTGAAATCTTCATTAATAGTTGTAAAATAATTGTAGTTATGAATATATTTCATTTAGACTTGTATCTATGTAGGGGTATAACATAGCATCCCAGAAGGTCCTGTTATACAGATGAGTCAGTGCCTAGGCTTGTGTATCTAAACAACGGGACACAAACCTCTTTGTTGTATGTAGTTACTTCAAAGGATCCCTTGTTGGGATATGCAATGAGGGTGGCCAGGCCATCATGTATACTTAATTTCACTGAAAATGTCCACTTACAAGTGTAGCGGTCTTCCCCCACCTTCTCCCCTCTCTTTATGGCTGGTTAACTTGTCTAGGGGTATCTGGGAGAAGGGGGAAAGATGCACACCACCAGCTCGGCTCTCTGATGTAGTATGCAGAGATATGAGCAAAACCGTTACCTTCGGGTCTGCGTTTTAGGCCGGAGCCTCAGCTTCTCCTGTGGAGGATGATTGTCACTGTCACTGACAGGGACACTTAGCTTCCAGTAACACGAGTTCCACACCAAATAAAGTCCAAAAATGTTTTATTTGCTTTGATCAATGCGTAGGCTGGTTGAACTTTAAAAGAACAGACAGGGTGTGGGAAAGAGTAGGTCATGGCACAACACAATGAATGAAGTCTCTCCTGTTCCGTTTAGTGCAAACAGGCTTGGCACACAGCCACCGACCGTGAATTTGGTCCCTGCCACTGACCTGGGTGAACGTTGAGGCCTCTGCCACAGGCCTTGGATGAGGCCTGCCACTGACCTGATGAAGATGGGTCTCTGCCACAGACCATAAGAACATGAAATACCTCCTTTAGAACAAACGACCCCTGTCAGAGGAAGACATCCATCCGGACGGTCACCAGAGGCCTCCACCGTCACCAGCAAATGCTGCGCTGGCTCTTCGGGGAGGTCACTTCTCTGGTCCCTTACGCCCTGGATTCAGGTACCCAATACCGGGGGCACCTTAGGAATGCTCCGCCCTTGCTGGACCCAGTCTAAGGTACTGGGCCCCAGGCCTCCTGGTACAGTACCTCACCCCAGGCTGAAGGTGCCTGGGATGGAACTCGACTCCACGTGCCCAGGCCAAGGGCACCTGGGGACAGACAAACCGCAGCAGCCCCCAGGCTGAAGGTGCCTGGGGAATGGACCGTGTGCGCAAGATGTCCGCCCCCTTTATATCCTCTTCCAGCAGGCACAGCGGGTTCCCCGCCCCGCTGTACTACTGCCGCAAGAGGACACAAAGGGCACGGCGCTAGAATGGCAGATCAACCCCGGTCCCAGGTGACAGCGCCACCTAGGGACCGCAGGGAACATGACACCACCCATACCTCCCACACTCCAAAGTGTCCATTTATTCAAAAAAATCAATGTATCTGGGCCATCTATGGCCCAGATACCCCCCTCTAAATTTGACACCCGCTACACAAGGTTATATCTCACACTCAAAAGTCTGTGTCAAAGATTTGCATGAAAGGGGGCTGACTTATGCAAAGTATAGGGATTAGAGATTTAGCCAATCCTTACTCAGGATTAGGGAGGCCCACCAATCAGGGCCACGCCATGCCAACCAATGAGGCATCAGCCTGTAATGATATACACAGACTAGATGGGAGGGAGGCACACACTCTCTGGTAGAGCGGTCACCTGAATGGAAGCTTTGTGGGCCATAGCCTGGTAACTATTGTAACTAAATATGTTTGTCTTATGTCTTTTCTGTCCTACTGTTTGTAGATTATTGTTTTAAGGAATATACTCTGTATTCCTTCATGTAATCCACGATTTTACCCTTTTCCTGTACAAATAGATAGATTGCTGTGTATTAGTTTAGACCTGCTTACTATAAAGTGGGTACGGAAAGTATTCGGACCCCCTTACATTTTTTACTCTTGGTTATATTACAGCCATTTCCTAAAATCATTTAAGTTCATTTTTTTTCCTCATTAATGTACACACAGCACCCCATATTGACAGAAAAAACACAGAATTGTTGACATTTTTGCAGATTTATTAAAAAAGAAAAACTGAAATATCACATGGTCCTAAGTATTCAGACCCTTTGCTGTGACACTCATGTATTTAACTCAGGTGCTGTCCATTTCTTCTGATCATCCTTGAGATGGTTCTACACCTTCATTTGAGTCCAGCTGTGTTTGATTATACTGATTGAACTTGATTAGGAAAGCCACACACCTGTCTATATAAGACCTTACAGCTCACAGTGCATGTCAGAGCAAATGAGAATCATGAGGTCAAAGGAACTGCCTGAAGAGCTCAGAGACAGAATTGTGGCAAGGCACAGATCTGGCCAAGGTTACAAAAAAAATCTGCTGCACTTAAGGTTCTTAAGAGCACAGTGGCCTCCATAATCCTTAAATGGAAGACGTTTGGGACGACCAGAACCCTTCCTAGAGCTGGCCGTCCGGCCAAACTGAGCTATCGGGGGAGAAAAACCTTGGTGAGAGAGGTAAAGAAGAACCCAAAGATCACTGTGGCTGAGCTTCAGAGATGCAGTCGGGAGATGGGAGAAAGTTGTAGGAAGTCAACCATCACTGCAGCCCTCCACCAGTCGGGGCTTTATGGCAGAGTGGCCCGACAGAAGCCTCTCCTCGGTGCAAGACACATGAAAGCCCCGCATGGAGTTTGCTAAAAAACACCTGAAGGACTCCAAGATGGTGAGAAATAAGATTCTCTGGTCTGAGACCAAGATAGAACTTTTTGGCCTTAATTCTAAGCGGTATGTGTGGAGAAAACCAGGCACTGCTCATCACCTGTCCAATACAGTCCCAACAGTGAAGCATGGCTGTGGCAGCATCATGCCTTAGGGGTGTTTTTCAGCTGCAGGGACAGGACGACTGGTTCAATAGAGGAAAAGATGAATGCGGCCAAGTACAGGGATATCCTGGATGAAAACCTTCTCCAGAGTGCTCAGGACCTCAGACTGGGCCGAAGGTTTACCTTCCAACAAGACAATGACCCTAAGCACACAGCTAAAATAACAAAGGAGTGGCTTCACAACAACTCCATGACTGTTCTTCAATGGCCCAGCCAGAGCCCTGGCTTAAACCCAATTGAGCATCTCTGGAGAGACCTAAAAATGGCTGTCCACCAACGTTTACCATCCAACCTGACAGAACTGGAGAGGATCTGCAAGGAGGAATGGCAGAGGATCCCCAAATCCAGGTGTGAAAAACTTGTTGCATCTTTCCTAAAAAGACTCATGGCTGTATTAGATCAAAAGGGTGCAAATACTAAATACTGAGCAAAGGGTCTGAATACTTAGGACCATGTGATATTTCAGTTTTTCTTTTTTAATAAATCTGCAAAAATGTCAACAATCCTGTGTTTTTCTGTCAAAATGGAGTGCTGTGTGTACATTAATGAGGAAAAAAATGAACTTAAATGATTTTAGCAAATGGCTGCAATATAACAAAGAGTGAAACATTTAAGGGGGTCTGAATACTTTCTGTCCCCACTGTATACCATTACATTGTTGTCATTGTGTTAAAGCTTTCACTCATGGTCAAAGAGCTCTCATTTAACTCAAATCATATCTGAGAGATATTAAATCTCAAATATAACTTACGGGTAACAATAGTTAATGTGAAACAATCTATCCAGCACCACACTCCTTGCAGCTCAGTGATCAACGGGAGACTGATGGCTGTGAAAACAAACAGGAATACAAGCGCACAGGCCCATGGTGCAATAACATCTGTTTAGATGCCGATCTTTGCTAGTTCACAGGACTTTCTTGCCTCTCCTCAGAGAACACATGCCCATATAAAGTGGTTGTATGTAACATCAAGATTTCGTAAACTATGCATACTGTTGGTACTTTATTGAAACCTTAAATAAAGATTATATTTAAAACATATCTTGTTGTGGGTTCTAGGAGAGAGGGCATCTTGTCAATGTGTTTGCCACTGAAGATGCCCGGGAAAAACTCCGGTACCCCAATTTGTATAGATGGATTGAGCGTACAACTCTAGGTTGTTTTAGGATGTTTGCTTCTATTGTTTTATTTTTCGTTTCTTTCATGTCTCCAAGCCTGGGTATGCCCAAAAGGCTCTGTTCTGTAATCTACAATTTAAAACTACAATAAAAATAATAATAAAAAATAAAAAAAATACTTGTTTACGTTTTTAGGGCTGTCTTTTGAGGACTCTAGATCTGTGACATGATGCTATTTGAGTAGTACCCACTTGAAGTTTTTTTTTTAGAGGAATTATTGACATCTTATCAATGGCCCATTATTAACTTAACTTTTAATATGCATTCTTATTCTTTTCATATATTCATAATATATTCCTACATTTCATGCATCTGTGGACCTTTATTAGTTTTAATTCTATTGGATATTCATTCATTTACAAACCACTATGTATGAGAATTTGGGTGTTCCCTGCTCAATGCTCTATATCATTCTAATATATGATGTAAAATTAATAAGACTGTTTGGGATATGTTTATATGCATGCTTATCCATGTTACAATTATGTCATATGCATATATTATAAATTTTGTGTCTTTGATCTTACCTTATAGCACCACTATGCTTCTGACGAAGCTAGATGCAAAATGGATTGAGCTTACCTCCATGCCCATATTCAGCACAACTGTAAACGCTCTGTAACTGGATTTGTCTGTTATGATTGATGAATAGATACCAATCAATGCACTGATACTTACCTATATTATTTACATCTATGGGCAGGCCATATGGGTTGCTCACAATAACAATATACTAATGCTACAAATATTTGGAATGTAACTTAATTATAACTGCTTATTTTGTGAAAACTATCTTTATGAATAAATAAATATGCTGGTCAATAAGGGACGCAGCCCCCCACCCCCCACCCCCCAAAGTTCCCAAAAATAGTTTGGCAAAGAAGAAAGCCAGTTTTAGTTTTAGCGAATTGTCAGGGAAACAGACAGTTTCAATCCGTTCAGTGGCGCCAGTTCCTCCTGCGCATGCGCACTAGTGAATGTGTCACATGACACCCTGGCTGCCTATAAAAGCGGAGCAAGTCCCCAAGAAAATTGCTGTCTTGTCTTCAGCTTTCTGTGATTCAAGTTCCTGTTTCCTGCTTGCCTGATCTTCTGCTGTAAACCGGATTGCCTTTTGACTACCCTGATGTCTCCTGACCTGACCCTTGGCTCTGCTTGTTGGACTCTGCCGCTATCTCCTGTGTTTGACCCCTGCTTGTGACCCGGACTTTACTGCCAGCCTCCTGCACCTGACCTTCTTGCCTGTGACCCGGATTGTCTCCAGTCTCCAGTGCTTGACCCTTTGCTTGCCTTGGACTTTTCTCCTCTTGGGTGTTTGACCCCCGGCCTGTTCTGGACTTTCTGCATAGCCGCACCAGCTGAGTTCTGATTCCCATCAGTTCCTGTACAAGTCTTCTGAGACCTTCACGCAAGTTCTGCTCAGCCTACTGATAGCTTGTGCCTCTTGGTGCAATCCACCCTCTGTCCCATCTCCAGGGGGTGGAGTGTGCTTAGTCGCAAAAGTGAGCCGCTCTATGCATCTCGGCCTCGGTGAGTACCCTTTTCTGACACTAATCAATATTTGTCATTTCTGGTTTCTGGCTTCTTGTCCTGTGGAACGCACAGCATCCTCTGGTGAGTGTGGACCTGGAGGGGTTTGTTTGCACCCCCTTCCACCACAATTTTTTTTAAACACCAGCCGCCACTGGTATATATACTGTATGTGCCTTGGTTTGCTCCTTCAGAGGTAGCACCTGAAAAATTCAATATTTTCTTTTGTGTGCAAATTCTTGTACCTAGGAAGTGGTACTTAAACTATCCATCTAAACACCAGATTGGTATAACTTTTTTGACAGTGTGAAAGGGTTAGGTCATCTGGCTGGTGTTTAATTCTATCTGTGTTCCTGGTCCTGTCTTGGTTACCACTTAAAAAATGTGAAGCATTTCCCCATCAGGGGCACAGTAATATTAACTTAACAATAGTACACACTCATCTCTACTTTACTAAACATGTGCTTTTATTAATCTTTATGTCTGAAAAGGAGAGACTACCTTCACTTTCTTTCCCAATGATTTCACAGGAAATGAGGGAAAATCTTTTCCAGAGGGGGCATAGACAGCAATAAATACCTGACACAGGCTCTAATCCCATCTCAATTTGCCTCAGTTTTGCTTTAATAATATGTAAATGTGATAGTTTTTAGGCTTGTGCACAACGGAAAAATTCGGTTAGTTTCGGTTCCTTTCTTTTCGGTCCTGTTGATTCGTAATCATTCGTAATTTTGCTAGACGGGATTTTTCGTGTTCGGACTAATTCGTATTTTCGCAAGCGACATTTTTCGTTGAATTTTTAGTTGATTTATAATTCGTACTTTCGGTAGAGTACATTGTTTTTCGTTGATTCTGGACACAACTCCTACTTTCGTAACTTTTTTTGGGTTCGTTGATTCGTAATTTTCTGTGTCTCTCTCACGACGACGCTGCCTATTATGCCTAATGTGCTTCGAATGGATTTGTACTTTTCTAAATACATAGCGGTTATTTGTAACGATTCGAAATCTCGTATTTTACTTTTGTTTTTTACATGCGGCTATAGCCTCCGCCCCTGTACACCATTTTGAGAGGGTTCAGCACGGTGAGGGAGAAGCAGAGAGCAGAGCAGAGTGTTATTGTGCTTCGAATGGATTCGAAATCTCGTATTTTACTTTCGTTTTTTACATGCGGCTATAGCCTCCGCCCCTGTACACCATTTTGAGAGGGAGTTCAGCACGGTGTGGGAGAAGCAGAGAGCAGAGCAGAGTGAGTGTTATTGTGCTTCGTATGGATTCGTACATTCGTAACTTTTTCATAACGAATTATGCCGAAGACATTCGGGCATTCGCTATTTGCGGTATAATTTATTTCGGATTCGGTCTTATTCGTAATTGCTTTGTTCGGAAATTCGAATGCTTCCGAATGTCCGAAAGTTGCTAAATTCGGACGAATTTCAATTAGTTACGAAACGAATTGCACAAGCCTAATAGTTTTAATACTCCATATATTCCAGGACTTGTCCATAGTGTACATAAAAAGAACAGTGAGGTGTTGCATCAACATATCATAAATCCTAACTTTCAACCATGAAATTGGGTGTGCTTTCATCTGTTTCAGAGATGTGAAGATACTGCTATCTAAAGCTGTGAAATTAGTTTAGCCACATGCTGCTTAATGTGCTCCAGTGCTGAGACCAACAACAGACTGACTAAATATAAATCAATTGTAGTGAATCTCTTGATTTCCATAACCACATTTAAAAATAAATAACACTTTAAAAAACGGTGCTCACTACAACGCTTCTTGAGAGGTCCTGTCACCAATAGAGATTTGGTCATTTTCAGTCACAAAGCAGCAGTGGCTATATGGCCTATATGTACTGTATATCATTATACTTATATTATAATTTTATATACTTATAGTACACTTTGTATACATACATGTATGTTTTTCATGGACATTTATAAACAATTTTATCATTGTTTATGAATGCATTTTGTCTTAGTCACATTGCAGTAAGAAACTTTAATTTCCCCATATAACCATTTGCCGACCCCCCATAGCACATTTACTGCTATAGGACGGCCGTGCTGCGCAGGATCCCTTATATATACATATATATATATATATATATATATATACTGTATACAGTGCCTTGAAAAATTATTCATACCCTTTGATATTTTCCACATTTTGTCATGTTACAACCAAGAAAGTGGAAGGAAAATAATAAATGGTTTTGAAGTTTTTTTACAAATAAATATGTGAAAAGTGTAGCGTGCATTTGTATTCAGCCCTAGTGAGTCAATAATTTGTAGAACCACATTTTGCTGCACTGGCAGCTGCAAGTCTTTTTGGGTATGTCTCTACCAGCTTTGCACATCTAGAGAGTGACATTTTTGCCCATTCTTCTTTGGAAAATAGCTCAAGCTCTGTCAGATTGGATGGAGGGCGTCTGTGAACAGCAATTTTCAAATCCTGACACAGATTCTCAATTGCATTTAGGTCTGGACTTTGAGTGGGCCATTCTAATACATGACTATGCTTTGATCTAAACCATTCCATTGTAGCTCTTGCTGTATGTTTAGGGTCGTTGTCCTGCAGGAAGGTCAACCTCCACCCCAGTCTCAAGTCTTTTGCAGACTCTAACATGTTTTCTTCTAAGATTGTCATGTATTTGGCTCCATCCATCTTCCCATCAACTCTGACCAGCTTCCCTGTACCTGCTGAAAAAAAGCATCCCCACAACATGATGCTACCACCACCATGTTTCACGGTGGGGATGGTGTGTTCAGGGTGATGTGCAGTGTTAGTTTTCTACCACACATAGCATTTTGCTTTTAGGCCAAAAAGTTCAATTTTGATCTTATCTGACCAGAGTACCTTCTTCCACATGTTTTCTGCATCCCCCATGTGGCTTCTCGCAAAACTGCAAACTAAACTTCTTATGGCTTTCTTTCAACAATGGCTTTCTTCATGCCACTACAAAAAAGGCCAGATTTTTGGAGTGCACAACTAATAGTTGTCCTGTGGACAGATTCTCCCACCTGAGCTGTGGATCTCTGAAGCTCCTCTAGAGTTACCATGGGCCTCTTGGCTGCTTCCCTTCTTAATGCTTTCCTTGTCTGGCCTGTCAGTGTAGGTGGACCGCCATGTGTTGGTAGGTTTGCAGTTGTGACATACTCTTTCCATTTTCGGATGATGGAGTGAACAGTGCTCTGTGAGATGTTCAAAGCTTGGGATATTTTTTTATAACCTAACCCTGCTTTCAACTTCACATCAACTATATCCCTGACCTGTCTGGTGTGTTCCTTGGCCTTCATGAAGCTGTTTGTTCACTAAGGTTCTCTAACAAACCTCTGAGGGCTTCACAGAACAGCTGTATTTATACTGAGATTTAATTACCACAGGTGGACTTTATTTATTAATTATGTGACTTCTGAAGGCAATTGATTCCACTAGATTTTAGTTAGGGGTATATACGTTTTTGGTTGTAATATGTCAAAATGTGGAAAATTACAGGGGGTATGAATACTTTTTCAAGGCACTGTATATATATAAATATATGGTCCTGCAAACTTTCAGGTATCGGGCGCCAGGGTGAGCAGCCAGCAGCTTGCTCCCACTGTGATTTTACACAGCGGGTTCTGCTATGTCCGTCGGCACCCGCTGATTGTTCGGTACACAGGCAGAATGGCAGTCTGCTTATCTAAACAAGGCAGACTGCCTTTCTGTCAGTGTAGAAGGCATGGATCCTGTATTTCTGTAAAGCAGAAACACTGATCCATGCCTTCCACTAGTAAAAGCACCTCCCACTAAACTGAATCACCAGCTAGGCACACATTTAACCCTTTAATCGGCCCTGATGTTAACGCCTTCCCTGCCAGTGTCATTAGTACAGTGGCAGTACATAAGTTTAGCACTGGTCACTGTAATATTGTCACTGGTTCACAAAAAAGGGTCAAAAGTGTCAGATAGGTGTCCGATTTGTCCGCCACAATATCGCAGTCCTGCTAGAAGTCGTTGATCGCCGCCATTACTAGTAAAAAAAGGAAAAGAAAAAAAAAATCCATAAAAACATCAGCGGCTGCATGCAAAGGGAATATCTCCTAAACCGTACAGGTAATTTTACCTACAGGTAAGCCTTATTACAGGCTTACCTGTAGGTAAAAGTTTCAAACTTGGGTATACAATCGCTTTAAAGGTTTCCTGCATTAGGATAGTGTGCCTTAATGCAGAAAAGTCGCATGATAGCAAATGGATTCTATTATACTGTGCGCTTGATATAATGAAGAACTAGAACAGAACATGTGCATGTGTATGCAATCAGCCTCAATGATGGACATGTAATGATCAGGCTCTGCACTGCAAGTATACAAAGAATTAGCAGCATAATCTCGAACAAGGGAATGAAAAATTTGGAGAAAGAAATTTCCCTGTCATAGTTTCCTTTGCAGCTGGAAGACCTCTTTGAAGGTGAGCAACATTGTAAAAAACATTGATCAGCTTCCTCAATAGGCACCTTTGACTTTGAGCTGTCTACTAGGGATGAGCCGAACACCCCCCGGTTCGGTTCGCAGGACCTGCGAACGGACAGAAAGTTTGCGCAAACTTTAGAACCCTATTAAAGTCGATGGGACTCGAACGTTCGAAATCAAAAGTGCTAATTATGAAGGCTAATATGTAAGTTATTGTCCTAAAAAGGGTTTGGGGACCCGGGTCCTGCCCCAGGGTACATGTATCAATGCAAAAAAAAGTTTTAAAAATGGCAGTTTTTTCGGGAGCAGTGATTTTAACCACTTAACGACCGCCCCATGTACATACACGTTGGCAGAATGGCACAGACAGGCACAATCACATACCAGTACGTGCCTGCCTTCGTGCGGGTGGGGGGTCCGATCGGACCCCCCCGGTACATGAGGCGGTCGGTATCGCTTCAGGAGCGATCCGAGATGAGGGGGCGGCCATTGGTTTCTGGCCACCCCCTCGCGATCGCTCCCGGCTAATGAAATGCTTCCTCTGCCTGTGTAATGTAAACACAGGCAGAGGAAGTGATGTCATCTCTCCATGCGGCGCGCTTTTCGTCCGGAGCGCCGAGGAGAGAAGACATCAGGTTACTGCACCAACAGCCCACTGACACGTAGGTACACATAGGCACACATTTCACCCCCCAGTCACCCCCAGATCACCCCCCAGCTCCCAGTCACAGTGTCACTGATTGCAATGATCATTTATTTACTGATCACTGCATTTAGTGTCATCTGTGACAGTAAAAAGTTGCAGGGCAGTTAGGTTTAGGCTCCTTTAGGTCCAGGGTAGCCCCCTAACCCCCCCCCCTAATAAAGGTTTAACCCCTTGATCACCCCCCAGGTAACCCTTTCACCCCCTATCGCCAGTGTCACTAAGTGTCACTAAGCGATCGTTTTTCTGATCGCTGTATTAGTGTCGCTGGTGCCCCTAGGTAGCCAGTTATTTTTTTAGGTTCGCCGCCAGGTTTTTATAGCGTCAGGTACCCCATATACAACCTAATAAAGGTTTTAACCCCCTGATTGCCCCTAGAGTTAACCCTTTCACCAGTGATCTCCGTATAAGTGTCATTGGTGACACTGGTTAGTCAGTTAGTTATTTAGTTATTTAGGTTACCCGTCAGGTTTTTATATAGCGCCATATATTACCTAATAAAGGTTTTAACCCCCTGATTGCCCCTAGTTAACCCTTTCACCAGTGATCACTGTATAAGTGCTACGGGTGAGGCAGGTTGGTTAGTTTGCTTTTTATAGCATCAGGGAACCCGCCGTATATAACCCAATAAAGGTTTAACCCCCTGATCGCCCGGCGGGTGATATCAATTACGTCTTAGCGTCAGTTAGGGTCTGCGTCACCCCAGGCAGCGTCAGGTTAGTGCCAGTAGCGCTAACACCCACGCGCAAAGCATACACCTCCCTTAGTGGTATAGTATCTGAACAGATCAATATCTGATCAGATCTATACTAGCGTCCCCAGTGGTTTAGGGTTCCCAAAAACGAAGTGTTAGCGGGATCAGCCCAGATACCTGCTAGCACCTGCGTTTAGCCCCTCCGCCCAGCCCAGCCCAGTCCACCCAAGTGCAGTATCGATTGATCACTGTCACTTACAAAACACAACGCACATAACTGCAGCGTCTGCAGAGACAGGTCTGATCCCTGCGATCGCTAACAGTTTTTTTGGTAGCGTTTGATACAGTTGCTGACAGTCAGGTGCTTTTTTACCTGTGAATCCTTACTAGTGTACCGCAAAATTTAGAGCCCAAAATGGCAAATTGAAGGTACACTAGTAAAGAGGCCTAAGAGATTCTGAGCATGACAGATAGTGAAGAGGAGGTCACGCATCTGTCAGATTCCGGCTCAGAATACAACCCCGTAGAAGACAGCGGCTCCATGTCAGATAGCACTGACGACGAAGATGAGGTCCCTGCTAAGGTCAGGCGTACCCGACCCCGATCTTCTGATGTTGTTGAGGAGCAAGAACCGCAGGGCTCTCGTATTATGGAGCAGAGTAGTACTAGCGCCGCTATTCCTTCTGGTGAACTGGCAAGCACCAGCGGCCTAGTACACCCTGGACGTACATCCAGCACTGCAGTATCACTTGGTGACGTGGCGAGTCCCATAAGTGCAGTTCAAGCTGGCGAGGTGGCAAGCACAAGTAGTGTCCCGCTGCCACCAAGAAGAAGACAAAGGCAGGCCCATCGTGCACATAGTGCCCTTCCTGCAGAATTCGCCTATTCTGATTGGGTGCCCAACACTTCTGCAGAACCCGTACTTCCCCCATTCACTGGCCAACCCGGTATTCAGGTGGAAACAGCTGATTTTACGCCACTTGATTTTTATTTGCTGTTTTTCACGGAAGATCTCTATAGATCTATTGTGGACCAGAGTAATTTATATGCTGGTCAATTCATCGCCACTAATCCCCAGTTGCCTTTCATTGCCAGAGATTGGAAACCAATTACGGTTTCCGAATTTAAAACCTTTCTGGGCCTTTCCCTCAACATGGGCACACATAAATTCTCGTCATTGCGCGCCTATTGGTCCACGCGCCCAATTGACCATATGCCCGTGTTCTCTGCCTCCATGTCCAGGAAACGATACAAGCAGATCTTGCGGTTCATGCACTTCAACGACAATGAACTTTGTCGTCCACGTGGAGACCCTGAATTTGATCGGCTGTACAAAATTTGGCCCCTCATAAACCACTTCAACAAACGTTTTGCAGCCTTGTTTACTCCCGATCAAGTTGTCTGCGTTGATGAGTCCCTGATTAAATTTTCTGTCCGCTTGTCTTTCAAACAGTACCTTCCCAGCAAGCGTGCCAGATATGGGGTCAAGCTCTATAAGTTCTGTGACAGGGCAACAGGCTATGTATGGAGCTTTATGGTTTATGAGGGAAAAAGACAGTCACGTAGAGCTGGAGAACTGCCCAGATTACATAGGGAGTGCTGGCAAGATGGTGTGGAACTTGGTGTCACACTTATTCGGAAAGGGGTACCACTTGTATGTGGACAATTATTACACGAGCGTGCCCCTGTTTAGTCACTTGTTTGATCATCAGATGTGGCACCGTGTGACCTAATCTCCAGGGCTTTCCCCAGGGGCTTGTAGATTCCCGTCTTAGGCTGGGGGAGAGAGCCTGCTTGAAGTGTAATAATTTGCTCGCTGTGAAGTGGAGGGATAATAAGAATGTTTTCCTTCTTACCTCCCTTCACGCAGACACGACAGTCCAAATTTGTACGGCGACTGGTGTTGTGGAGAAACCCCTCTGTGTCCATGAATATAACCAAAATATGGGAGGGGTGGACCTCAACAACCAGTTGTTGGCGCCGTATCACATTGCCCATAAGGCGAGACGCTGGTACAAAAAAGTGTCTCTATCCTTATTTCAATTGGCTTTGCTGAACGCTCATGTGCTATACAGAGCTTCAGGTGGGACTTTATCCTTCCTCAAATTCCAGGATGAGATAGTCACAGACCTCCTGTATCCAGGCGGTTCTGCACCTCACCATCCCCAACCAAATTCAGTAAGCATTTTCCGTATGTCCTCGAGAGTACCCCTACACAACCAGTCCCCCAAAAAAGATGTTGTGTTTGTAGCAAGTGCGGATTTAGGCGGGGCACCCGTTATTTTTGTCCACTCTGTCCTGACAATCCTGGTCTGTGCATTGGTAAATGTTTTGAACGCTTCCACATACTAGCAAAGTTTTAGCGTAGGGTACAGTATTTCACAGACTAGGACACACTTACACAGGGTCTCCCAAGATGCCATCATATTTTGAGAGACCCAAACCGTTACAATTGTTACAGTTACAAAAAAAAGTGTAAAAAAAAAAAACACAAAAAAATATAAAATACAAAATAAAAAAATAGTTGTCGTTTTATTGTTCTCTCTCTCTCTCTCTCTATTTTCTCTCTATTGTTCTGCTCTTTTTTACTGTATTCTATTCTGCAAAGTTTTATTGTTATGTTTTATCATGCTTGCTTTTCAGGTATGTAATTTTTTTGTTTTCAGGTGCGCCATTCAGCTGCAGCACAGATTTATTTATCTTGACAGCAACAGCGTTTGCTCCCACGATACATAAAGCCGTGACTCCAAAGCTGTAGGAGGTGATTTCACCTCCACAGTTAAAAAAGAGAGCATATATGCCGAAGTATGGGGGCAGCAGGGGCGGAGGAGCAATTTTGCTCCTAATGCCGCGTACATACGGTCGAAATTCCGACGGAGGCTTGCCCGTGGAAAAGTTTGAACGTGTGTACGCGGCATAACTTTTTATGCTGCGTACATACGGTCGAAATTCCGACGGAGGCTTGCCCGTGGAAAAGTCAGACCGTGTGTACGTGGCATAACTTTTTATGCCGTGTACATACGGTCGATATTCCGACTGAGGCTTGCCCGTGGTAAAGACTGACCGTGTGTACGCGGAACATGCCTCTCAGCAAATAGCTTGGGGTGTCTAATTTCCAAAATGGGGTAATTTAGGGGGGTTTTGTGCTATTTGGGCATTTTATGGTCTTCAAAACTGTAATAGGTATTGCAGAGTGAAATCAAAAATTTGCGCCCTTAGAAATCCTGAAGGCGGTGCTTGGTTTTCGGGGCCCCGTACGTGGCTAGGCTCCCAAAAAGTTCCACACATGTGGTATCCCCGTGCTCGGGAGAAGCAGCAAAATGTATTTTGGGGTGCAATTCCACATATAACCATGGCATGTGTGAGCAATATATCATTTAGTGACAACTTTTTGTAAATGTTTTTTTTTTCTTTTTTTTGTCATTATTCAATCACTTGGGACAAAAAAAAAATATTCAATGGGCTCAACATGCCTCTCAGCAATTTCCTTGGGGTGTCTACTTTCCAAAATGGGGTCATTTGGGGGGGGGGGGTTTGTACTGCCCTGCCATTTTAGCACCTCAAGAAATGAGATAGGCAGTCATAAATTAAAAGCTGTGTAAATTCCAGAAAATGTACCCTAGTTTGTAGACGCTATAACTTTTGCGCAAACCAATAAATATACGCTTATTAACATTTTTTTTACTAAAGACATGTGGCTGAATACATTTTGGCCTAAATATATGTCTAAAATTGAGTTTATTAGATTTTTCTTATAACAAAAAGTAGAAAATATATATTTTTTTCAAAATTTTCGGTCTTTTTCCGTTTATATCCCCAAAAATTTAAATCGCAGAGGCAATCAAATACCATTAAAAGAAAGCTCTATTTCGTTTGGGTACAACATTGCATGTCCGCGCAGTTTCCAGTTAAAGCAGCGCAGTGCCAAATTGTAAAAACACATCTGGTCTTTAAGCTGCGTATTGGTCCGGGTGGTTAATGATGCTTAAAGTGAAAAAAAAAGTGAAATATTCCTTTAAATATCGTACCTGGGGGGTGTCTATAGTATGCCTGTGAAGTGGCACGTGTTTCCCATGTTTAGAACTGTCCCTGCACAAAATTACATTTCTAAAGGAAAAAAAGTCATTTAAAACTGCTTGTGGCTTTATTGTAATGTCTGGTCCCGGCAATATGGAGGAAAATCAATGAGAAAAATGGCATGGGCACCCCCCACCCCCCCCAGCCCATTACCAGCCCCCTTTGGGTCTTGTATGGATATTAAGGGGAACCCCGCACCCAAATTAAAAAAAAGGAAAGGCGTGGGGCCCCCAGGCCCTATATACTCTGAATAGCAGTATACAGGTGGTGCAAACTAGACAGGGACTGTAGCTTTGTTGTTACGCAGAATATTTTTGTAATTTTGAACTGGTGCATTTTAAAGCTCCAGCCAAAAAATCTATTTTTAAGCTTTTTGGAAAACATAGGGAATGGTTATCACCCCTGTAACATTTGTTTTGCTGTCTGTGCACCTGTTCAGAACACATCACATCACTTTCCATCCCAATGACAAATGTTTTTTGAAAATTAGTTTTTTTTATTGAAACAAGGATTGGTGATATAGCATCAGTGGAGAGAAGACACTTTTCCCCATATTAACACTTACAGGAGAGAATTTCCCTTCCTAGGGGTAGATTTCCTCTCACTTCCTGTTGTCTCATTCCGTTTGCAAGTAGGAGTCGTTTGTAAGTTGGATGTTTGAAAGTAGGGGCCTGCCATATATACTCTGCAGAAATTTGGCCCTTAGGTGTTGGTGTTGCCACAACACTGTAAGCCCTCACAGTTACTCTTGGTGGGCGCTGGAACTCCCTGCTGTGAACTATTATATCAAGAAGTGTAATTACATACCATTGCTGAACAGTGGTAGGAAAAATTGGGCCTTTGGTGGTGGTGCTGGTTCCACAACACTGTAAGTCCTCACAGTTACTCTTGGTGGGCGCAGGAGTAGGCCCAGCTGTAAAAATATTAGATCAAGAATTGTAGGATTTTTGAAAGTAGGGGCCTGCCGTATATACTCTGCAGAAATTTGGCCCTTAGGTGTTGGTGTTGCCACAACACTGTAAGCCCTCACAGTTACTCTTGGTGGGCGCTGGAACTCCCTGCTGTGAACTATTATATCAAGAATTGTAATTGCATGCCATTGTTGAACAGTGGTAGGAAAAATTGGGCCTTTGGTGGTTGTGGTGTTGCCACAACACTGTAAGCGCTCACAGTTACTCTTGGTGGGCGCTTGAATGGGCCCTGCTGTGAATTATTAGATCAAGAATTGTAATTACATGCCCCTGGTAAACAGGGGCATAAAAATTGGGCCTTAGGCACTGGTGCCACAGCACTGCAACCCCTCACAGATACTGTACTTGGAGCACAGCAATGAGCCCTGCTGCAAAGTATTGCATCAAAAATTGTAATTACACGCCCCTGTTTAAAAAATTGGGCCTTAGCCACTGGTGGCGGTGCCCAGAACCAAAAATGTTCTTACAAGCTATCAGCATGATCATTGAGGAGGAAGAGGATAGTCACTCAGCATAACAGGATAGTCACTCTGCATCAGCATAGGCAGTCTTGAAGGGATCTGACATTTCAAATAAAATTATTCTGTTACACCAGCATCAGGTGCTTGGTAGCTGGTGGTGATCCAAGACAGATTCATTTTATGAAGGTCAGTCGATCGACCGAGTCAGTGAACAGGTGCACCCTGTGATTGGTTACAAAGCCTCCAGCAGCACTGAATGTGCGTTCCGAAAGAAGGCTGGATGCGGGACAGGCCAATAGCTCAATTGCATACTGTGCAAGCTCTGGCCAGTGATCCATCCTCAAGACCCAGTAACCCAAAGGATTTTCGGTGGGAAAGGTGTCCAAGTCTGATCTTGCCCCTAGGTATTCCCGCACCATGTAAACCAGACGCTGGCGATGGTTGCTGGAACCGATCATACCTTGGGGCTGCGGACTAAAAAATTGCCTGAACGCATCGGTCAGACGGCCACCTTCTCCACCGCTCCTTCTTTGACTGACCGAAGCCTCAGCAACACGTTGTCCAGGACCAGGAATTTGTAACCTCCCAGTCTCTGGGAACGCGTTGCACAGACCTTTCTGCAAGGCCTCCCGAAAATGCTTCATCCTCTGCTCCCTCTGCGACGGCAAGATAAGGTCCGCAACCTTACCCTTGTAACGTGGGTCAAGGAGGGTTGCCAGCCAGTAATGATCCCTCTCCTTGATCGCACGAATACGAGGATCCCTCCGCAGGCTTTGCAGGATCAGGGAGGCCATGCAGCATAGGTTTGCTGAGGCATTTGGTCCGGAGTCCTCTGGTTCACTCAGGACGACATGATCCACAGCCGCCTCCTCCCAGCCACGTACAAGTCCATGGGTGTCTTGATACTGTAATTGATCCCTTGAAGACTGTTGCTGATGCTGAGTGCTAGGCTCCACTTCCATGCTGACAAAATCCTCTTCCTCCTCCTCTTCCTCTTCATTCTCTTCCTGCGTGATAGCCGGGCCAGCAGGAACACTGTCTGTATAAAGGGGGCCTTGAGAGGTAAGGAAGTCCTCCTCTTCCTGCCTCTGTTCTGCCTCAAGTTCCCTGTCCATTATTCCAAGCAGCGTGTGCTCCAACAGGTGGACAAGAGGGACAGTGTCACTAATGCATGCACTGTCACTGCTCACCATCCTCATGGTCTCCTCAAATGGTGCCAGGACAGTGCATGCATCCCTGATCATGGCCCACTGGCGTGGGGAAAAAATCCAAGCTCTCCTGACCCTGTCCTGGTGCCATATTGCAACAGATACTCATTGATGGCCCTCTGCTGTGTGTGCAGCTGCTGCAGCATGGCCAACATAGAGTTCCACCTGGTGGGCATGTCACAGATTAGGCGGTTCTTGGGTAGGTTGGATTCTTTTTGCAGGTCAGCCAGCTGAGCACTGGCATTATATGACCGGCGGAAATGCCCACAGAGTTTCCTGGCCTGCTTCAGGACCTCCTGTAAGCCTGGGTACCTGCCCAAGAACCACTGCACCACCAATTTAAGGACGTGAGCCAAACAGGGCACATGGGTCAGTTGTCCCTGTCGGAGGGCAGAGAGGAGGTTGGTGCCATTGTCGCAAACCATCTTTCCTGGCTTAAGCTGGCATGGCGTCAACCACCTCTGAGCCTACCCCTGCAGAGCTGACAGAATCTCTGCCCCAGTGTGGCTCCTGTCCCCCAAGCACACCAGCTCAAGCACCACATGGCATCTTTTTGCCTGCGTACTTGCGTAGCCCATTGAACGCCTACGGAGCACCGCTGGTTCCGAGGACAAAGCACATGTAGTGGCCATGGAGGAAGAAGAAGAGGAGGGGGTGGAGGAGAGAGGTGTGTCAGAATCACTAGTAGCACCATTTTCGAGGCGTGGTGGCGGAACAACCTCTAACACTTCTGCACCTTGTCCTGCATCCTTCCCAGCTGCCAGCAGAGCCACCCAATGCACCATGAAAGATAGGTAATGTCCCTGTCCATGCCTGCTGGACCATGAGTCAGCGGTAATATGCACCTTACCGCTGACCGCCCTGTCCAGTGAGGCCAAGACATTGCCTTCCACATGCCGGTAGAGAGCCGGAATCACCTCCAGTGAGAAAAAGCAGTGTTTGGGAACCTGCCACTGAGGAACCGCACATTCCACAAACTCACGGAAGGGGGCAGAGTCTACCAACTGAAAAGGCAGCAGTTGAAGTGCTAGAAATTTAGCCAAGCTAGCATTCAACCGCTGGGCATGTGGATGGCTGGGAGCAAACTTATTTCGGTGGTGCAGCAGCTGGGGCAGGGAAATTTGCCTGGTACAATCTGACGTCGGTGTACCAATAGCAGATTGCCCGCAAGTACTTGGCTGTGACACACCTAATTCTACACCTTCATTCCTCTCAGTGCAGGTTTCAGAGAGGACTGAAGGTATAGTAGGGTTGGAGATCCCAGCTGATGAGGAGCAAGGAGAGGTCCACTTTGTTCTTTGGTGTGGGTCTTTTAGGTAGGCTTGCCAACTGCATGGCAGGTTGACATATGTCTGATACAAAAGAATAATGGGAATGAGGAGCACCTTTTTAATAGGTGCCCAGGGACATTTTAAACAGTGTTCAAATGGGAAAAGATAGAAATATACAAAAGTATATATAGAAAAATTACAATTTTATTAAACACCTTTAAAACAAACAGGCATTAAATATAATGACCATCCACATAAAATACATGACACAGGAGTCACAAACATGATGAGCTGCCGTCAAGAGTCACTCGACTAGTTTCGCTTGAGTAGAGCTTCTTCAGGAGTTTTAATTGACAATGAGCGCAGATCATACTAAAAAATTTTAATTTACATATGTCAAGCAAACATGGATGTGTGGCGAGTTTATTGTATGTTAGAGAAAAAAAAACATAGGTATACATTAAGCAAAGCAGGAATTTTTTGTAACCTTGGCCAGATCTGTGCCTTGCCACAATTCTGTCTCTGAGCTCTTCAGGCAGTTCCTTTGACCTCATGATTCTCATTTGCTCTGACATGCACTGTGAGCTGTAAGGTCTTATATAGACAGGTGTGTGGCTTTCCTAAATCAAGTACAATCAGTATAATCAAACACAGATGGACTCAAATGAAGGTGTAGAACCATCTCAAGGATGATCAGAAGAAATGGACAGCACCTGAGTTAAATTTATGAGTGTCACAGCAAAGGGTCTGAATACTTAGGACCATGCGATATTTCAGTTTTTCTTTTTTAATAAATCTGCAAAAATGTCAACAATTCTGTGTTTTTCTGTCATAATGGGGTGCTGTGTGTACATTAATGAGGAAAAAAATGAACTTAAAAGATTTTAGCAAATGGCTGCAATATAGCAAAGAGTGAAAAATTTAAGGGGGTCTGAATACTTTCCTCTACACACTGTAACTGCAGCTAACTGACTCGCCTGCCTGCTCTATCTAACTCAATATAAATGACACTGTTTCTCTCTCTCTGTAACCTCTCATTAACCAACATCGCAACACTCTACACAAGGCCGCCACGCAGGTGGCCTTATATAGGGTGGGGCGTGTACTAAACCCCCTGAGACTTAATTGGCCAAAGCCACCCTGGCTTTGGCCAATTATGGCTCTCCGTTTTTTGCGCGCTGTGATTGGCCAAAGCAGGTCATAGTGCATGACACTTTGTGCAGGGAAAGTTCTAAGCAAGGGAAACAAGCGCTGCTTTACAGGTATACTATACACCCCCCCCCCCCCACTTTTATTGTTTTACTTTAAGCATTATTAAAATCACTGCTCCCGAAAAAACTGACGTTTTTAAAACTTTTTTTTGCATTGATAAATGTCCCCTGGGGCAGGACCCGGGTCCCCAAACACTTTTTATGACAATAACTTGCATATAAGCCTTTACAATTAGCACTTTAGATTTCTCCCATAGACTTTTACAGGGTGTTCCGCGGCTTTTCGAATTTGCCGCGAACACCCCAAATTGTTCGCTGTTTGGCGAACCTGCGAACAGGCAATGTTCGAGTCGAACAGGAGTTCGACTCAAACTCAAAGCTCATCCCTATACTTCAGTAATTGAGGCTAACTAAAAAACTGAATTGAGGCGGTACATGGTTTCAGCACTGTTAGCTTTCTTTGTTCCTGGAACCTCCCCAAATTGCTAATTAGAGCTTGTGTACAGGAGGGCACATTGTTCCACACATGGTTGACATGTCCAGATTGCATTTCAACCAATAGGTCATCGTCAGAGGCATAGCTAATGGACATATGCACACTGTTTATATACACAGCAGAAACTTTCATTACCGGATGTGTATTGGAAACAAAACATGGCCGGAAATGCTAATCAAATGCATTCCAAAGGCCGGAAATAGTACAAATAAAACCAACAAATCCAATGCCGGATGTGTATTGGAAGCAAGAATATGGGTGGAAATGCTAATTAAATGCGTTCCAAACCCTGGAAGTGGTGAAACAAAACCAAGACATCCAGTACGGAAAGAATCAGCGCATACTAATTATGAAAAAACTACAATAAACAAATCTACACCATTTTTAATTTAGGGAGGTATGTATAGATTATACATAGTGAAGAAATAACTAAAAAAGCAAAAGTAATTGAAAAAACAATATAAATTAAAATAAAAGCAGGCATGTACAGCTCCACCTGCTGGACACACACACATATATATATATATATATATATATTGCACAAGATAAAACTTAATTCCTAGATAAGATCACATGATTTCTATAAACCAGATATGGGAAATGTAGAAACAGTTGTCATTGTCTTAAAAAATCTACATATATACTGTATAGACATGTGCACACTGAAATATTTTGTTTCGGAATTTTGTTTTCGTCCGAAAAATAAAATTATTTAGTTACTTCCGAAATTCGTTTTTATTTATTTTGTTTCATTAAAAAATGCATTCGTCCGAAAATCCGAATTAATAAAGGTTGAATCTGTCATTGAAGGTTTATGGTGTCTGTCGAATGTTCTAAGAAGATTCGACGAAGCAGCTAAATTGCACGACGCCACAATCGTACATTTCCGGTCGAATGCTCCGCCCACAAGCTATAGTAGAATTCTAATGTTGTATGACTAGCAATAATTATATTTATTAATTATTATTACTAGTCAGCCAACATTAGAATTCGTCTATAGCCTATAGGCGGAGCATTTGGCCATAAATGTCCGCTCGTGGCGATCGTATTATTTTAGCTGCTTCGTCAAATCTTTTCTCTCTATGTCGAATCTTTTCTCTCTATGTCGACTCTTTTCTCTCTATGTCGAATCTTTTGTGTCTCTATAATGTAGAATCTTTTCTCTCTATGTCGAATAATCTCGGACTAATAGAGTTAGGTTAGGCACATTCAACTGCTGATTCGATAGACACAGATCGCTATTTCCACCGTCATGTCGAATCTTTTATCTATATCGAACTGTTGTCACAACGAAATGAAAATAAAGCATTTTTTATGTTGGATCTTTCGGATTTCAGACTTATCGTTTGTTAAAACGAATGCGAAAATCCCCAAAATTCGGACGAAAATACATTCGGATGAAAACGAATGCACATGTCTAATACTGTATATTAAAGAAAAATAGAGGATTTAAGGTGTCAAAAAGTAATACATCAGTTATTGTTAATAAAGCAGTTAACGACCCAATCAACATTAAGTCCATATGGAATGTAACTTTTAATTTCATAAATCCAACGGGTTTACATTCTTGATATCTTACGCCTGTAAACTTCCCCTCCAATGTGGAGTAAATCTGTCTATGGCAATGAATGTAGTACGCGCTGGATTTTTATTATGGCATTCGAAATAATGCCTAGAAACACTGTGATTTGGAAAGCCTCTCCTTATATTAGCCATGTGCTTGTTAATACGAACATTCATGGCTCTGGTGGTGCGACCTATATATTGCAAGCCACAAGGACAAATAAATAGGTACACTATATTAAGGGAGGTGCAGGTGTGGAACTCACTACCAAGCAGCAACCAGTGGTGGTGCAAATAGACTTGCCCATTTCTGGGTGGGTCAAACAAGAAGGGCTTGGTACACAAACTGTAGTTGCCCAGAAGCCTACTCTCCAGAAGTGGAAACGGTATCTAAGTGAGAGAGGTGGCATTTGTGCTCAAGAACAAACTACTTTGAGCCAATAGTTGGCAGGACTGGTAACTTTTGAATCCATTGAGCTTGATGCACCTGTAATTATGATTGATGGAAGTCCATTCCAGGAAGTTCCAGCTTGAGATAGTTTGTCGGCTGATGAACAACAGTTTACATAATTACACTGAAAGGCCGAGTTTGGACTGCTGCAGCCTTTCAATCCTCCACCAAGACAGTGTTGTACCAAACTGGGGAGGGTGGGTCTAGCCAGTTTTCAGAGTTTACAGGCAGTAGCCATGGTAATTGAAGAAACTGAAGGCCCCTTAGCTATGTACACCGACAGTTGGGCTGTTTTCAAAGGACTGACAACTTGGATCACTACCTGGCAAAAAGATAACTGGACTGTGAATGGAAAAGAGGTGTGAGGAGGCCCTAAACTTTGGAACAATATCTGGCATGCTGGTAAAACTCGAACAATTAGAGTGGGTCATGTTAATGCTCATTCTGGAGACAGCCATTATGAATTTGTGGATTAGTTAGCCAGCTTTTTGTCAACTGAACTCACTAGGCTGGGGAAAATGGGCCCGTGGACAATCTGGACATCGGGGTGCTAAAGGCACTTGGAAAATGGCCAACAAAAAAGGAATTCCTCTGACACATACTCAGGCTCAAGATATTGTTGCCAAATGCCCCATATATCAAGAAGTAAATTATCGTAAAACTTAGCCTGGAGAACCAGGGCATATTCATTGAGGAAAATTACCTGGGCAAGTTTGGCAAGTGGATTTCATCTGACCTCTTCCAGTCTGGAAGGGTGGAGTTAAATACTGTGCTACTGCAGTGGATACCTGCAGTGGAATACTGACTGTTTGCCCTACCAAGTCTGCTGATCAAAGTACTACCTTGAAATTATTGAATTTGCTTCAACAGTACTATTGATTGCCCATAGAGATTCAATCTAACAATGGTTCCCATTTCACTGGTGCCAAAATAAGAGTGGGTCAAAGAAAGTGGAGTTCACTGGGTGTACCACATACTGTACTACCCACATGCAACTGATCACAGGCAGTATTTTTGTTAAACCAAAGGGTGGGGGGAGGGTAGGATTCCATTCCAATGCATGTTGGCTCAGGGACAAGACGAGGTCATTCCTGAATTAGTCATCACAGTTAAAGAGAGAAACTCAGGTACAGGACAACAAAATACAAGTGATTGCTTATGAGGATAAGGGCTTTGAAGATTCACTTTGGGAGGGAAATTGTGAGTTGTCACCAATTGACTACAGTATTCTTACAGGCATACTTAAGAGAGATGAAGTGACGAAATTACAACTTAACCCACTCCCTGACATTACTGACTGGTGTGACTGAGACAGTGATGTGACGCTAGATGTTTTCAAATAATTTTGTGTGACTATTTACCCACGGATGTGTGGTAAATTATACAAGGGACAACCAGTTGAACATGCCATGCTAATAGCAAAAAAGGTGAAGGTGTCAGTGCAAACTTACATAAACCAAACTGGATCAAGAGTATGGATAGTACCTAGTGTAGCAGACAGAGGGAAGGAAAATAGAAAGCAAGGTGAAGTAATTGCTAGAGGACAAGGTAATACTTACCTAGTACTCAGAGAAGGTGATGTTAATCCTGTATATTGTCCTTCCCACAAGTTGGTTCCAGTTCTGGAGTGAAAGCATGTGGTGGCTTTTCCTATTGCTGATGTTGCCCGTGGTGGTCTCCAACTATCCTCATCTTCTACAAGATACCTTGGAGAATAAACTACTCTATATGCACCATCGCTATGGATTACCCAATGTGGCCTTCTTCTTCTCTTATCTCCCTAAACCATTAATACAACATCGGTGTAAGTTTCCATCATGCACCATTGAACCATTCCTTCCTGTGGATTGTATGGATCTTGTCCTTATGGATGTCTGGATGCCATAAGATATATCTATCGAGGGTTCTCCAGTTTTTACCTTGTTGGTTATAACAACACATGCCTTTTAGGCTCACAATGATGTATGTTCCCCTGAGTCCAATTTCTCTAGTAAGCCTACACTTTTACTGGTGGCGGGTCTGCACATCATATGCAAGAGTCACGATTTACAGTCTAGAAGCTTGTAAATTTACTTTGAAGTCGTTGATGTTCCCCTTCATAGTTTTCTTGCTGACACACGGTGGACTTTCATTTCTATTCATGGACTTTGAAGTCTTTCATATGTGTTTTTTGCAGATTTTATGTTGATATCACATTTATTGTCATTTATTATTTTCACTGTGAGCACATCACTTTTTAGGGGTACATCCCCTCATCATTATTTATTAATTGGGTTATATTTCCTAATTTAATTGTTTAAGCGCTACACTTTATTATATCCACCATCGCTCTGCCCAGCTGATGAACCAAAAAGATTGTTAGAAATGCACCCACAGCCTACTTTCATCCAAGACTTTACCGTATGTTGCTGTTCCAGTACCACCGAAGGAACTTCTGAATAACACACGGGACGATTATGGGGATTTGAAACTAGGAAAGTTCAACCGAACAGTAATGGGACTGCCAATAGTGGTCCGGTTGTCAAATCCATGGTGGACTGCATATAGCAATGACACATTTATAGGAAGGGCAGTAATTTGTCCTCGTAAGAAGCTGCGGTCTTGCACATCAGTTAACAGTACACCTCATGAACTGGGACAAACACCACTAGGAAGTTACTGCTATTAGCTTTTATTTTACTAACAAAGGAATCAGATATACTTTGATGAAACAGGGAAGACAGTATAAGAATTTGATTAAAGATACTTTCGTGAACAGATAAGCCAGCTTGGTCAACTTCAGTTACCACATGATTGGTATTATGCATGTGGTAATAATGCTTACAAATTTTTACTTGAACGGGGTACCGTACCAGTAGGTGCACTATTATAAGGATACTCCCAGCTACCTTGTTTATGAGCAATAATGAATTTGAATATCAGAAAATACCAAAACATCAGTTATTTAACCACTTCCCACCTGCCATATAGCAGAATGATGGCTGAAAAATGGTTGTATTATCCTGACTGGGTGTCATATTATGTCCAGCAGGATAATCCACTTGGGCGCACCCATGGGGGGCGTGCAGCCTGGCGATCGGTGGTGTGATGTGTCAGTCTGACACATTGCATCTCCAATCCCGGTAAAGAGATTATAATGTAGGTTCCTTTACTCACGCAGACAAGGCGCAAGTAGAGGAGAGCGGACCAGCTGTTCTCCTGACAAGGGGGGTCTGTCTATCTATGCAGTAGCAGTGTGTACCACCTCAGCTCCCAACAGCGACACCCCTCTGGGGTTTCTGATTCATGTCAGCACACTGCACACTGCTACTGCATAGATAGACAATGTAAGTACTGTTGAGAGTGGTTTTGGGGGGGTTTATCCTAGGCAATATTACTTCTAATTATCTAATTTTAATCTCCTTCCCGTGACAGCATTCAATTTCCATGTGCATGCTCCTGAAGAGTGGATGAATCCACGAAATGCATAGAGCTATTATATGCCGTGTTTTTATGCCAACTATAAGTTATATCTATTCAGTGATCACTTGTATCATGTGATTTGTATTATTAAGTGGTAAATTGTAATTGCTGTATGGTTACCCACCGAATGAATTATATTGGTTTTCTATGTTTGCCCATGACTACCCTCATGCAACTCATCATTGTTTTTCAATAAATTTAAACTACTTACACCTGCCTGCTTCATTCAAAGTCCCAACCCTCAGTCCTCTTGTGTATGTCAACGTTACAGTGGAGATGTTTGACACATTATATATAATTAGTGACGCTTTGAAGGGGCATACAAAGTTGATAGCTCAATACAGGCCTTGTGCTAGATTATCTGACTGCTTCACAAGGAGGAATGTGTACAATTGTGGGTACAGCTTGCTGTAATTATGTATCACAGAATTATAGTGAGTTTATTGAAGGCAACATGAGGCAAATGAAAGATAAATTCAAGGAGAAATTTTTTCAAGCAGATTGGAACCCAAAATGGCCAAACTGGCTTTCGTGGTTGAATCCAACCAATTGGTTTTCTGGAATTGGAGGTTGGATTGGAAGTACATTGCATGCTTTAGTATATATAGTGATTATCATACTAGTCAATATATTAACTATTTTTTTGGGGAAAAAAACTGGTTAATGCAATAAAAATAAATAAATAAAGTTAGCCCAAATTTTTTTGAATAATGTGAAAGATGATGTTACGCCGAGTAAATAGATACCTAACATGTCACGCTTTGAAATTGTGGAAAGGCACCAAACTTCAGCACTTAAAAATCCCCATAGGTGACGCTTTATTTATTTTTTACAGATTACCTGTTTAGAGTTACAGAGGAGGTCTAGCACTAGAATTTTTGCTCTCGCTCTAACGTTCGCGGCGATACCTCACATGTGTGGTTTGAATGTCGTTTACATATGTGGGCGCAACCTACAACCTACAACCTACAGCATTCGCTTCTGCCGAGCATTATTTTATTGTTTATTTTATTTTATTTTTTCTATTTTGACACTTTATTTTTGCTTATTTCTTTTTTTGATCACTTATATTCCTATTACAAGGAATGTAAACATCCCTTGTAATAGGAATAGTGCATGACAGGTCCTATTTACAGAGAGATCTGGGGTCAATAAGTCCCCCCATCTCACCTCTAGGCTGAAAAGCCTGAAAAAAAAAAAAACAATCCTGGCTTCCCATCCAAGGTGCGGCATTTTTTCAAATGCAGAGGCCGGGCGTGACATCATAACATCGCGCCTGGCCTCCGAAAGATCATAGAGAAATCCGGGGTCATCTTTCCCGCCGGATTCTCTTTAGTAAACTTCTGGCATGGACCAATTCCTTCTCTCTCTCGCCAATTGTACGGGCGAGCCAGAGGGCAACGGGAGGTGGGACATCTCCTCCCTCTGCCTGTAAGAACGATCAAGCAGCTGAACAGCTGCTATGATTTGTCTTATGGTACAGGAAAACGCTGGCTCTAAAAGAAGATATCTGAATGATGCCTGTAGCTGCAGGCATCTTTTAGATATCCCCACTTAAAAGTCAAAAACGTCATATGACGTTGTTGGGCAGGAAGTGGTTAAAACCCTAAAAAGCTTAAACTGTCACGTAACCATGACAAAACACCCAGAATAAGAGGTGATCCCATCCGCGGGTATTGGTCCCAGTAAAGAGCTTGAGGCACCATGCTCACAACTCCAGATCATACAGAAAATATGCCATTATTCACCACCTATTGGGACATGCTGCTGCAACAAGCGTTCTATCCAAGTACATACCATACAGTATCATTAATGCCAACATAAATTTGAAAATTAATTGTGTGTGGGGTACTGTATCAAATACCTTAGCAAAATCTAGATACACTACATCTACAGGTCTGTCTCAAAACAAATTACAGCTTACCTCCTCATAGAATGTAAAAGATTGGTTTGGCAAGAAGTGACCTTTCATAAATCCATGTTGCTTACTTACTACTAATGATACTATTTTCATCATCAAATTCTTGCATGTGGTCCCTTAGCATACCTTCCAATAGTTAAAATACTATTGATGTTAGGCTGACTGGTCTGTAGTTATCAGATATCTCTGCCCTTTTGTTAAGTATTGGTGCAACATTTGCTTTTTGCCAAGCAGCTGGTACCATTCCAGTCAGTATATTGTCCTTACATGGACAAGTTTTTTGACAACTCCTGGGTGAAAGCTATCTGTTCCTGGTGATTTTTCCATGTTACGTTTTTTGAATCTTTTTTTAACATTGTTAAAAATCCCCAAAACAGTCCAATGTATTTAATAAGAGGCATGTGAGTTTTTTGAAGTTAGAATTTTGTTTCACAATTTTTTGGAAAATGAAGAAATTAAATACAATGGTGCACACAGCAGGTGAAAATTGTGCTGCTGTGTGTCCCCTAGGGTGCACATATGACGTCCACCCAAGATAGTCATTACAAAAGCCCAGATGGGAAGCGGTTAAGAAGCTGGCACACATAGGTATCCTAACAACCATGACTCATCTCCGTGTTGTCAGCGAGTCTAGTATGGATTTGGGGGGGGACCGCATGCCAAAAATAAAACAATTGGTGTGAGGTCCCCACCAAAATCCATACCAAAATCCATGCTGCCTGGAGTGGGGGGTGAGCATGCAGCCCCCTCCTAAACCATACCAGGCCACATGCCATGGACATAGAAGGGTACTTTGCAGGGGGGGATCCCCCAACTAGGGATGAGCTTCGTGTTCGAGTCGAACATATGTTCGACTCGAACATCGGCTGTTCGATCGTTCGACGAAGATCGAACGATTTGGGGCGTTCGCGCCAAATTCGAGTGACGCGAACGGCCCACAATGCACTACGCCATCGCAGTGTCATCCAGGCGCTGTGATTGGCCAAGCATGCACTGTGACCCCGCATGCTTGGCCAATCACAGCGCCGGCAGCGAGGAGAGCAATGATTGGCCACAGGCAGGATGCCTGTGGCCAATTATTGCTGAGGGTGTTTAGTACACGCCCCACACTATAAAAGGCCGCCAGCACGGCGGCCTAGTGTAGTGTGTTCCGGAGCAGGGAAAGATAAGCATAGGCAGGGACAGTGACATTTATTTTTTTCTTGCTTAACCTGGATTCCTTTAGTTTAGGGAAAGAGAAGGATAGGTAGGGAGAGTGTCAGTGTGTTTCACTGTGCGAATCCTTGTTTCTAGGGACAGGGAAGGACAGTGAGGGAATTCTCCTTGTGCTATAGTGTGCTTTAAAAAAACATTTTTTCTAGGGACAGAAAACTATAGGTAGGGAGAGTGTCAGTGTGTTTTACTGTGCGAATCCTTGTTTCTAGGGACAGGGAAGGACAGTGAGGGAATTCTCCTTGTGCTATAGTGTGCTTTAAAAAAAAATTTTTTCTAGGGACAGAAAACTATAGGAAGGAAGAGTGTCAGTTTCTTTCACTGTGATAATCCTTGTTTCTAGGGACAAAGAAGGACAGTGAGGGAATTCTCCTTGTGCTATAGTGTGCTTTAAAAAAACATTTTTTCTAGGGACAGAAAACTATAGGTAGGGAGAGTGTCAGTGTGTTTTACTGTGCGAATCCTTGTTTCTAGGGACAGGGAAGGACAGTGAGGGAATTCTCCTTGTGCTATAGTGTGCTTTAAAAAAACATTTTTTCTAGGGACAGAAAACTATAGGTAGGGAGAGTGTCAGTGTGTTTTACTGTGCGAATCCTTGTTTCTAGGGACAGGGAAGGACAGTGAGGGAATTCTCCTTGTGCTATAGTGTGCTTTAAAAAAACATTTTTTCTAGGGACAGAAAACTATAGGTAGGAAGAGTGTCAGTTTCTTTCACTGTGATAATCCTTGTTTCTAGGGACAAAGAAGGAAAGTGAGGGAAATTCTCCTTGTGCTATAGTGTGCTTTAAAAAAACATTTTTTCTAGGGACAGAAAACTATAGGTAGGGAGAGTGTCAGTGTCTTTTACTGTGCGAATCCTTGTTTCTAGGGACAGGGAAGGACAGTGAGGGAATTCTCCTTGTGCTATAGTGTGCTTTAAAAAAACATTTTTTCTAGGGACAGAAAACTATAGGAAGGAAGAGTGTCAGTTTCTTTCACTGTGATAATCCTTGTTTCTAGGGACAAAGAAGGACAGTGAGGGAATTCTCCTTGTGCTATAGTGTGCTTTAAAAAAACATTTTTTCTAGGGACAGAAAACTATAGGTAGGGAGAGTGTCAGTGTCTTTTACTGTGCGAATCCTTGTTTCTAGGGACAGGGAAGGACAGTGAGGGAATTCTCCTTGTGCTATAGTGTGCTTTAAAAAAACATTTTTTATAGGGATAGAAAACTATAGGAAGGAAGAGTGTCAGTTTCTTTCACTGTGATAATCCTTGTTTCTAGGGACAAAGAAGGACAGTGAGGGAATTCTCCTTGTGCTATAGTGTGCTTTAAAAAAACATTTTTTCTAGGGACAGAAAACTATAGGTAGGGAGAGTGTCAGTGTGTTTTACTGTGCGAATCCTTGTTTCTAGGGACAGGGAAGGACAGTGAGGGAATTCTCCTTGTGCTATAGTGTGCTTAAAAAAACATTTTTTCTAGGGACAGAAAACTATAGGTAGGGAGAGTGTCAGTGTCTTTTACTGTGCGAATCCTTGTTTCTAGGGACAGGGAAGGACAGTGAGGGAATTCTCCTTGTGCTATAGTGTGCTTTAAAAAAACATTTTTTCTAGGGACAGAAAACTATAGGTAGGGAGAGTGTCAGTGTGTTTTACTGTGCGAATCCTTGTTTCTAGGGACAGGGAAGGACAGTGAGGGAATTCTCCTTGTGCTATAGTGTGCTTTAAAAAAACATTTTTTCTAGGGACAGAAAACTATAGGTAGGGAGAGTGTCAGTGTGTTTTACTGTGCGAATCCTTGTTTCTAGGGACAGGGAAGGACAGTGAGGGAATTCTCCTTGTGCTATAGTGTGCTTTAAAAAAACATTTTTTCTAGGGACAGAAAACTGTAGGAAGGAAGAGTGTCAGTTTCTTTCACTGTGATAATCCTTGTTTCTAGGGACAAAGAAGGACAGTGAGGGAATTCTCCTTGTGCTATAGTGTGCTTTAAAAAAACATTTTTTCTAGGGACAGAAAACTATAGGTAGGGAGAGTGTCAGTGTCTTTTACTGTGCGAATCCTTGTTTCTAGGGACAGGGAAGGACAGTGAGGGAATTCTCCTTGTGCTATAGTGTGCTTTAAAAAAACATTTTTTCTAGGGACAGAAAACTATAGGTAGGGAGAGTGTCAGTGTCTTTTACTGTGCGAATCCTTGTTTCTAGGGACAGGGAAGGACAGTGAGGGAATTCTCCTTGTGCTATAGTGTGCTTTAAAAAAACATTTTTTCTAGGGACAGAAAACTATAGGAAGGAAGAGTGTCAGTTTCTTTCACTGTGATAATCCTTGTTTCTAGGGACAAAGAAGGAAAGTGAGTGAAATTCTCCTTGTGCTATAGTGTGCTTTAAAAAAACATTTTTTCTAGGGACAGAAAACTATAGGTAGGGAGAGTGTCAGTGTGTTTTACTGTGCGAATCCTTGTTTCTAGGGACAGGGAAGGACAGTGAGGGAATTCTCCTTGTGCTATAGTGTGCTTTAAAAAAACATTTTTTCTAGGGACAGAAAACTATAGGAAGGAAGAGTGTCAGTTTATTTCACTGTGATAATCCTTGTTTCTAGGGACAAAGAAGGACAGTGAGGGAATTCTCCTTGTGCTATAGTGTGCTTTAAAAAAACATTTTTTCTAGGGACAGAAAACTATAGGTAGGGAGAGTGTCAGTGTCTTTTACTGTGCGAATCCTTGTTTCTAGGGACAGGGAAGGACAGTGAGGGAATTCTCCTTGTGCTATAGTGTGCTTTAAAAAAACATTTTTTCTAGGGACAGAAAACTATAGGTAGGGAGAGTGTCAGTGTCTTTTACTGTGCGAATCCTTGTTTCTAGGGACAGGGAAGGACAGTGAGGGAATTCTCCTTGTGCTATAGTGTGCTAAAGCATTCCTCATCAACCATCTTTGAAATCCTTGTTTTTTTGGACAGTCAGGGAAATTGTCGTTGTGCTATTCTGTGCAAAAGCAATCATCCTCAACCATATTTAGAAATCCTTAAGTAAAGGGACAGAGAAGGACACCTGAAGGTAGCCCTTATTGCTTTTTTCCCATCTCCCTGCAGGCCATCTATTAGAATGTCTGGAAGGCAAACAAGGAGAGGCAGACAGTCAGGAGGCAATAAAAGAGGGCAAGCAGGCTCTGTGTCTGGGGGCAACAGTGCTGGTCGTGGACGCGGTGCATTGTCATCAGCACATGGCCATGGGACACGCTTGTCCTTCTTTTCGGCAGCTGGACATGTTGAGCCACATCATGCCGAAGACTTGGTAGAGTGGATGACCAAGCCCTCCTCCTCCTCCTCATCCTCTCTCACCCAGGCTCAGGGTACTGGCAAAGCAGCTGCCAAAGCGTCCTCTTCCCTGGTATCAATGTCAGACTCATCATCAGTCACTCCTTCCCTAGACCCACCATGTCCTCCTCCTGAGGAGTCCCCCGAACTGTTTGAGCACAGTGTTGGGTACATGCTCCAGGAGGATGCCCAGCGTTTCGAAGGGTCTGATGATGAAACCCAGCTAGAGGAAGGCAGTAGCGTGAGAGCAGACAGAGGGGATGCTCAAGAAGGACACCAATCTGGCAGTCATGTTCCAGCAGCTGCAGCATACTGCCAGATTGGCTCCAGTGATGAGGAGGGAGGGGATGATGAGGTCACTGACTCCACGTGGGTGCCTAATAGGAGAGAGGAGGAGGAGGAGGATGAGGAGGAGGCACATCTCCAACGAGGCAGGATGCCCTTTGGTGGCCAGCGTAAGGGCAGTACACCGACGGAATCACACCGCAGAGCTCCGCCTGTGCAGGGCGCTGCCTCTGCCCGTCATTCAAAAAGTTCTTTGGTGTGGGCCTTTTTTGAGGCTAGTGCATCAGATCGCACAGCTGCTGTTTGCAACATATGTCTCAAGCGTATATCGCGTGGCCAAAACATCAGCCGCTTGGGTACCACATGCCTGACCAGACATATGTTGACCTGCCATGCAGCTCGTTGGCAAGCCTACCTCAAAGACCCACACCAAAGAACAAAGCGGACCTCTCCTTGCACCGCATCAGCTGGGATCTCCAACCCCACTATAACTTCAGTCCTCTCTGAAACATGCACTGAGAGGAATGAAGGTGTAGAATTAGGTGTGTCACAGCCAAGTACTTGCGGCCACTCTGCTAGCAGTACACCGACGTCCGATTCTAGCAGGCAAATTTCCCTGCCCCAGCTGCTGGACCGTCGAAAGAAGTTCACTCCCAGCCATCCACATGCCCAGCGGTTGAATGCTAGCTTGGCTAAATTGCTAGCGCTTCAACTGCTGCCTTTTCAGTTGGTAGACTCGGCCCCCTTCCGTGAGTTTGTGCAATGTGCGGTTCCTCAGTGGCAGGTTCCCAAACGCCACTTTTTCTCACGGAAGGCTATTCCGGCTCTCTACCGGCATGTGGAAGGCAATGTCTTGGCCTCGCTGGACAGGGCGGTCAGCGGTAAGGTGCATATTACCGCTGACTCATGGTCCAGCAGGCATGGACAGGGACGTTACCTTTCTTTCACGGCCCATTGGGTCACTCTTTTGGCAGCTGGGAAGGATGCAGGACAAGGTGCAGTAGTGTTGGAGGTTGTTCCACCGCCACGCCTCCAAAATGCTACTACTGGTGGTGACACACCTCTCTCCTCCACCCCCTCCTCTTTTTCTTCCTCCATGGCCTCTTCCTGTGGTTTGTCCTATGAACCAGCGGTGCTCCGTAGCCGTTCAAGGGGCTACGCAAGTACGCAGGCAAAAAGATGCCATGCCGTGCTTGCGCTGGTGTGTTTGGGGGACAGAAGCCACACTGGGGCAGAGGTCCTGTCTGCTCTGCAGGGCCAGGCCGAGAGGTGGTTGACGCCACGCCAGCTTAAGCCAGGAATGGTGGTTTGCGACAATGGCACCAACCTCCTCTCCGCCCTCCGACAGGGACAACTGACCCATGTGCCCTGTGTGGCTCACGTCCTTAACCTGGTGGTGCAGCGGTTCTTGGGCAGGTACCCGGGCTTACAGGATGTCCTGAGGCAGGCCAGGAAAGTCTGTGTGCATTTCCGCAGATCTTATAATGCCAGTGCTCGCCTGGCTGAGCTGCAAAAGGAGTTGAACCTGCCCAAGAACCGCCTTATATGTGACATGCCCACCAGGTGGAACTCAACGTTGGCCATGCTGCAGCGGCTGCACACGCAGCAGAGGGCCATCAATGAGTACCTGTGCGACTACGGCACCAGGACAGGGTCAGGGGAGCTTGGTTTTTTTTTCTCCACGCCAGTGGGGCATGATCAGGGATGCATGCACTGTCCTGGCACCATTTGAGGAGGCCACGAGGATGGTGAGCAGTGACAGTGCATGCATCAGTGACACTGTACCTCTTGTCCACCTGTTGGAGCACACGCTGCGTGGAATAATGGACAGGGCACTTGAGGCAGAACAGAGGCAGGAAGAGGAGGACTTCCTTGCCTCTCAAGGCCCCCTTTACCCAGACAGTGTTCCTTCTGTCCCACCCATCGCACAGGAAGAGGAGGAGGAGGAGGAGGAGGAGGATTGTGTCAGCATGGAGGTGGAGGCTGGCACTCAGCATCATCAGCAGCAGTCTTTTAGGGATGATTTACAGTCCCAAGAAACCAGTGGACTTGTACGTGGCTGGGAGGAGGTGGCTGCGGATCATGTCGTCCTTAGTGACCCAGAGGACTCCGGAGCGAATGCCTCAGCAAACCTACGCTGCATGGCCTCCCTGATCCTGCAAAGTCTGCGGAAGGATCCTCGTATTCTTCGGATCAAGGAGAGGGACCATTACTGGCTGGCCACTCTCCTTGATCCACGGTACAAGGGTAAGGTTGCGGACCTTATGTTACCGTCGCAGAGGGAGCAGAGGATGAGACAACTCCGGGAGGCCTTGCAGAAAGGTCTGTGCAACGCGTTCCCAGAGACTGGGAGGTTACAAACTCCTGGTCCTGGACAACGAGTTGCTGAGGCTTCGGCCAGTCAAAGAAGGAGCGGTGGGGAAGGTGGCCGTCTGACCGATGCATTCAGACAATTCTTTAGTCCGCAGCCCCAAAGTATGATCTGTTCCAGCAACCATCGCCAGCGTCTGATAAACATGGTGCAGGAATATCTAGGGGCAAGGTCAGACTTGGACACCTTCCCCACCGAAAATCCTCTGGCTTACTGGGTCTTGAGGATGGATCACTGGCCAGAGCTTGCACAGTATGCAATTGAGCTACTGGCCTGTCCTGCATCCAGCGTTCTTTCGGAACGCACATTCAGTGCTGCTGGAGGATTTGTCACGGATCACAGGGTGCGCCTGTCCACCGACTCGGTTGATCGACTGACTTTCATCAAGATGAACCAGTCTTGGATCACCACCAGCTACCACACACCTGATGCTGATATAACAGACTAATTGATTTTAACATGTCACATCCCTTCAAGACTGATGCTGATGCTGAGTGCCTGTGCTGTTATGTTGACTGGCTATCCTCCTCCTCCGAGTCCTCAATGATACGATTGATGATGATAGCTTGGAAGATCATTTTTGTTTATGGGTGCCGCCACCAGTGGCTAAGGCCCAATTTTCAGCCCCTGTTTTACAGGGGCGTGTAATTACAATTTTTTTAGCAATAATTTGCCATAGGGCTCATTGCTGTGCTCCAAGTACAGTATCTGTGAGGGGTTGGAGTGTTGTGGCACCAGTGTGTAGGCCCAATTTTTCAGCCCCTGTTTAACAGGGGCGTGTCATTAAAATTTTTGAAGCAATACTTTGCAACAGGGCTCATTGCTGTGCTCCAAGTACAGTATCTGTGAGGGGTTGTAGTGTTGTGCCACCAGTGCCTAAGGCCCAATTTTTCAGCCCCTGTTCAAAAGGGGCATGCAATTACAATTCTTGATCTAATAATTCACAGCAGGGCCCATTGCTGCACCCACCAAGAGTAACTCTGAGGGCTTACAGTGTTGTGGCAACGCCACCACCACCACCACCACGAAAGGCCCAATTTTTCAGCCCCTGTTCAAAAGGGGCATGTAATTACAATTCTTGATCTAATAATTCACAGCAGGGCCCATTCCTGCACCCACCAAGAGTAACTCTGAGGGCTTACAGTGTTGTGGCAACGCCACCACCACCACCACCACGAAAGGCCCAATTTTTCAGCCCCTGTTCAAAAGGGGCATGTAATTACAATTCTTGATCTAATAATTCACAGCAGGGCCCATTCCTGCACCCACCAAGAGTAACTCTGAGGGCTTACAGTGTTGTGGCAACGCCACCACCACCACCACCACGAAAGGCCTAATTTTTCAGCCCCTGTTCAAAAGGGGCATGTAATTACAATTCTTGATCTAATAATTCACAGCAGGGCCCATTCCTGCACCCACCAAGAGTAACTCTGAGGGCTTACAGTGTTGTGGCAACACCACCACCACCACCACGAAAGGCCCAATTTTTCAGCCCCTGTTCAACAGGGGCATGCAATTACAATTCTTGATCTAATAATTCACAGCAGGGCCCATTGCTGCACCCACCAAGAGTAACTGTCAGGGCTTACAGTGTTGTGGCACCAGAACCACCATCAAAGGCCCAATTTTTACTACCACTGTTCAACAATTATATGTAATTAAAATTCCTGATATAATAGTTGACAGCAGGGCGTTCCAGCACCAACCAAGAGTAACTGTGAGTGCTTACAGTGTTGTGCCAACACCAACAACTAAGGGGCCTATTTCTGCAGAGTATATACGGCAGGTCCCTACTTTCAAACATCCAACTTACAAACGACTCCTACTTGCAAACGCAAGAAGACAACAGGAAGTGAGAGGAAATCTACCCCTAGGAAGGAAAATTCTCTCCTGTAAGAATTAATATGGGAGAAAGGTGTCTCCTCTGTACTGATGCTTTATCACCAATCCTTGTTTCAAGAAAAACACCACATTTCAAAAACAGTTGTCATTGGGATGGAAAGTGAGGTGAAATGTTCTGAACAGGGGCACAGACAGCAAAACAAATGTTACAGGGGTGATAACCCTTACCTATGTTTTCCAAAAAGTTTAAAAATAGATTTTTGGGCTGGAGCTACACTTAAACAATGTACCTGTTCAAAATTACAAACAGATTCTACATAAGAACAAACCTACAGTCCCTGTCTTGTATGCACCGCCTGTATACGGATGTTCAGAGTATATAGGGCCTTTTTTATTTTATGTGCGGGGTTCCCCTTAATATCCATACAAGACCCAAAGGGGCTGGTAATGGGCTGGGGTAGGGGGGGGGGGGGGTCATGGGGTAGCTATGCCATTTTTCTTAAAGATTTTCATCCATATTACCGGGACCAGACATTACATTAAAGCCGCAAGCAGTTTTAAATGGCTTTTTTTTCCTTTAGAAGTGTCATTTTGTGCAGGGACAGTTCTAAACACGGGAAACACGTGGCACTTCACAGGCATACTTTAGACACCCCCCAGGTACGATATTTAAAGGAATATTTGACTTTTTTTTTTTCACTTTATGCATCATTAAAATGACTGCTCCCGAAAAACGACCGTTTTTAAAACTTCTTTTTGCATTGATACATGTCCCCTGGTGCACAACCCGGGTTCCCAAACCCTTTTTAGGACAATAACATGCATAATAGTTGTTATAATTAGCACTTTAGAATTCGAACGTTCACATCCATTGTATTTAATAGGGTTCTAATGTTCGTACGAACTTTCGGTCCGTTCGTGGGTTCTGGTGCGAACCGAACCCGGGGGTGTTCGGCTCATCACTACCCCCAACCAAGCACCTTGTCCTCATGTTAATAACGACAAGGGCCTCTTCCCCACAACCCTGGCCCGTGGTTGTGGGAGTATCATAATATGGAAGCTCCTTCCAAATGAATGAGTAAGGGAAACATAGTTCACCTACTCATTCACAAAAAATGGCAAGTGTAAATAAATAAAGTCCTGTTAAAAAAAAATGTCCCCCCAATGTAGATCAATCATCAATCATGTCATCCAGCGATGTAGACTAACATCAATCACAATGAATACAGCCACGACCCACATGAAAAAAAGTTTCCCACCAAACCCAACTGCTCCTGTTGTTTGCCGGTGCCAAATTGTCCCTGCTGCTAAAGTAAATAAAAGGGCGGGTCACCCTGTGATGTCACATGGTGACTACACCCACCTGTGGCATCTTCAACCATATATGGACATATCTGCATATGGTTAGTGACATCATAAGTGGGTGGGGTCACCCTGTGTTTACTTCAGCAGCAACTTTCTTTTGCTAAAGTAAAAAAAGAGAAGGTGCCATCCAGGGGCATCACTGGGTATCGTTAAACTCTTATGATGTCATCAACCATATATGAACATATCCACATATGGGCAATGACATCGTAAGTGTGCAGGGTGACCTGGTGACATTACCAAGTGACCTGCCCCTTTGTTCTCTTCAGCGGAGGGGCTGAATGACAGCTCAGCTTTTTCTGGCACTGAAGTTAACAAATTGGTGGGGTCATGCAGTGACGCCACTAGGTGACCCTGCCCCCTTATGACGTCATTGACAATATATGCCACTATTAGGGGGTGGGGTCACACATTGTCATCAGGGGTGACCCTGCCCCTTTGTTTACTTTAGTGGCTGGGAGATCTGGCATTGCCATTTGGCACGTGACAGGAGAGATCGGGTTCAGCCTTTGTTTTTTGTGCAGGTCAGCGGCCATAGTTTATTGTAATTGACATGGACTTAATCGCTAAAGGATGTGATTGATGATGAATCTACATTGGGGGACATTTTCTTTTATTAAAGGACTTGTCAAAAACTGTTTTGTGTGTTTATTTACACTATTTTTTGTGAATGAGTAGGGGTGCTATGTACCCCATACTCATTTAGTTGGGGGATGGCTGGGATCTGGTGCCCCTTGTTAATGTTGGCTTCCAGATTACGATAAATCCCCCCACATCCCCACAACCACCGGGCCCTTTCCTGGCCTGACAGGCTCTTTGTTTGGATGAGGATCTGGTATGGATTTTAGTGGGAATCATACACCATTCCACAACAGACCCAAAAGGCCTAGTATGAATCGGGACAAACCTCATGCAATTGTTTTTCTTTTTGGCTAAGCCCTCCCTCCCAAATCAATACCAGACCCAAATGGTCTGGTGTGCATTGGAGGGGACCTGAATTAAAAAAATATATATATATATTTTAATTCTGTCTTTTTTGTTTACATTCTGTTGTCAGTGGGGAATCCCCCATTGACAGCAGAGATAAGTAATGTTTATTAAGGGCTCCAACGGGCGGATCTAAAAACGGATCTAAAAACAGATGAAAAACTGTTGTAAACTGATGTGAACTGAACTGAAAACTCATGTAAAAACAAAAACTGGTGCAAACTGATGTAAATTGACTAAATTGAAGACTCCTGTGTAAAAGGTGCCTTAGTTTCAAAGTTCCTCCAACCTTTTGGCCATCTTCTCCCCCAAAAGAACTTCATTCTCCCTATTTAGATGCAGTCCATCTCTAGTAACTGACTGCTAAAATGGCCCAGTTCTCCATTAACCCAAAACCATCCTTCTTACACCAGTTCCTCTGTCAGTTAATTGGCCAGTTGATTGGCATGCAAAGCAAGATATCATGACGAAGGTAAAATTAAGCAGACTTATAAGCAGTTGTGCAGGAATATAACTTTATAACGCCATAAATTATTAATTTATTTATCATTTTTAAACCAATTTCCATACATTTTACAGGTTTTATTTTTAAGCTACAAATTTAAATTTAATTTGACTAAATACCTTACCTGTGTATATTTTTAACTTAATGTGTTTCCTGTTGTTGAGATGCAATAACTACCACAACAAATTGTATGGCAAATCTTGAATTCTACATTTTCCAATACATAAAGGTATCTGTTGTTACTGTGCAGTTACAGAACGGAGGTTAAAGGTGCTGTGTCAAACTTCCTATCTGTGCCTGACTCATAATCAACTATAACTGTTGAACTGGAACAAGGTTCATCTGGTTTCCACTATGAATTGAGCCCATAAATCTTGGAGCATTTTGCTGAATACCAATGATTTTACCCTTTGGTGTATTTGTTGAAGTACACCTTCATTCAATTCTGTGCACATTTACTTAGTGTAGTTTAAAAAAAATCTCTAAATCACTATATTACAGCTAAAAGTGTGTGTGTGACTATCTTGTTTAAGATACAATTGATTAAGATACAATTTAACTTGCTAATTATCAGAACATTTTACTACATGAAAGTGTTGTCTGTTCTTTTGTTGTTGTTTTTTTTTAAGATTGGGGTTATTGAACTAATGAGTAAGAATGTTAAAAGTAATGTCAGCTGTCAATGTAAGGGTAGTATAATTTTAAATATACAATATAAAATGTTTTAAAGTTACCTTTGAATGCTAATGTGTTTCAGCCATTGTAAAAAAATATTTTTGCAAGCATATATTTAAAACGTATAATCTTATTGATGAAAATATATATTTTTTTCTTCTATTACTGCAACAGATCTGTAACAAGGAAATCATCTTAATAATGCATTACTAATATTGAAGCCTTTTCCAAGAAGGAACTGAGGTAAAAAGGATGTATTATTATTAGTAATAACAATAATATTATCTAAAGCAGTACCTTCACCTTCATCACAGTTACCATTATCAAGCTTTTCTGAAACTACAACAACCTAAATTGTAGTTTTGTATGTTCACACCCATGTACACGCATAAATGTTGAACATCTCACCCACGTACACCCATAAATAATACCAATACACATAAAGATGGTTGTGCTGCCCAAATAATGTGAATAATAACAGTCTACAGTCAAAAAAAGCACAAATACCATCTATTGTGTCACACAAATAAATCTTAGTGCAAGAAACGTATCAAATCCAGATCCAAAAGAAAAAGGGAAAAGGAAAAACAGGAAAAATGGCCTAAAGTCCAAACAGAAAGTCCAGTATAGCTTCTTCACGGAAGAATAACAATGCATAAGGAATTACTAAATCCCCTTTGTGCTCCAAAAAAACATGCAATAGTGCTCCGCCATCAGGTGAAATGGACACTCACCTTATTATAAGACCCATATCTGTGCCAACACAGCTTTTGAGAAAATACTGCCACACACTAGAAGAGGATCGTCCTCTTTGGCCCCCCTTAATTAGTATACCAGCTCCTATAGGGATAGCTCTGCAAAATGCTCAAAGGAAAAAAGGGGGGAGGGAGAGAACTCCAATAGTGTAGTATACCATTATTAGCACAGATTACACTAGCCCAAATTTAGGAAATACACTCACATGTTATTAATTAAAAACAAGCATATCTGTAAAATGCAATCCAGCAATAGCTCACTTGATCCAGTGGTAATCACACGCCACCTGGCTCTTCCTCCACACGTATCGCTACCCTCCCATGTGGCTTTGTGGGATGGTGGCTGTAGTAATATGACTGAACAATAGTGACTCCATCTTGGGGGCCATAAATTCATATATCTTAACTTGTAGATTCAGACTCGAGTTAGTTCTCATGTCTGTGTTTCCAGCTTGAAACTGCTTTTGCAAGGCACACACACAAAAAGATAGCTTGCACAAGCATTTCTACTCTGTATTTTCTATATAAAGGTTGCGTGTTAGACCGTCTTGCCTTTTCCTCAGGACATGAAACAGGCAACAGGAATTTTTTTATTATAACAGGAAAAGCATGACTTGTTTGTGGACAGATGGCACATTCACTACAGTAACCTTATGTCAGCCATGTCAGCCATGTTTCTTAGAGGTTAAAGCATTTAATTATTAATTATATTCAATGTATCATTTACTAACCACTCCCCCTCCCATATTTTGATTGTGATCGGTAAGGTTGAACCATATATAAACTGTATACCCGCCCAATAAAGGTCAGACAATTTTTGAACGTACTCTGTATTCTTTGTTCATTATAAGTTGTCTCATCAATACCGAGGGTCTTTTGGGTGTGGTAACTGCGGTATTATACCCTGGCTGGTCTGTCAGGTACAAGGAGTACCCTTATTATCCCTAACAGTGGCGATTATATATTGGTATTGCATATTGTATGCAGGAACACATATTGTGATAGCAGCAGCCAACAGATAGATAATTGGGTTAAGTGGCAGCGCACAAACATTTTTCACACTTTCTTTACACATAAATAATAAACCTCTCCCCTGAACAAAAAAGAAAAAAAAAACAGATCCCTGACTACTTGTGCACATCCTAATTAGCAGCAGCTGGATACCCATTGTTGGTTATATATGTATGTGCTACAGCCTTGCCAGCAGAGTACATTTGCTATCATTCAAACATTTTTGATGCATATAAAAGAATCAACATTACAAATCTAAAATCTGTTAAAATATTGTGTTTACTTGAAGACTATACATGAAAACATCTTAACTATCTATGCAATATAACTGAAGTAACTTTCCTTGGTAACTAGATCAATGTATGCACAAAATAAATAAATTGAATGCTACTAAATCCAAATAAACAATTTGTTAAGTGGCTCCTACGGTCACCATTGCCCTCATGGCATTCAGCCACTACACTACTTGAATATTAAAATGTACTAAGGGCTCGAGGTTCAACTTTAAACACCACATATCAAAGAAATTGTGCAGCCTTTCTAGTTTTCATAAACAAGTGACATACCTTCCATTTATGGATTGAAAACTTGAAGTTACATCTTTCCTAATTAACTTATAAGATCAAATTTTTATGCAAAGCTAAGCCTTTTTTTATCCAATTTATTCTGCATATTTGCTTGTTCTTTTTTGGAGATTCTCAAGTCAAGCACTTTGTAATAGGTATCACATTCACTCACAACTATCAAACGAGATCCACTCTCTAAATTAAATATTTTAACAACAAATAATATAAGGATATTCATTAGGATAAATCATAAAAAGTTGTCATCTTATTTTCTATTCACTTCTCTGACTTTTGAGGTAAATGGTGAATCACGAAGCATCTATCAATCCGAAAATACGTTTTTAGTAATAGAGCAAAATCTTAAAGAGGACCTGAACTTTGGAAGCTGTAAATTAAAAAGGCAAAGAACTAGTCACCAGTTTTGCCTGTGGTCTGCCGGCAGCTAATTTTTCACCTATTATTGATTTAGCTTGCCTTGTTCCGCACTTTGTCTCTATATGGAGGTGAATATCTTAGTAAAGGCAGTAAATCTGCCCAAATATTCAGACGCCTCTAATATATACATATATAATCAAGAAAGGAGGGGTTTGCCGGGTTGAGGACAGGCACAGAGGTTACTTTGGAGCAACAAGTAATTTGACCAGTAGCCAAGTATGTTGAATTAATTGGCTAGTTTTATTAGGTATCCAAAATTTAAATACCGTAGATCATGTACAAAATCAAGGTGCTATTAAACAATAAAAAGGTGCCACTTGGTGCCGTTCACACATATTGACTGACAAGACATACTTGGACAAACATGTAACATAAAAACACCAGTCCGGACGCAGTAGTTCAGCCGAAGGAATTGTGCAGCCTGCTGGGAAATGCCCAAATTATTTCCCTAATACGGGATAATTTTATTCAGTAGGTGTACAGAGCACTGCACCGTCAAATGGGTGCAATTATCCACAGGCTGAACCTAAGGGGGGAGTGGGTCGGAAGGAGGGGGGAGGGACTAGGAATCTCGGCAGTGCACTGTTTATGAATTGGTAATTACCATCTGCATCTTTGGTAGATTAATTAAATGAGGCATCTCTACCAATATTAGACAAAGAAACTCCCTAAAAAGTTCAAAAATTGAAGGAGTAAAATAGTATTTCTGTCAATTTGTTGATCAACGTCTGGTGTATTATTGGTACAGTTTCCTTGCTGGTAATTTAATTTGCAGAAGCAAGTTATCAATATACATCCACATATCAGCACAGTAAGACTTTAGGTGGGAATACAGAGTTCCTGTTATCCATAAGTTTTGTTATATATCAATTATTCATTTGGATATTTGTATGTCGGTATAGTATCAAACAGGATACTCACAATCCCTTATATATACATATATATCCTACATATCCTATCTATATATATATATATATTTATATATATATATATATATATATATATATATATATATATATATATGGAAAAAGGGTCCATGTGATCCCTATAATCAAGTGTTGATGCTGTACTGAATAGGTTAGATGGAATCATACATGAAAAAGAATCACTGCAAATCAAAGGCCCTCCATGAAACCCGCATACACATACAATGAATATGTTTTTTAAAAAGAGAACATGGCAAGCATGAACATTTTTGATTATTGATTGTTTATATAGGTCTAACTGATAATATGTATTGATCATATCCTGAGAGGCAAATTCACACTGCTACTTCCCAAGTAATAGTGAGACTTTGGGTAAGATTTGTGTTACCATGTTATAGGAAACCTCTAGTATTGGGATTTTTAAGACAACAAAAAACAAAAATTATATCCAAAAATTCATTTATTATGCAAAAACATCATGATACATTCCATATATATCTTATTGTGACATTAAAAACATGAGGATTTGGAAGAATAGATACAAATGATACAGTTGCCAAAATTCGAAAAACCTCCAGATCAACTGGTGGCAGAAGACGAGCAGCTTAAACCAACGCGTTTCAAGTAGTTATATTTAAAACATTTCTTCATCAGGGATATTGTTGTATCATAATCTATAATAAATCAAAAAATTCATTTAATGTCAAAAAATATTGAACCACATTTCCCACATCCCTAGCAATGTAGATAGGTAGTGACTCACTTATTCAAATTTCCTCAAAGAGCAAATGCATTTCCCATGAAGGCTGTGGTGCTGGTTCCCCCTTTGTCTCTCTGTTTGATTTCTCCACACTTCAATTCCCATAGGAGAGCCAGATAGCTATCCAAAACAAGGTGTTTGAATACTGATTAAAGTGTGCTGTGTCAAAAGATAATGAAAAAGGGGGCTGTTAAGATTTTGAGCAATATCCTTCACCCCTAAAGCCATAAAGGGGAAGGGTATAACAAAAAAACACCATAAAACTTACAACCACAGTGGTGGAGTTCAAAAAGGAGGGAGAGAAAGGCACCACCTAATTGGAAGAAACAGGCTCCTTCAGTTTAAATGGGGATCCCTGGACTATCATCCATCGATTCCACAGGCAAGGCTTGTTATTGCACACCTTTATAAGACTCCTACAGCTATCCAGCTGAGGAGAGGGAACGACGCCATGTACTATCCTTGGTGTCCTTTTGAACCCCCCTCTCAAATCCTATTGGTCCATGCATGGTCAGATGACCACGGCGCACAGGGAGTGCGTTATGCCCACAGCTGTAATAACGCGGCGTGTCAGGAACCTGTCGCTCCATGAGCGTGATGACGCGGCACGCCAGGGAGACCGGCCGCATCATCAAAAACATCCAAAATGACGCAGCTGGTTCCGGGAAATTAACTTAATCACGGTCCATGGTGCAGGGCTTGGTAGGGTCAAAGACATTATATCGCCCTTATCCAACATGGCGGAACCTGCCTTACCCGGATGTTTACATCCAGGCGGCGTGACGTGACGCAGGAAATTATGTGATTATGTTAATTTCCCGTAACCAGCTGCATCATTTTGGATGTTTTTGATGACGTGGCCGGTCTCCCTGGCATGCCGCATCATAACGCTCGTGGCGCGGCAGGTTCCTGACACGCCCCGTTATTACAGCTGTGGGCATAACGCACTCCCTGTGCGCCGTGGTCACCTGACCATGCATGGACCAATAGGATTTGAGAGGGGGGTTCAAAATGACGCCAAGGAGAGTACATGGTGTCATTCCCTCTCCTCAGCTGGATAGCTGTAGGAGTCTTATAAAGGTGTGCATTAACAAGCCTTGCCTGTGGAATCGATGGATGATAGTTCAGGAATCCCCATTTGAACTGAAGGAGCCCGTTTCTTCCAATTAGGAGGTGCCTTTCTCTCCCTCCTTTTTTGAACTCCACCACTGTGTGGGTAAGTTTTATGGTGTTTTTTTGTTATCCTCTTCCCCTATATGGCTATAGGGATGAAGTATATTGCTCAAAATCTTAACAGTCCCTTTTTTAATTATCTTTTGACACAGCACACTTTAATCAGTATTCAAACGCCATGTTTTGGATAGCTATCTGGCTCTCCTATGGGAAGTGAGGTGTGGAGAAAGCAAACAGAGAGACAAAGGGGGAACCAGCACCACAGCCTTCATGGGAAATGCATTTGCTCTTTGAGGAAATTTTAATAAGTGAGTCACTACCTATCTACATCGCTAGGGATGTGTCAGGAAGGGTTCCATCCGCTGGTGATGTTTATTATTTGTCTTGCAGTACTGTGGTCCACCAGCAGGTGTCTCCTGGCAGTTTGGAACTGTCAGGAGAATCTTTCCCTGCTGGTGTTTTATTATCCCTTGGACGCAGTACTGGTTTCCACCAGCGGATGGATCCTGGCAGTGTGGAGCAAACTGCCCTTCCTCCGCTCAGCTGTGACCTGAAGCTAATCACAGCCTTCCTATAAATACCCGGAAAATACTCCTTGCCCTGGTCCCTCTCTCATTGCGCCCTGATCCTGAACCTGAGAAGCTCTGTATTTGTTCCTGTTCCTGTCTGTTACCTGAACCCTGAGCCTTGTACCTGTACCCGTCCCTCCTGTTATCCATCCATCTATCCATCCTCTCCTTGTCCTGTTTGTTTTCCCTTTCCCCAGCTGTTGACCTCCCATTAACGACCCTGGCCTGGCCCTGTTTATGATTCTGGTTTTCCCCATTACTTGTACATATTTGTCTGCTACTGTTATTATTTGTGGGTTCTGCTTGGTATTGGTTGTTGTGCACTGTGTGGTATTGGAGGTGGTTATATCTATACTATTTCACTTATCTTTAATAAATCATTATATTTCACTTACACACATTGTGTTTCCTCTGTTGCAGTCCACATAGTTCTGGTCTTACCTGATATGTGACAGTAGACCAGGGCCATTAATGATCAGAAGTGGCTGCACAGAGGAACCATTTTGGTTCTGTTGCTCTGCTGAGATGAATTCTGATGTGATTCCTTATTATGCTCTGCTGGCACCAGAGAGTGGTGAATATCTCCGTCAGACAATGAAAAAGTGGACCAGTGATCAGCTGCTAGAGATTATTAGTTTAGCTCACTCTTTGGTTGATCAGGGCTGTGTGATGTTTGGGGATGTTCAGCCTTTAATTCAAATCTGCACAGAGCTGGCTTTGCCCTGTATCCCAGAGGGCCATGATGATTTTTCTCCTCCCTTTAAGGTTAATCAGGTCGTATCACTGGTGTGGCTTCTGGAGGATGACTCCCCATACTTTTTTGAACATTACACAGCTTGTTCCCAACAGAAAATAATAGAGTGTGTTGATTCTGTACAATCCCTTGTCAGACAGGCAGAATGTAAACTGCAGTTTTTGCAGCCACTACTCTCAGCATGGTCTGATATTTTGCAATCAGCCCCAGCCAGCCCACAAAGAAACATCTCTGCTGCCAGACACCTGCCTGCCCAAGAGTCTATTTCCCCTTCACCCATGGCAACCTCTGCTTCAGCCCAATATACCCTGCTTCCCACCAAGTATCAATACCCTGTCTCTACCTGCTGCACTTATCCTGCCTTTAACCCACCTGTCTCTTCTCTGCTACCTACAGCTTCCCCACAAGATTTTCCTCTGGCCGCTGTTCCCTCTTCCTTGTCATATCCCAGCCCTTCTCTTCAGTATGTCTCACCTCCTACCTACAGTCCTGCAGTCACCTACAGATCTCCAGCAGTTAAACCAAAGAAGAAACGGAAGTACTTCCCGACCCACACTATCCAACCAGTAACCCAACCTAACTCCACACCCACCAACCTGCTCAAGCCTGCAGTTCCAGAGCCGGTCTTCCAGCCTGCAGTTCCAGAGCCAGTCTTCCAGCCTGCAGTTCCAGAACCAGCCTTCCAGTCTGCCATTCCAGAGCCAGCCTTCCAGCCTGCAGTTCCAGAGCCAGCCTTCCAGCCTGCAGTTCCGGAGCCAGCCTTCCAGCCTGCAGTTCCGGAGCCAGCCTTCCAGCCTGCAGTTCCAGAGCCAGCCTTCCAGCCTGCCGTTCCGGAGCCAGCCTTCCAGCCTGCCGTTCCAGAGCCAGCCTTCCAGCTTGCAGTTCCAGAGCCGGCCTTCCAGCCTGCAGCTCCGGAGCCGGCCTTCCAGCCTGCAGCTCCTGAGCCGGCCTTCCAGCCTGCCATTCCAGAGCTGGCCTTCCAGCCGGAGGTCCCTGTGCCAGTCTGCCAGCCGGAGGTCCCTGTGCCAGTCTGCCAGCCGGAGGTCCCTGTGCCAGTCTGCCAGCCAGAGGTCCCAGTGCCAGCCTGCTAGCATGAAGTTCCCGTGCCAACCTGCCAGCCTGAAGTTCCCGTGCCAGCCTGCCAGCCTGAAGTTCCCATGCCAGCCTGCCAGCCTGAAGTTCTTGTACCAGCCTGAAGTTCCTGTGCCTGTCTTCCAAACAGAAGTCCTGATGACGGTGTCCCAGTCGGTAGATCCGGTGACCCCGCCTGAAGATTCGGTGCATGAGACCCCGCCTGAAGATCCGGTGCCATTTTCCCGGCCTGTGGTCGTGGTGCCCGTTTCCCGGCCTGTGGTCGTGGTGCCCATTTCCCGGCCTGTGGTCGTGGTGTCCGTTTCCTGGCCTGAGGTTGTGGTGCCTGCTGTGGTGCCCGTTTCCCGGCTTGAGGTTGTGGTGCCCGTTTCCTGGCTTGAGGTTGTGGTGCCCATTTCCCGGCTTGAGGTTGTGGTGCCCGTTTCCCGGCTTGAGGTTGTGATGCCGTTTCCCGGCTTGAGGTTATGATGCCCGTTTCTCAGTCTGTGGAGCCTACTGCCCAGCCTGAGATGCTCCTGTCTGCTGCCCAGCCTGAGATGTTCCTGTCTGCTGCCCAGCCTAAGATGTTCCTGTCTGCTGCCCAGCCTGAGATATTCCTGTCTGCTGCCCAGCCTGAGATGTTCCTGCCTGCTGCCCAGCTCGATGACCCGGAGCCTGCTGCCCAGCTCGATGACCCGGAGCCTGCTGCCCAGCTCGATGACCCGGAGCCTGCTGCCCAGCCCGATGTGTTCCTGTCTGCTGCCCAGCTCGATGACCCGGAGCCTGCTGCCCAGCTCGATGACCCAGAGCCCGCTGCCCAGCTCGATGACCCAGAGCCCACTGCCCAGCTCGATGACCCGGAGCCCGCTGCCCAGCTCGATGACCTGGAGCCCGCTGCCCAGCTCAATGACCTGGAGCCCGCTCCCCAGCCCGATGTGTTCCTGTCTGCTCCCCAGCCCGATGTGTTCCGGTCTGCTGCCCAGCCTGATGTGCCCCTGTCTGCTGCCCAGCCTGGTGTGCCCCTGTCTGCTGCCCAGCTTGATGTGACTGTCTCCTGCCCAGATGTGACTTTGCCTATTACCCAGCTTGTTGCCATGAACTTTCCCCAGCAGCAGCTAGTTGGAGCGTCCGGAGGCCGCTCCTTTGAGAGGGGGTACTGTCAGGAAGGGTTCCATCCGCTGGTGATGTTTATTATTTGTCTTGCAGTACTGTGGTCCACCAGCAGGTGTCTCCTGGCAGTTTGGAACTGGCAGAAGAATCTTTCCCTGCTGGTGTTGTATTATCGCTTGGACGCAGTACTGGTTTCCACCAGTGGATGGATCCTGGCAGTGTGGAGCAAACTGCCCTTCCTCCGCTCAGATGTCACCTGAAGCTAATCACAGCCTTCCTATAAATACCCGGAAAATACAAACACTCCTTGCCCTGGTCCCTCTCTCCTTGCGCCATGATCCTGAACCTGAGAAGCTCTGTATTTGTTCCTGTTCCTGTCTGTTACCTGAACCCTGAGCCTTGTACCTGTTCCCGTCCCTCCTGTTATCCATCCATCTATTCATCCTCTCCTTGTCCTGTTTGTTTTCCCTTTCCCCAGCTGTTGACCTCCCATTAACGACCCTGGCCTGGCCCTGTTTATGATTCTGGTTTTCCCCATTACTTGTACATATTTGTCTGCTACTGTTATTATTTGTGGGTTCTGCTTGGTATTGGTTGTTGTGCACTGTGTGGTATTGGAGGTGGTTATATCTATATTATTTCACTTATCTTTAATAAATCATTATATTTCACTTACACACGTTTGGGTTTCCTCTGTTGCAGTCCACATAGTTCTGGTCTTACCTGATACGTGACAGGATGTGGGAAATGTGGTTCAATATTTTTTGACATTAAATGAATTGTTTGATTTATTATAGATTATGATACAACAATATCCCTGATGAAGAAATGTTTTAAATATAACTACTTGAAACGCATTGGTTTAAGCTGCTCTTCTTCTGCCACCAGTTGATCTGGAGTTTTTTTAAATTTTGGCAACTGTATCATTTGTATCTATTCTTCCAAATCCTCATGTTTTTAATGTCACAATAAAATATATATGGAATGTATGATGATGTTTTTGTATAATAAATACATTTTTTGACATAATTTTTGTTTTTCGTTGCCTTAAAAATCCCAATACTAGAGGTTTCCTATAACATTTTAGCTCCAAAGGGATGATGGCAACCACGTGTTCCCATGCATGAGCCACTCAATAACTTAAAAAGATTTGTATTACCATGCAGTAAAGGCAATTCATCAGTCTGACCATACACGCACATGTAAGATTTTAAAACAAGTCCATTGCAGTCCTAGTAAGAAACCTGTAAAAAGAGTCATGTATTAGAAGGTTGTAATTTGTATCTGTGACCAGATTTATACAGACTTAGTGTGCAATTGTCGGATAGTATAAATAAAATAATTGCTAAAGTCAACTTATAAACATTCACCATTGTATTGGAAAATCCTTCAAAGTGTATGTTTGGCTGATGTAGCATCAACTGGCATCAGGCACAAAGCTAAGTTAATATACAGCATTTGTAAGTTCGTTACTTAGGATAGGCAATATACATTGCTCACTGTTGCGCAGATGAGCCTCTTTTGGTGTAGATAAACTGAAGATAAATAAATCAGCATGCAACAATACACAATAATAAATGCTTCAGTGTGTGAAATCAGTGTTCATGTCTAGCAGCATGCAAATGTGCATATACATAAGCAGACCATATAGAGCAGGGATATGCAATTAGCGGACCTCCAGCTGTTGCCAAACTACAAGTCCCATGAGGCATAGCGAGACTCTGACAGCAGCAAGTATGACACCCAGAGGCAGAGGCATGATGGGACTTGTAGTTTTGCAACAGCTGGAGGTCCGCTAATTGCATATCCATGATATAGAGCATACAGATAAATCCAAGTGCAACACACTAAAAAAATGTAAATCAGTATTGAGTACCACATGCAGACATTCTGCCTTTCACAAGTAGCATGCAAACATCCACATCTGTGTCAAGGAACCATTCAGAGCATACTGTCAGTTGGAATGGTATCATAAACAAAAAAAATCATGTTCATAAAAAATTATTCATAGTCCAACAGTAGGAAATAACCATCACAGTATGGTTACATCATTTGAAATATAGTGTAGTAGAGAGGTTGAGTAATTAACTGCATATATTTTAGGTGTCTGGTCAGCTATAAACTAACCTTTGTGAATATTGTCAAGCTGAATATTTGGGTGGCTTTATTTATGACACCATTTGAGTCATATTTGTGTCTATATTTGTGTTTAATATTAGCTGCTAAGCTGAGGCCTCAGGATAGTAATCTTTAGGGCTCTTTATACAATTAAAACATCTCTCAATTACTTTAATAAAGATTCCTTTATTTCCATTGATAGTGATGCCTCCTGTGTCCCATGACCTCCTTCTGATTATACCTTTTCCCACTCTTTTAGTGAATAGCTACACAGATGTCTGATATTTTTTATGTTTAAACATTTATTGTCAACATGTTATACTATATTAACAATCAACATATAACTGACCAGTTTTCAAATCCTTATGGCCCCTTTCACACGATAAGCCCGCTCAGATCCGCCTGTCCGTTTTTCAGGCGGATCCGAGCAGGCCACCCATTGATTGCTATGGACAGGCGGATGTCAGCGAAGATGTGTCCCCTGACACCCGTCTGCTATTCGATCCACTCAAAACAGACAAATGGCTATACGTTCACCATCCATCTGGTGGATCGGATGGGATCGAATGAAAATGGACATGCTGTCTGTTTTTGTCCGATCTCCCCATAGAATTAAGCAGAGCTCTGACAGGTCCCTCCCTGCTCAGTGAGCAGAGACAGACCTGTCATTCGCCGGCTTAGCGGAGATCAATGGAGCGATCTCCCGCTGAGCTAGTGGAGTCCGCTGAGCGGATCCGTCCTGTTTGAAAGGGGCCTCAAACAAAAAAAAAATGCTAGACTGGTTTATCATATTGCCAAATTATATACAATTTTCCTGTAAATAATAATAATAATAATAATTACTGTATCATTATTATTATTAGTAGTAGTAATTATAATAGGCATAGTGATATTATTTACCCTTTCCCAGCAATGCTTTAATTTGCTTGCAATGATCAGGTCTTTAAATTTCTGTAGCAGCAATACAAACAAGATGTTCACTGTCTATCTGAAAATTAACCAGGCACTATTCTATAAGCTGATTACGTAGGCTAACAGTTCAGACAGGCAAGTCCTTTCTTTGTCATTTTTTTAATCAGTGCATACAGTTTATTATTATTTATTGCACAACAGTATGCATTGGTTTGACATTGCAAGCATATTCATTAGTGTATAAATATGACCAAGAAGATATTGTAAAACATAACTGTATTACAAAGCCATGTTATTGCCCTGCAGCTCCCTTCCTGTATTTCCAAGTGCTCAATAACTTTCAAATCATGTAAGTAAATGTGTTCAGCTGCCATCTGGTAAACGACTTTGGAAATTAGTTGGAGGTTAATTCTCTGCTTCATTGGTCCCCAAAAGTAGCCAAACCATAATAGATTTTGATTGCATTTTAAAGCACTTTGCCCTGCTGAATATTAAAGGGGCACTTCAATAGTGGCCTTGGATCCTACAGTTACTGGGCATATCAATGAAAAATAATTAACAAATTTAATGTTTCTGTGCTTAATCATCCTCTACATGGAATAAGGGAATTTTATGGCATCACTTCATCCACTGTCTTGTGAAACTAATTTATTTTTTTCTAAAAATATATTTCCTGATGTTGTATTAATCAGCATATTGTGTATAATGATTCTAATTAGTTATAATTTTTCACATGTATGTCTTGTTACCAGTTTTCAGCTTAAAAAAATGCTAATCTATTCAGCTATTTACTTTGTGTATTAATTTGTTACAGCAGCAGTAGTGATTAAAATATTGCTGCAATGTCAATTATTGGTTAGTCTCAAGGGTTGGCAGTACCAGATGCCTGTATTAAAGAACCATTCAAGCAAAGGCCAAATGGATATGAGGAGGTAATGAGCCCAAAATACATTGTTTAAAAATGTACACATGCTCCCATTATAATGCCTACAAAAGGTCTTATTTCTTACATGATCTTTGGCATTCTATTTATATATTTATTTATTTAATGCATTTATGTTACTTATCACAGCTGAACTAATTATGTTTGGTTAACATTGTCAGCTATTCAACTTTTTCTTGACCTGCAAAAAGGGAAAAATTGTCTTAAATTGGTTGGCATTAAATATAAATTCTTAAATCAATTATTCCACAAAAGTACTTGCATGAATAAGTGCTCAGAGATTATTCCAAAAATAGTGATACCCTTTGAAGAAAGTGAGCACAATAAAAAGTAGCATGCTGTGTTCCCAATTATCTGCATTTAACAGGAGAAATGTTCTATTAACAAATGTGTAAATACGTACTATTTGCTTGGAAACTATTGTAATGAAATGTGCTATTATTATTATTAATACTGCAATAAACATATCCTGTAATTCATTAAATTTTTATTCAAAGGTTTAACACTTATGGCGTTGTGATTTCTAAACTAGTATACAATACTAAATAATACGTTTTTCAGTTTATGGGCTCTGTTTGAAGGTTCAAAACAGGTAAATCTTGTATTACCCCCTGATGATCTACAAGTCCTCTAAATTCTAAAACATATGATGGAGACCAATGACTGTTTGAAAACCAACAAAGTAAATCTGTAGTCACAACTTTTTCTTTTGATTTTGATACAGTATGGAAAGATGAAAACCCCTGTTAGATTTTATTGCCATCTGTCTCCAATTGGAGAGATTTCTCTTCCCTCCCTTTGCCTGAGACACATCAGGAAGTGAGAGAAACACTTTACAAAATCAGGGAAATCCTCTGATATTTGTAACTGTAACAAGTATCCACATTTGAAGACTTTCCCTCTACAGGGGGTCCCCGACTTACGAACGCCCGAGTTACGAACTTCTCCTACTTACGAACCGGCGCTGCGGGGACCCTCTGCCATTTTGGGCAGACCGTCTGCTGTTTTGCGCATGCGCGGCCAGACGGAGCCTCGGGAAATGACGTAAATGTCTGTAATTGGCCGCGCATGCGCAGAACGGCATTCGACGGAACATCGGAAAACATTGGAAATGTCTGTAATTGCCGGTCTGCGCATGCGCAGCCGACTTACGAACATTTCCGATCTACAAACAGGAGGAAAGTCCCTAACGGGTTTGTAACGGGGACCCCCTGTATTCCCGTTCAAATGAAAACTCAACATTTTAAAATTCGCTGACTTCTCCTGCTATATTCAAGACTAATATTATGTCTTCATATACACTTCATGGAGTCAGAACATAGCATAAGAAATAAGCAAGAGTTGCATCCACTCTCATCTCTTTGAAACTTAAAAGAAAGTAAGGTGCACATGGGCAGGGAAATATACAAATGATACCAAACACAGTATGAACTGAGTTAGTGTTTGCTTTTGTGAAATATGCTTCGAGCTCTCTGTTTGTCTGCCCTGCCTGCTAGTTAAATTCCCTCATTGGTGACCTCAGATTGGATATTGACTATTCTCTGAACTCTGCCTACCCTTTAAAGCAGAGTTCCACCCAAAATAGGAACTTCCACTCATTTGTCTCCTCCCCCTCTGGTGCCACATTATTAAAAGTCAGCAGCTGCAGTATGTGTAGCTGCTGGCTTTTCATTTTTGCAGGGGTGGGTGAACCTCCGCTTTAATTACAGATTTTACCACTCTGCCTGTCTGCCAACCTGTTTGTTTTTATCTGTGAAGATGGACTCTACACAGGCTTGTTTATTTTCACAGGAGCTTTCTAAACTGACACGTCAAGTCCAGGAACTATCTGTTCGTGCGAATGCACCTCCAGCAGTAACACAGGAACCAGAGCCCAAGATTAACCCACCTGACCTTTTTCTGGTGACCCCCAAAATCGGTTTTAAGAATCCATATCTGTATTGCAATGTTTCTGTATCCATGGTTTTGTACTATTTATATATGTGTTTTCAAAAAATATTATTTATTTACTTCTTTAATGAAAAAAGATCACCGCTCTGAAGCCTCTGAATCCATGTAATGCTTCCGCCCCACTCCAAGTACACACAGGTGCTGGCTCTGCACAAAATTAGGTGAGGAAGGAAAAATATTCTGGATGGCCGCACTCTGCAAAGGATGCTGGTTATTTACTTCTTTACTATCATTATTGTTACGGTAGTGCCTTCAAAGTCTCACTCCAGGGGTTCTTTTCTCTTTCCAATAGTCTTTGGGATGTGGCACACCTTTCTTTAGTTATATTTATCAGATTCCCCTCTTTCACTTGAAGGCCTTGAAGGGCTAACACCCTGACCTGCTCCTCACTGACTCCCCAAAGGAGGCCCATCTACTACATCAAGAATGGGATCGGTTGCAGCTGCATCAAGGGCTGGTCTACCGAAGGGGCCCCTCTGATGACCTTGAAGGAAGATGGCAGTTGTTTCTGCCACAAAAACACTGGGAGACAGTATACATTAGACTTGTGCACAACGGAAAAATTCGTTCCGTTTCGGTTCGTTTCTTTCCGGTCCTGTTGATTCGTAATCATTCGTAATTTTGCTAGACGGGATTTTTCGTGTTCGGACTCATTCGTATTTTTGCAAGCGACATTTTTCGTTGAATTTTTTGTTGCTTTATAATTCGTACTTTCGGTAGAGTACGTTGTTTTTCGTTGATTCTGGACACAACTCCTACTTTCGTAACTTTTTTTGGGTTCGTACTTTCGGTAGAGTACGTTGTTTTTCGTTGATTCTGGACACAACTCCTACTTTCGTAACTTTTTTTGGGTTCGTTGATTCGTAATTTTCCGTGTCTCTCTCACAACGACGCTGCCTATTATGACTAATGTGCTTCGAATGGATTTGTACTTTTCTAAATACATTGCGGTTATTTGTAACGATTCGAAATCTCGTATTTTACTTTCGTTTTTAACATGCGGCTATAGGCTCCGCCCCTGTACACCATTTTGAGAGGGTTCAGCACGGTGAGGGAGAAGCAGAGAGCAGAGCAGAGTGTTATTGTGCTTCGAATGGATTCGAAATCTCGTATTTTACTTTCGTTTTTTACATGCGACTATAACCTCCGCCCCTGTACACCATTTTGAGAGGGAGTTCAGCACGGTGTGGGAGAAGCAGAGAGCAGAGCAGAGTGAGTGTTATTGTGCTTCGTATGGATTCGTACATTCGTAACTTTTTCATAACGAATTATGCCGAAGACATTCGGGCATTCGCTATTTGCGGTATAATTTATTTCGGATTCGGTCTTATTCGTAATTGCTTTGTTCGGAAATTCGAATGCTTCCGAATGTCCGAAAGTTGCTAAATTCGGACGAATTTCAATTCGTTACGAAACGAATTGCACAAGCCTAGTATACATTTCCCTGCACGACAGCCATGGCCACTTAGGGCCCAAGAGGACTTTTCAACTGGTGAGAGACAGGTTTTATTGGCCTTTCATGCATACTGAAGTCAAGGGTTACTGCCACTTTTTCATTAGATGTATCCAGAGGAAGACTTTGTCTCAATGGGCCATCTTTATCGTCAGGGACCCATGGAGCTGGTGTGCATTGGTTTTCTGTGCTTAGAGCCTGATCTGAGTATATCCTGGTAGTAACTGACCACTTCACTAGGTATGCCCAAGCATTTCTCACAAAGGATCTGTCAGGGAAATGGCCGTGGTGTGGGCAATTCCGCCACTAACCATCATGGTTGCGCCAGACATGTTCCCGTGTGTATGCACGCACGCAGATGCGCGGCGGTCAGGACATGCCAGTCTGTGCACGCGCGCGCACGCCGTGACAATTGTAGGTGCATCCCCCGGTCTATTTAAACCTGCCACTGACACTTCAAGTTTGCTGGATTATCGTCAGCTTCCTGTGTTCCTGTGCCTTGTATACCTTGAAACCCCTGGCTTGTCCTCTGCTTTTGGCTTGACCTGTGATCCTGTTTATCTCCTCGCTCTGACCTTGGCTTGGCTGACTACTCCTCAATCCACTGCCCACTGTTTATGACCCGGCTTGTGCCTGTATTCATCTTGGACTGTCTCCCGGTATTTGACCCCTGGCTTGGCTGCTAACCCTGCTCCTGGTTTACCCTGCTACCGCTTACTCAGGACTTCTCCTTGCATGGCTGACAACATTGCTATCCAGCACATCCAGTCACCTTCTGCTATCCAGACAGTCTGCAGCATTACTGGCAACCCGTGCACCTTTGGGCACCGTATCCCCTGTATCACTCCCAGGGGAGCAGCAACCCGGCCTCACACCAGAGAATTGACAGGATCAACAGACATCCACGGTGACCAAGATCTTAGTAGAGAAGTTATTTTTTCACTATGGCCTGCCCCATTGTATACACTCCAAACAACGGAGAGACTTTGAGAGCAGTCTAATCAAGAGACTTTTAGATCTGTTGGGCATCAAGAAGTCTAGAACCACCCCATACCATCCTCAGGGAGATCCTCAACCAGAGAGATTCAACCAAGCCCTCCTGGACATGCTGGGGACGTTAACTTCAGAACAAATTTAAAGAGAAATGCTCAAATGTGCATCCTCACATGGTGACACTGGGGGTGCACTAGTATAAATGTGCCAACGTCCCGATAATTATGGAGGAACACCGATTTAAACTAAAAGATGGACTTTTAACGGCACATAGGTAAATAAAGTAAAAATCTAGGGGTTTTTATTAGTAGAAAAAATATATAAAATTACATTTATACAAAAAATGTCATTATAATGATCATTGGTACATGACCCGGGGTAGTGCTAGCATCTCACTTCCAAAAAATACAGCAGAATAGATAGGCTCAAAATTATAATAAGAGACACATATCCAACAATTGAACATTGCATTTGGTAGAACAGTCTAATAGGAAGTGGGTAGCCTTATTCCTGGGTCCGGTGTGTAGAAACGTAGTCTTGCTCTGCTCTACATGTTTTGCGTATCGTGCCACTTCTTCAGGAGCATAATAGTATACAGGCCGTATTAAAGATGCAAAGCGGCCCTGAATACCGATACACTGGCAATTTGTTTATAGAAAATGGCCAGTTGGGTAAGTGGAAATCATAATAGACAACAGCGGGGTAATTTAAATAGAACACAGGCTGCTGGTAAGCAGATGAACGGGTTTCCTTCAGGTATGTAGAGCTATAGACGCCAGGGGGTATGCATCGGTCAGAGACTGGTGCATAAACTGGGAAAAAAGGTAGACTGTCCACAGTGTAACCCCCGGATAGGGTAGCGTGACCAAGCTTCAATCTTGAATCAGTCATCTGATTTTATATATTTTTATATATTTTTTATACTAATAAAAACCACTAGATTTTTACTTTATTTACCTATGTGCCGTTAAAAGCACATCTTTTAGTTTAAATCAGTGTAACTTCAGAACAAAAGCAGCACTTGAGCAAACATATAGCGGCTATTGTGCATAATTATAACAGCACCACAAGTGATGCCACAGGGTACTCTCCCTATCGTTTGATGTTCAGACGGGAGGCCAGGCTGCCAGTAGACTTGGCCTTCGGCACGTCCTTAGACCATACTACAGCAACTTCCCACAGAGAAGATGTAGACCATCTGTGGAGAAGTCTGAAGACTGCTTATGACAAGGCCCAAGCTGCCTCAGAGGCCAGAAGACATAGACACAAAAGAAATTTTGTCCTCAAGGTACGAGTGCTGGACCTACAGTCTGGTGACAGACTTTTACTGAGAAACCTGGGTATCCCTGGAAAACACAAGTTGGCTGGAAGTCACAAACCTATGTTGTCTGCAAGCAGTTACCAGGACTCCCAGTGTATCAGATCCGGCCAGATGAGAGCACAGGCCCGCTGAAGACCTGGCATCGTAATCATCTATTGCCCCTGTCAGAAGCAGTTAGTGTGCCATCACAACTGGATCCACAGTCCATACCCATGGCCACTCAGGGATCCCGACCAGTGACTAGATCTCAGTCTGTGCCCCTTGCTGAAGAAGATGAGGACAGCAAGGATGAAGAGATGGGAATAGATTGGCTGTGGTTCTTCTCCTCTCAAGGTGGCCGACACTGGGATACTTAGGCCAGAGGCTCCTGAGGTTGTGCCTCAAAGTCTACCTTTTGAGGAGTTGGAAGACCCCTAGTCTTTCCTGCTGACAGATAACCCTGAAGACTTTCCATCCTTCATGAAAAAGGAAGCTTAATCTGAAAAGCCGGAAGAAGGAAAAGAGGCCATTGATGAAGAAGAAACCAGTGTTCTAACCCCAGAGCCTAAAGAACAGTGAGAATGAATGGTTATTCACCCGCCAAAAAGACTAACATATGACACTCTGGGTGAAAGCACTGAGGAGGTTGTTCTCACCTCTCAAAGGAATCTTGAAACACCTGATCCTCCCACTGCTGATTTGGTGGAGGACTACCCTAGCTCACTCCCTGGCACATCTGGCTGAGCCATTCCGATTAAAGTGACAACCTCCCCACCTATGCTAATTTGGAGGTTTCTCTGCTGGGTCTTTTTGAAAATGCAAATGGTTTGATTTCATGTGTGAATTAACCTGTTTTTCTCCACATTTAACTCTAAAGCATGTAACAGGTTCCAAATTTTGCTGCCTTTGGAGGACCAAAGACTCTCTGGTGGGGGCAGTGTGTAGCGGCTGCTCTGCATCACCACTACATTGCCAGGCTGGCCGGGACTCTCATTGAACAGAGACACAGCTTGTCAGCTCAGTAAGAGTGATCCCTCCCTGTTTCTTCTCACAGACATGTTCACAGGCAAGACAGTCCACTCTGCCCTTTCCCCTGATTCTTCATTGGCAGAGTAAAGTCAGCCAATCAGAGAAGGACTGGAAGAGCGGCAATGAATTCTGGGAGATTGAGTTCCCAGCTTAGGCTGCTTGACGGAAATCAACACACAGAGAACTACATATCCCAAGAAGCACTGCTGCACAGGGAGAGATCTAACCAGAGAGGCTTCCTTGGAGAAAGCAGAACTACCACTAGTTTGGACGTGGGGACAGAGTCCCGCAGCCTTAGATCTGAGGAATCGCGCCTGCTTAAGCCAGGAAGTCGGCGGCAGGTATCCGGAGCTAAAGGAGGACTCGGAGGGCATCCCCAGGCATCCCAATTAGCGTGTGATGTCCCTGTGAGGAGGTGTAAATTGGGGACTTGCAAGGACCGGTACCACAGTATCTTCACCTGTGCCCTTTGGACACAGGAGTTGGTGAGTGGGCTCTCCCAATCTTTCCTAAGCCAGAACTCTGAATTATCTTTGTTGCCCTGCCTCCCTTAGTTAAATGGCACTGTGATGCTGTTACACTCTTGATGGTAGTGAAAACAATTGTCCACTATCCCATAGGATTGCAATACCGGTTGCCTGTCAAGTATTTTGGATGTACTGTGTTCACCTCATTACAGAAGATCAACGAGTGCACCATCCTGAAGTCACCTGAGATCTTAAGGGCCCCATCTGGGTTCAGGACACTAGTCACTTACAAGTGAATCCACACATGGGGGGGTTGATTCAGTGCACTGGGTCAGGTATTGTGGTTAAGCAAGTCTGCTGAGACTGTGGTGCTGGGGTGAAGAAGGGAGAGGACTGACAGACTAAAACCAGGTAATTCCTCTACCCTCCTCCTGCCTGGACTCATATAGCCCAATTTAACTGAAGTTATCAGATGCTTTGTTAAAGTAACGTTACATTTCTGACTCATTTTTCTTGTGTATTTACTTCTGCTCTTGGGGCCACTTTACCCAAAGGAGTCCCCTGAAAGCAGACAGATTTGATTTCTGTCTTGTGTTCTACTACTACATACTTGTTTATTGCCTTTTATTACTGTGATTGTTTGTTCCATCCTTCTTAAAGCAATTTCACAGTAAAATTTACTTCTCTGCTCACTATAATCTGTGTCCTTTACTGTGGTATTTACACTACACTGATACCAGGTGTGCCAGTGGGGTCTGTTCTTGGGGTTGACTAGGCAAAGTAGGGAACATACAATATTCAAGTGGCTCCTGCGGGGATAGTGCTACATACAGATATATGTGTCACGCGTACAGATCAGCCCCTGCTGCCTTGCTAGAAATTTGAAAAGTATAACTTGAGAAAGTGATCACTGGGGTAATGAAGGTAGATGAATCTTCATTCCTGTGGGCATAGAAACTGAGTGCAAAAAAGGTAAAATACATCCAACACTCCCTTTCAACTCAGAACTGGCAGAGACCAATGAGACTCTTGTACAACCAACTATAGTCTGGAAACGTTTTTTTAGAAGTGCTCTTTATGGAATATTAGAAATCAAAAACCCATTACTCCAAGATGGAAATTAAATAAAACCGCTCACCTATTTACAAGAACTCAAGGACTGGCAGCAGATGATCTATACCAATGGCTTTATTGGCAGATGGTATGCTTGCTGAAAGGATGGAGAATAGTACATAAATGGATATCTGTAAGCAATAGTGGATCACAGAGAAGGTTTCCTACAGGTTTGGGATTGCATTTCCAACACACAATTCATTGCTAGCCACTGTGAAAATGTACATGCAGAGTCTTATCTATCATGTGTGAGGGGGTTAGCTCGGCAGCGGGTGTGTGTGACCCCCGGGATGGGCTCCCCACACAAAACAGGCCCAGCAAACGGAGGTTGTGGTTTTCAAAATCAAAAAAAGGTGCGGTTTATTTTCTATTTACAGTGACAAAACACAGCAAAGCAAAAGAAACATAACCAAAATAAATCCTGGTCAAGTTGACCTCTGACTAAACATACAGGTTTCCTAACTAACAACTGGGATCAGCCTAGTGCTGTCCTAGTCCCTAAGTCCCTGGTTTAGTAAAAGTCCAAACAAATAGCCACACAGGCTTTGCCTCACCGCACAGGGGTTCACTCTCCCTAGACAGTCCACACAGGTCTGGTTCCAGGCATGAGCTAACATCTAATGAAGCTGGGAGTTCTTATAGAGGCCTAAATGAGCTGACAAGCTTCAGCTGGCCTCATCAACTCCCTGTCTGTACGACGCCCAGCCCTCTCCCTAGAGGTATGAGTCATCCATGAGCCCACTAGCCTTATACAACTCTCCACCTAGTTGTATAAGTCGGCGTAAAGCCTGAATCTGGGCGAAATATATCTACCCCCCTGGATGCAACCAGGTGACTTTACCTTCCTGCTGTCACATACCCCCCCTCTTGTTTTAACCTCGGGGTTGGAACACCAGCAATCAGGCATTCATGTACTCGAGACAAAGCATCCACATTCCCCATTTGAACGCCAGGGCGATGCTTTACTGTGAAGTTGAATTCCTGGAGGGCCAGGAACCACCTATTCACTCTTCTATTTGTTTCCTTGTTTTGAGCCATCCACTTTAACGGAGCGTGATCCGTAACCATGTCAAAGTGCCTACCTAGCAGGTAGTACCGAAGGGAATCTAGAGCCCACTTCACCGCTAAACACTCCTTTTCAACGGTGGCGTAATTTACCTCATGGGACTTCAACTTCCTGCTGAGGTAAATGACTAGGTGCTCTTCCCCGTTCCAGACCTGGGACAATACTGCTCCTAACCCCACATCTGATGCATCACTTTGTACGACAAAGTCTTTAGAGAAGTCGGGTGAGTACAACACTGGCTGGCTACATAAGGCTTGTTTCAAGAATTGGAATGCTGCCTCAGCCTCGGGGGTCCATTTAATCATGACCGACCCTTTCCCCTTCGTCAGGTTGGTTAGGGGCACAGCCTTAGAAGCAAAGTGGGGAATGAATCGCCGATAATACCCAGCGATTCCCAGAAAGGCTCGTACCTGCTTCTTGCTGTTGGGACGTGGCCAACTCTGGATGGCCTCGACTTTGTTGAGTTGGGGTTTTATTACTCCCCTCCCAATGGTGTACCCAAGATATTTGGCCTCCTCCTGCCCAATGGTACACTTCTTGGGGTTAGCCGTAAACCCCGCTTCCCGAACAGAGTCCAGGACTGCTTGCACTTTTGGCAGATGTGAGGCCCAATCTGTGCTATGGACAATTACGTCATCCAGGTAAGCCGCAGCATACTTTCGATGGGGCCTCAGCATCTGGTCCATTTTCCGCTGGAATGTGGCCGGCGCATTCTGTAACCCGAACGGCATTCTTTTATATTGGAACGCCCCGTCTGGGGTTACAAATGCGGTTTTCTCTTTGGCCGACTTGGCCAGGGGGATTTGCCAATACCCTTTTGTGAGGTCAAGAGTCGTCATGTATCGGGCTGTTCCCAGCCGGTCGATCAACTCATCTATACGTGGCATGGGGTAGGTGTCAAATTTTGTAACTTTGTTCAACTGACGAAAATCGTTACAAAATCGCCAGCTCCCATCCGGTTTAGGCACCAACACGATGGGACTAGACCAATCACTTTGGGACTCCTCTATCACCCCTAAGTTCAGCATTTTCTGTACTTCCTCCCGTATTGCCTCCCGTCGAGCCTCTGGGATCCGATAGGGTTTTAACTTCACCCTTTCACCGGGCGGGGTAATGATGTCATGCTCTACCCCAGATGTTTGTCCCGGCAGCTCAGAGAATACCTCCTTGTTGCGAAGCACAAACTCCTTAACCTCCTGTTGTTGGGGTTGTGACAAGGTGGCTGCTATTCCAACCTCAGGAATCACGCAACCAGTTTGAGCTGGTGACCAAGTGTCTGCGACTAGGGACTCTCTATCCCTCCAGGCTTTCAACAGATTAACGTGATAGATCTGTTCGGGCTTTCGCCTTCCTGGTTGTCTGACCTTGTAATTCACTTCGCTCACTTTTTCCATTATCTCGTAGGGGCCTTGCCATTTGGCAAGGAATTTACTTTCAACCGTAGGGACAAGTACCAATATCCTATCCCCTGGGGAAAAGGTACGGGTCTTGGCTCCACGGTTGTACACTCTCTGCTGTGCCAACTGCGCTTGGGCCAAATGTTCCTTCACGATGGGCATTACCTGTGCAATTCGATCTTGCATCAGGGCGACATGCTCAATCACACTCCTGTGGGGAGAACTCTCACTTTCCCAAGTTTCCTTGGCAATATCCAACAGCCCTCTTGGGTGTCTCCCATACAGTAACTCAAAGGGGGAGAATCCCGTAGAGGATTGGGGCACCTCCCTAATAGCAAACATCAAATAAGGAAGTAAACAGTCCCAATCCTTTCCATCTCTATCCACCACTTTCTTCAACATTTGTTTTAGGGTTTTGTTGAATCTTTCAACCAGCCCATCGGTTTGGGGGTGATACACAGACGTACGCAATTGCGTCACTTTGAACAATTTACACAGCTCTTTCATAACCCGGGACATAAAGGGTGTACCTTGGTCCGTAAGCAGTTCTTTACAAATACCCACCCGGCTAAAAACAAGAGATAGCTCTTTGGCTATGGTTTTGGCCGAGGTATTTCGGAGAGGGATCGCTTCTGGATAACGGGTGGCATAGTCCATTATAACTAATATGTACTGGTGCCCCCTAGCGGACTTGATTATAGGACCTACCAAATCCATGGCGATCCTCTCAAACGGGACCTCAATGATGGGTAGAGGGACCAGCGGGCTACGGAAATGTGGCATCGGGGCCAACCTCTGACACACAGGGCAGGAGGAACAATAATTTTCTACGTCCTTCATCACCCCCGGCCAATAGAATCTCTGTAATACCCTCTCTCGGGTTTTCTCTGTCCCCAGATGACCTCCAAGAATGTGCCCATGGGCCAACTCCAGCACCAACTTCCTGTAAGGTTTGGGCACCACAAGCTGCTCAACGGTTTCTTCTGCCCTTTTTGCCACCCGATACAGTAGGTCCTTCTCTACGCTGAAGTATGGGTAAGTGCAGGTATTATCTGGGTTCACTAACTCGCCATCTATTTTCACTACGTTTTCCCGTGCCTTTATTAGGGCGGGGTCTTTCAACTGTTCTGTGGCAAAGTTTTCCCTGTGAACCTCAAGATCAGAAAACTCCACAGACGGTAGGTTTTCGTCTGAGGAGGTGGGCTCCTCTCCAGTTTCTTGAGTCTCCCCTGCCAATACTGATAAGGGAAATTCCGGAGAGTCCTCACCACTCTCAGGGGAGTTCTGGCTATCACATTCCTGGTACATAGGGGCACCAGTGAGGGGCTCAGGATCATCCCACAGTTCCCAGAACTTCGGAAAATCCCTTCCCACAATGGCGTCATGCGGTAACTGAGATACTAAGCCCACTGGATGAGAGAGGGTACCTTTGGGGGTCTCGAAACACACTGTAGTTACTGGATACTCTCGGGTGTCCCCATGCACACAAATAACAGCTACCTTGCTATTCCCAGAGACCTCTGTTTTAACTAACTCAGCCTTTATCAGGGTCACAAGGCTACCTGAATCCAGCAATACCACAACATTTCTACCATTAACACACATTTTGCATAAATGTTTCTCAGTTCCTCGAATGGCAGTGCATGCGACTGTCGCACACAGCGACTGACGTCTGCCCGTCAGAAAGTCACACTGCATGGGTTCCTCCACAACCGGGCAATTGGCTGCAATATGTCCCGCTTGCCGGCAGCGGTAGCAAACGATCCTTCTTGCCGCCTCTTGAGCCGCTGATTTCCCAGGCTGTTCTCGCCAAACTTGGGGTAGAGCTCCCACCCTCTCACTCTCTCCACCCTCACCCCTTGGAATCCTCTTATCCGCCCCTGGGGATGGTCTGGTCTTAGGGTGGAAAGTCCGAGTGTCTCTGGAAGAGGCCGTCAGGTTCTCTGTAGCCAAGTATTTCTCCACACGATCCACAAGACCATCGGCCGTCTCTGGGTCTCCATGGCTTACCCACTTTTGGATGGCAGTAGGAAGAGCTCTCAAAAACCGATCCATTACAACACGTTCCACAATCTTTGGTGCGGACAAAGTCTCTGGCTGTAGCCACTTTCTGCTCAGGTGAATGAGATCATACATTTGAGACCTGGGGGGTTTTCCAAGCTGGAAAGTCCAGTTATGCACACGCTGAGCCCGGACAGCCTGGGTGACACCCAGCCTTGCCAATATTTCAGCTTTTAGCATCACATAGTCTTTTGCTTGGTTAGGCTCTAGGTCATAGTAAGCTTTCTGCGATTCACCAGTTAACAGAGGAGCCACCAGTCCAGCCCACTGCTCCTCAGGCCACTTTTCTCTTTCAGCGGTCCTTTCAAATGTGGTCAAAAATACCTCTGGATCATCCTCTCCAGTCATTTTTGTCAATAAACGACTCACCCCAAAGGACGCGGTATTAGTGGGACGGCTTTCCTCACTGGTCTGCGGACGTTGCTGCATTACTGCTTCCATCTGTTGTTGTAGTCTCTGCTCTTGCTTCTGCAACAGGTCTATGAAGCGGGCCTCAGATTGCTGCTGGGCTCGTTGCTGAGCCTCCAGACTCTGTTGCAAAGTTGCGTTTGTCTGCTGCTGGGCTGCAAGGCTCTGTTGATGAGCTGCAAGGCTCCTTTGCAAACCTGCATTTGTCTGCTGTTGATTGGCATTTGCTAGAGCCAGCTGCTTCAGTATCTCCTCCATGCTGGCTTAAAAAAAACTGCCACTGGTTCTCCACCAACTGTGAGGGGGTTAGCTCGGCAGCGGGTGTGTGTGACCCCCGGGATGGGCTCCCCACACAAAACAGGCCCAGCAAACGGAGGTTGTGGTTTTCAAAATCAAAAAAAGGTGCGGTTTATTTTCTATTTACAGTGACAAAACACAGCAAAGCAAAAGAAACATAACCAAAATAAATCCTGGTCAAGTTGACCTCTGACTAAACATACAGGTTTCCTAACTAACAACTGGGATCAGCCTAGTGCTGTCCTAGTCCCTAAGTCCCTGGTTTAGTAAAATTCCAAACAAATAGCCACACAGGCTTTGCCTCACCGCACAGGGGTTCACTCTCCCTAGACAGTCCACACAGGTCTGGTTCCAGGCATGAGCTAACATCTAATGAAGCTGGGAGTTCTTATAGAGGCCTAAATGAGCTGACAAGCTTCAGCTGGCCTCATCAACTCCCTGTCTGTACGACGCCCAGCCCTCTCCCTAGAGGTATGAGTCATCCATGAGCCCACTAGCCTTATACAACTCTCCACCTAGTTGTATAAGTCGGCGTAAAGCCTGAATCTGGGCGAAATATATCTACCCCCCTGGATGCAACCAGGTGACTTTACCTTCCTGCTGTCACACATGTAATACCACTGGAGGAATATAATCAATCTTAACTTAATTTTACAACATGGCAATGACTACCAAACACATTAATAAGAAAAAAAAAGGATTTGGAGAGAAAAGAGGAATAGGGTGTCATGAGACAGATGATTTGGTCCTTACACAACCCTGATCTCAGCATCATTAAGCTGAGAATACTTACAAGTATAGACATAAGTAAGGCAGCTAAAGACTGCAATGGAACTGTGACAACTATGGCTTAGAAAAATCTACAATGTGTCTACCTTCAGAAATCGCATGCAAGTTTTTTTAAAGAGTTTACTGAAGTAAACTTATTATTATTAAACTGAAGGAAGTTTAATAATACAACCTATTAATTGCACTATTTTTAAACCATTGCTGTTCACTGTATTTTTTTCTACAAGGGCTTAAGATTTTTGCGCAATTATATGTATATCCATTTTTCTATTATCTACCTTTTTCCAGAAGTTTAACAAAAGACATAGCTGTGGTAGCAACTTTCAGAAGGCCCATGACACTAATATAATATTTCGTATTTGTTTCCCTCTCGTGGGACAAATGAAAGCTTTATCATTATGGTTTAAATGCTAAAACATCTTCATGGTCAAAATTTGGCCACCGAGTGATCATTCTGCTGTATGCATTGTAGATATTATTATTACTAAAGAAATAACTTGGGTCTTCTGTTAATATTCTTCTACATACCCAGAGATATTTAGAAGTACTTATGTCTTTCCCTATCCCCCTTGACATTTCATTCTTATACCTTTTCACTTCCATCAAAGCAAACAAATAGGATTCATTCACACACATAGCCAATCCATACCATGGATGCTGGGGTGTGCTATAAAGGGAGCAGTGCAGATGTGTTTTAATGATGCATTACCCTGTTTACATGTTTTTATTCAACTTTATTAAAATGTTATAAAATTACATTTAATTCATCTTTATTCATAGCAGTAGGTTGCAATGTAATATACTGTATGGCAACATGCTGTGCTGAAAAAAGTATAGCATGTCCTACTCTTTCAGCACACCCCACTGCAGCACAGTGGTGTGAACTGAACTGAACAGACTCAAGGCAAATTGCTTTGTCTATGCATTGGGACTGCATTGGGCAAGTCTTCATAATATAAGAAATCTTCATAATATGGCATGCACATAAAACTATCAAAATGAAAACTTGCACAATCAGTATATTTCTGCCCCTAGCTCTTAGTATATGCATGCTTCAAACTATATTTGTTTTTGTGCATGCTGTTGTGTTGCTGTGCAAGTACCACAAATTACCCAACAAAAAAAGATTTTAACAAATGTCATCTAAAATTGTTATTGGTGGTATGTTTTGGAATCTGACCAGCCCACTTCATCACCTTCTTCTAGAGATTTTTAAGAATCTAGCATACTCATTTGGATGATATCAAATGAGTTCTTGAAAATATCCCTAAATGACAGGTTGAATGAAGGTTTCTTGATTACTTGCAAAAACTGTACAGCCTAGCTTGGGAGTGGATCCTTAAATACTTTCTACCAATTTTAAAACACAGGTTAATTACTCCAAATCTGAAATGAAGGGCTGAGTGAAAGCATTTTACTATTCTTACTAACAAAGTGTTTCTGCATACGTGCAGTCAAAATTTGAAAAAACGACGGTACATAATATGTTTGTTATATGTTCTCATTTATGTTCTCAGTTAAAAAGCATACTGAAAAAAAAAGTAAAAAAATATTTCTTGTCTTTTCTGTTGTTTCTTTGGAGCATGTTTATACATATAGGGCACTATAGCCAGCTTGAAATTGTAATTTCACTTCTGTTAGCAGATTCCTACCTTTTGTTCCTCTGAAGAAATAGCTGTTTGTTTTATCATGTTCTTTGCAGACTGTTTCTGAATAAGAGGAACTAGGTCATTATTATCAGCTGGTACGCTCTGAGGGTTTTAATTACAAAAGCTAGAAGGTCTGCAGGTCTGCATCTTTTAAGAAGTATTTAACTCTTGGGGAGTATCTCAAAAAAATAAATTGCTACTGCAGAGGATACCTAAAATTTGACTTGTATCTTAGTGACTTATGGGAAAATCAGTGAGCCTGTCACACAAGCAGGAAATTACAGAAATGTAACAGAAAAGTACTGTGACTGCAGATTGAAAAGCAACGACCATTGTTAATAACAGAACATGCAACATAGCTTGTGTAGCAGTTGTTTATGCTATATTATTTTTTATTTGCCTTTTTTTCCCAACAAAAGTGGAGTTACCTTTTAAAGCATTTGTTAGAACAGACAGTGTGCATATCTAACTTTTAACCGATAATGAGATCTTCCAGCACAGTCCAGACAGGGTTAATTATGGTAATCAAACACAGAGCCCGCTCCCTAAGATTATATAGAAAGAGAAGTAGGACTTTTAGGCAATACATTTTTTAACTGGGTATGTTTTTAACGTAGTACATGTGAAGCAAAACATTTTGTTTTGTTTTGGAGAGAGTAGGAAAGGGTTAAACCCCCTATTAGGTTATTATTTGGTGTCTGCGTTCAACTTGGGGAATTTCCTGTCCCTTTCTGTCCTGCAGATGGAGCAGAAAATAAGAGGAAAGCTCTCCAAAGTGAAGGTAATTCCCATATTAGACAGTTGTCACTGGAAAATGTGTCCCTATTGGATAATTTTTCCTCACATCTTGCTTCGAGTACAACTAGGGATGGGCTTTGGGTTTAGCTCAAATATGAATGTGACATGAACTGAAATTGCTTTCCATTTGAGAAAACTTCCTGGCTTCTGAATTGTGGTCAGGTGGCTTAAATAGGTCAAACATTTCTTATGTTAAATCCCCCCCCCCCCATAAAAGTCACTTTTCACAGCAGCCCTTTGTCAGTGTGTTGAAAAAGATGGCATATAGATTATGTTGGGATGGATCACGGTGTGTTTACAGGGAGAGATAATTTCTGTCATATATACTGTATAGAGCAGGGGTACTGAATTAAAATTCACAGGGGTCAGAAAAATGTTCTTCCAGTGGAGGACTAATGCCAGGAACTGAAATATTCTTCCAGTGGAGGAATCGATCGGAAATTCCGACAACAAATATCCGATGTGAGCTTTTTGTCGGAAATTCCGACCGTGTGTAGGCTACATCGGACATTTGCTGTCGGAAATTCCGACCACAAAAATTTGAGAGCTGGTTCTCAAATTTTCCGACAAGAAAAGTTCTTGACGGAAATTCCGATCGTCTGTATGCAATTCCAACGCACAAAAAAACACGCATGCTCAGAATCAAGCAGAAGACCTGAACTGCCTATTGAACTTCTTTGATCTCGGCTCGTTGTATGTCTTATCGTTCTTGACGTTCGGAATTTCCGACAAGATTTGTGTGACCGTGTGTGTGTATGCAACACAAGTTTGAGCCAATATTCCATCTGAAAAAAATCCACGGTTTTGTTGCCGGAATTTCCAATTGTGTGTACGCGGCATTAGTGTCATATTGGTGCTATGACTCAGATGCTTCACATCACAGCCTCCCGTGCACGTCACAGCCCCCCCCCCACCACCACCTTTAGGGCCCAAATCACACTTTGTCCTTTTTTTCCTTCAACTGTATTAAAAGGTCAAAATTACATTTCATTCATTTTTATGCGCCGCAGCTCAGTTGCGATGCATAGAAACAGTATGCATTTCACACCGCACTGCTCAGCATTCTGGGGCGTTGTTGCAGTGTTAAAAGGACACAGAAAACAATTGCAGAGACCTGTATTTTGCTAGTGCAGAAAATGCAGAAAAACATAGATCTCTGCATAAATGTGAATAAGCCCTTACATTAGTGTCCTCGGTCCCCCTTTTTACATCACAGATGTCCTTTTACATCAGTGTCCTTAGTCCCCCTTCACATCACAACCCCCTTTTACATCACAGACTGCCTAATCACAGACCCCCCCATCACAGACCGACCCATCAAATACCCCTCCCATCACAGACAGACCCATTACAGCCCCCCCCACCCCCATCACAGACCCCATCACAGAACCACCCATCACAGACTGACCCATCACAAACCCCCATCACAAACCCCCCATCATAGACCGACCCATCATTGACCCCCGATCACAGACCGACCCATCACAGACCCCCATCATAGACCAACCCATCGCAGACCAACCCATCGCAGACCAACCCATCGCAGACCCCCCATCACAGACCCCCATCGCAAACTGACCCATCACAGACCGAACCATCAAAGGCCGGCCCATCACAGACCCCCATAACAGATCAACCTATTAAAGACTGACCCATCACAGACTGACCTGTCACAGACTGACCCATCACAGACCCCCATCAGAGACCAACCCATCACATACCCCCTATCACAGACCAACCCATCACAGACCCCCATCACAGACTGACCCATCACAGACTGACCCATCACAGACTGACCCATCACAGACCGACCCACAGACCGACCCATTACAGACCGACCCATCAAAGACCCCCATCACAGACCGACCCATCAAAGTCCCCCATTACAGACCGTCCCATCACAGATCAACCCATAAATGACCGACCCATCACAAACCCCCCATCAGGGATCAACCCACTAAAGACCAACCCATCACAAACCCCCCATCACAGATCAACCCATTACAGACCGACCCATCACAAACCCCCCATCACAGAACCCCCACCCAATCACAGTCCTCACTCCATATTAGACTCCTGTCCTTTTCATAACATCGCAGCAGTCCCCCTTTCCTCCCCCTCCCCACACTGCTCTGCCTTAGTTACACAAGACAGGAAGCACGGCAAGACTGGACAAAGGGCAGGACTTTTCATGGTAAAGGTGGGTGATTGATTGCTGGGACCGTCTCGCTGCCTAGCAACCAATCACCCGCTTCTTAACTTGAAAATTCCCACCCTTTGTCCAGAACTGCCGTGCTTCACATCTTGTGTGAATAAGGCAGGGCTCTGTGGGGAGGGGCTGTGGAAGGGGGGAGTGCTGCAATGTTATGGAAGGGACAGACCTGCCACGCCTCCCATGCTGTGAATCTAATTAAAGATGATAGCAGCAGGCAGGCGGTGATGGGGAGAGGACACACAGGCAACTATTTGGTGAGGCAGTGTTCTGGATAGGACGTTACTGGACTGTGGTACTCCATTTAGTGATGGCTGCTATAGAGTGCTGCTGAAAGGACCTTTTTTTACAGTCAGTGTCAGGAAGGACATGCCAGCAGACAGGATTGTGCCTCTAGACAACATCCTGTGCAAAGACACAGGCTAATTCATGTTTCTTTACATGCACATAGAAATTGTGCACATGCTGTGCACGCGCATATTTATGCTCCCCTGTCACCTCCTCTAATGCTCGACTCTAGGACTTCACCCAAGCCTCTCCCATCATTTGGCACTTCCTACCAAAATATGTCTGACTATCTCCTACTCTGTTCACGTTTAGGTGATTCCTGAAAACTCTTCTTTTTAGAGAAGCCTATCCTGCCTCCATCTAACAACTGTACTTTTATTTTCTCCATCAGCTCATCCCCCACAGTTATTACCTTTTGTATCACTTGACCCGCCCCCCCCCCTCCTTACATTGTAAGCTCTAGCAAGTATTGCCCTCTTATTCCTCATGTATTGAATTGTATTGTAAATGTACTGTTTGTCTTTATGTTGTAAAGTGCTGGGCAAAAGATTGGCGCTATATGAATGATGTATAATAATAACAATAGTAATAATAGTATTGTTCCGGAAATTTCATAGATAGGCAACTCCTATCCTCATATTGATTAGTGGTTCCAAATTAATAATAACTACTACATTCAGCATCTTCCCAAAAAAAATGTTCTTATTTATTTGACACAATTGAAGGTTTTTTATACACATGATTACGTAGGTATAACATTAATATTACAATTGTATTTTTATGGTAACAAGGGGCGTAACATAGGCAGGCAATGTTTTAAATTGATGACGTAGGAATCAGCTGCTGTGAGCCCAGTGATGGACACACTCTTTGAAGACCCAAATATTATGATTTTTTGTAGATTTGATCCCGGTTTTATACTGAGGATGGCAATACCCATACTGAGTATGCAGTTTATTACCCAGAAGGACGCTCTGCATTCATAGTTATTGAATAGTTCTTCCCCAGCTCAAGAAGAAGAGCTCCATGCTTTAGAAAAGCATGTGAGCAACCAAAACAGTATACATTTATATAGATGGTAGAGAATTCAGAGAGCTTTTGGATCCATTTAAAGGGTTTACTTCCGCAGGTAAACCAATCAAGCATGCTAAGTTAATTGATTGGCTGTCTTCAGCCTTCCAGCTTCTTGCTGAGGTAGCCATACTAACTTTATAACTCACACATGGAAGAAAACCAGATGACTAAGGATGCCCCGAACATTTGCTGGTTCTGTGCAACTCACAGATTCTACCCTAGTTTTGGTCCAGTAGAGCTGGGATTATTAATTAAACGTTGAGGACCCCAGAATGAGAAGAACAAGTGGTCCACAGGGGGCAACTTCTTATGAAGTCTGCCAGCCACTCTTTTCCCTCCAGCTTGACACATGGACCGTGCCAGCAGTCACAAGCAGTTATGGCTGCCTTAGTAAATGAGTATGGGATAGCGCTAGGGTTGACCACAGTTGTTTTTATAATATACCACTTCTTGTTTTACCTGTTACCAAAGGTGTTACCAAAAGCTGAATAACCCTTCCAGAGATTACAAAAAGATACAGTATATCCAGAGGCCCAAGTCAGGATCTTACGAGTATGTAAAATGAGGGCACAACCTTTTGGGCCCTCCTTCATGGGTCCACGGCTGCCCCCCCCTTCTCCCCTCATTTAATTTACAGGAATAGGGTAAGGGGTTGTGGGTACGCTGCCCCTTTAAGAAGTTTGCAGGTTTCACAGGTGAGTTAGGTATGGCCAATGGGAACACCTGGAAGGTGCTGGAACAGACAGGGAGCTGATAAAAGGGGTCCGGAACAGGAAAAGGTCCTCTTTGGACCTTCTAGCAAGTAGCTGAGCAGCACTGAGCAGTGGGCCTCAAGATGGAGTCACCTTTGAGACAGCTTATTCAGAAAGCAGAAATCAGTGGTGGAGAGGCTTGGCTAAGGAGCTGCTTGGAGCTGGGTGCTGGCCTAAGGACAGCGGAGGAGCCCGGGAGCTTTGCGGCCAGCGGCGCACATGATGCAGTCCTACCAGCACAGGAGACGGCGGTGGTTGCAGCCGCAGGTGCACTAGAGTTGCCACCTTTTCTTCAAGCCAAACCCGAACACTTTTGTGGCACTGTCATGGAGATCCTGCCAGAAGCAGGCGTCCTGGTCTTCCTGATTCTCGGTTGCGCATGCTCCGCCCTGCAGGTGGCGCCAGAGGGGCTATTTAAACCTGTCAATCGCAGACAGTCCCTGCTGTCTGCTCTACAGCGTTGAGTACCTGAAAACCTGATCTGAAGACTTACCTGTGTTTGACCCGGCCTGCCTGTGACTTCTCCAGTTTTCTGCCTGCATCCGACCCCTGGCTTGTTGTGACCTCTCCTCTGTCTGATCCCTCTGTACCTTGCTGCCAGCCAGTTAACCGACCCGGCTTGTCTGACCAAGCTCACTGTTCCTAGTTCCGGTCCAGTCTGCTAAGCTGATCCAGTTTGCTGAGTTCCTGTGTTTCTGGTTCCGGTCCAGTCTGCTAAGCTGATCCAGTTTGCTGAGTTCCTGTGTTCCTGGTTCCGGTCCAGTCTGCTAAGCTGATCCAGTTTGCTGAGTTCCTGTGTTCCTGGTTCCGGTCCAGTCTGCTGAACTATTCCAGTTTGCTGAGTGTTCCTGATTCCAGTTCGACCTGCTGTGTTCCAGTGTGCCTACCAAGTCTGCATAACTACCTTCACCTTGGTTGATCCTGCCAGGCACTCGTACCCCTCCTACCTCCACGCCTGCTGTTACCTTACCAGGGGCCGCTGGTGGGAGCCGTAAGGGAGGCCTTCCTCTGCAAGTCCGGGCTCATCACCGCTAGGTACGTGACAGTAGCAGACAGCCATGTCTGAGCCCGAGCAGGGAGCCTCACCTATGGAGGAACTATGTCGGCACCTGGCAGGATTGGCTGAAGCGGTCAAGAACCTCCAGCAAGGCTACACCCATCTGGAAGAACAAGTGCGGGTCCTCTCCAACCCCTCTGGAGCCCAAGGGGGATCCCATACCTCTACCTCCACTGCTGGGGCAGGATCCTCACCCACAGTTGTCATGCTTCCTCCGGAGCCCAGGGTCCCTACACCCGAAAAATTCTCCGGGGATCGAAGCAAGTTTAGGGCTTTTCGTAATTCCTGCGAACTCTTATTCGCCCTGCAGCCTCGCACCTTCTCCTTGGAAGCCACCAAGGTGGGCTTTGTGATGTCCCTGCTTTCCGGAGACCCTCAGAGCTGGGCCCACCGTCTCTTGGAACGGAAAGATATGGCGTTAAACAACCTTACTGCCTTCTTCGACGCCATGGCTCAGCTATATGAAGAGTCCCAGCTCTCAGTAACCGCAGAGACCGCCTTGCGCACCCTTCAGCAGGGGTGCAGAGCAGCAGAGGACTACGTAGCGGAATTTAGACGGTGGAGCGCAGATACCAGTTGGAATGATGCCGCCCTCCGCCATCAGTTCCGCATAGGTCTGTCCGACCCTCTGAAGGACGAGCTCGCTAGGGTTGGCATACCACCAACCCTGAATTCACTAATTGACTTAACAATCCAGCTCGACCGACGTCTCAGGGAACGAAGGGCTGAGAGGTCCACGGGCTTCTCCCGCCCGACCTGGATGCTTCCCCGGGCTCCCAGCCATCTGCACCCAGCACCTGTTGCACCTCCAGCCGCTACATCTGACATACCCGAGCCCATGCAGCTCGGAGTGCTTCGTCCTTCCCTCTCCCAACAGGAACGCCAACGTCACCGAGTGAACAATTTGTGCCTGTACTGTGGGGAACCCGGACACTTCGTTATAAATTGTCCCCTGAAACTTCGTAAGTGTCTTTCAGTATCTTCTGACACTACCAACCCACAGGCCAAGTCCACATCTCACCTTGCTCTCTCTGTTTCGTTACAGCTCCCAGGAAGGACTCTGCAAGTGCCCGCCATTATTGATTCCGGGGCTTGCAGCTGCTTTATGGACTCAGCCTTTGCCATCAAGCACCAGATCCCTCTTGTCACCAAGACCCATGGACTATGTGTGCATTTGGCTGATGGGTCCATCATTAAGTCTGGACCAGTGGTCCAAGAGACCGCCCCTTTACCCGCTACCATCTCCACCATCTCCGGAACCCACCAAGAATACTTACGCCTGGACATTATCTCTTCCTCATTGTTCCCTGTGATCCTTGGTATACCTTGGCTACAGGTCCACAACCCTACCATCAACTGGGCCACGGGGTTGGTGACCTTTTCTTCTCCTTACTGCCAGCAATCCTGCGGGACACTCAAAACCCCTGGGCCGGCCACCCTCTTATGTATCAATACGGAGGCTGGAATACGGCAATCCATCCCTGAGGTCTAACATGACTTTCTTGATGTGTTTAGCAAACAAGGGGCAGAGACTCTACCACCTCATCGGGCCTATGATTGCCCCATTGACCTACTTCCCGGAGCGGCAATTCCGTTTGGCAGGATCTTCCCGTTAACAGAGGTAGAACAGGGGGCACTAAAAGACTATATCGATGAAAACCTACAGAAAGGGTTCATTCGTCCGTCTACATCTCCAGCCGGTGCAGGCATCTTTTTCGTAGAGAAGAAGGATCATACCCTTCGACCCTGTGTGGACTATCGTGAATTAAATAAAATCACAGTAAAAAAACGCTACCCTCTCCCCTTGGTACCGGAACTATTTCAGAGACTGGGAACAGCCATCATTTTTACCAAACTTGATCTCCGCGGAGCCTACAATTTGGTCCGCATCAAGGAGGGGAATGAGTGGAAGACCGCTTTCCGCACCCGATTCGGACATTTCGAGTACCGGGTAATGCCCTTCGGGTTGTGCAACGCCCCTGCCACTTTCCAGTATTTCATTAACGATGTACTCCGGGACTTCCTAGATCTCTTTGTCATTGTCTACCTGGATGATATACTAATTTTTTCTTCCTCCCTTGATTCCCACCGCAGGCACGTCAGAAGTGTGTTGGCTCGGCTTCGCCAGCACGGCCTGTATGCAAAGGCCGAGAAGTGTGAATTTGAGCTGGAAAGTATATCGTTCTTGGGACTAATTATCTCCAGCGAGGGCATCAAAATGGACCCTCAAAAGATTGCTTCAATCCTGGACTGGCCAGTCCCGGTGGACAAGAAGGGGATCCAACGTTTCGTTGGATTCGTCAACTTCTACCGCAAATTCATCAGAGGGTTCTCAGCCATCATCGCACCCATCACCCAGCTGACCAAACAAGGGATCCGTTTCCACTGGTCCCCTGAGGCCCAAAAGGCCTTTGAGGCCCTGAAGGGTCTCTTCACCTCTGCCTCTATCTTGAAGCACCCAGATTCCTCATTACCGTTCGTTCTGAAGGTAGACGCCTCGGAAATTGCGGTAGGAGCAATACTGTCCCAAAGACAGGGGACCAGAGCCTTGCTCCACCCAGTAGCTTTTTTCTCTCGCAAGTTATCTGCGGCAGAGAGGAACTACGACGTGGGGGATCGGGAATTGCTGGCGATCAAGTCCGCATTAGAGGAGTGGCGTTATCTGTTGGAGGGGGCTGCCCACCCGATTCTGATATTCACCGACCATAAGAACCTGGAGTACCTGAAGGCAGCGAAAAGGCTAAAACCACGACAAGCCAGGTGGGCGCTTTTCTTCTCCCTGAGTGTTCCTGATTCCAGTTCGACCTGCTGTGTTCCAGTGTGCCTACCAAGTCTGCATAACTACCTTCACCTTGGTTGATCCTGCCAGGCACTCGTACCCCTCCTACCTCCGCGCCTGCTGTTACCTTACCAGGGGCCGCTGGTGGGAGCCGTAAGGGAGGCCTTCCTCTGCAAGTCCGGGCTCATCACCGCTAGGTACGTGACAGGCGCACAGCACTTTTTTTTGTACTACATGCTATGGGATTGGACAAAGAGAGTAGTAATGAGGTGTGCTACAATGAACAGTGGCTGTGGCCAAATTGCATTAACAGTGGGGGGGGGACTTAAAGGGGCATGGCTAAATAAAACAAAAGCATTAGTGTACCCATAAAATATGATTCAATTGATAAAATAAATGTCAGTTAAAATATGAAACTAGCCTACCTTAAAAGTGGACACTGTCAGCCAGTAGAGCAGTGGAATGTGTCAGAACATCAGTGGATGGCGTCAGTAGAGAAGTGGACGGGGTCAGTAAAGCAGTGGATGGTGTCAGTAGGGCAGTGGACGATGTCAGTAGGGCAGAGGACAGTGTCAGTAGGGCAGTGGACAGTGTCAGTAGAGCAGGTGAGAGTGTCAGTAGAGCAGTAGGCGGTGTCAGTAGAACAGTGGACGTGTCAGTAGAGCAGTGGACGGTGTCAGTAGGGCAGTGGACGGTATCAGTAGAGCAGTGGACGGTGTCAGTAGGGCAATGGATGGTGTCACCGGTGAGAACTGTATATATGGATGGTGTATGGGGGATGGAGAACAGTATATATGGATGGTATATGGGGGGTGGAGAACTGTATATATGGGGGGACTGTATATATGGATGGTGTATGGGGGATAACTGTATATATGGGGGGACTGTATATATGGATGGTGTATGGGGGGACTGTATATATAGATGGTGTATGGGAGGATGATAAATGTGTATATGAATGGTGTATGAGGGGGAGAGGGATAACTATATGGATGGATGGATGGTGTATGGGAGGGGGTGGCAGAACTGTATGTATAGTGTATGGGTGGGGGGGCAAAAACTTACCTTACAAGCTGAGCTCCAATCCCAGCGCAATCTCTGCACACTTCCCAACAGAGCATCAGGGAATGGGGAGGCTCTGCCTTCAACCCCACCTCCTTGTCCCTTCTACAGCCAACCAGAGGAGAGTCCCCGGCAACATGGAGGCTCCGCCTCTGCCTCTGTGTCCTGTCTGCAGCACACAGAGCGGACGGAGGTGCACCGACAGTGCAGGGGGTAGAGAGGAAGGCAGCAGTTGCAGAATCAAGTGGACCGGTCTCGAGATGCACAGCTTTGGCACAGGCACAGGGAGCCACTGGCGGGTCTGAATAATGTGCCTGGGTCCCAGCGGGCAGAGACCCGGGCACATGTTTCAAAACCCATGCTGTCCGGGTGAATCCCGGACAGGTGGATACCCTGTTTTTTTTTATTTTCTTCTGGAAGGGGGGGGGGGGTAACATTGAGAAGGAAGGTAAAGGTTAAAGAGGAAAAGAGAAGTCACATTGAATCAATGAAGCATTAAGGAGATAAGAAAATACAAGATTGTAATTTTTTTTGGCTGATATAATCAGATGGTATGAAATGTGAAAACTTGGAATGTGAAACTTGTGAAAAAATAAGAATAAAAAAAAAAAAAAGAGGGGCAAGCCGCCGGGAAGAAGCCAGGTCGAGGAGGCGGAGCCGCGAGAGTCAGGAGGCAGCGTGAGTGTGCCCAGCTTGGAGGGCGGTGTGCACAGACAGGCAGGGCAGAAGAGGCGTGCCCCATCTCCTCCTTCGGCGTGGACTGGGTAGAGAGAGAGAAGAGGCAGGTCCGGCGCACGTGGAGGGAGTCAGCAGGAGGCGCCGCCACCCACTACTACATTGGTTGCTAGGTAGCCTCAAGATACAGGATCATTATCAAGAGCGACCCCGTCTGTAAAGGAAGCAGTGGCAGGCTGGGGTCGGCAGGATGATGCAGCAGCTCTCCTGCAGAGTGTTGCACCCAGTCCTGGAGCACAGCAGAATGCTGGTGAGTACAGACAATTGCATATGTTATCTGATTTGGTAGGTTCCCTGACCAAGCTAGTGCAGTCAATGTCTAATGTTAACCATGTCAATGCTGCTAATGTACCTGCTCTGGTAACTGTCACTCCTCCTGCAGTATCAGCTAATAGTTTACTGACAGAGGTGGCAGTTTAGAGGCAGGTACCAGAGATTTGCTTAAAAGAAGTGTTACCGTGTGAAGTTTCTCCACTAGGCTTTCACCTAACAGCTGCTTTGAAAGAAAAAATATGGAAAGGGGAGTTTGTAGAGGTAATGTCCCTACTGCCAGCAGCAAAGGATGTCTCCTTTAGGAGTGGGGGTAGATCCGATGACAGGTCAGACGAGGACAGGCTAAATAGTCCCCTCCCCCGTTAATTTTTTAATTGGCTGCAAGGTTTTTGCATTTTTGCGGGTGTGTTGGTTGAAAGCGAGTTATGTGGTGGCCTTTTTTAACACGTCGATTATATCCTCAAGGCTTATAAGCATTTTGGGGGTTTCAGATGGTTTCACTAAGATGAATCCTTTCGTCAGAAGTTAGCCATCCACCTGACCTTGCGTTGGGGAATGAAAGATGTAGGATTGTGGTTAAACTTGATTTTGCCGCAAAAAGTGAGTGGAAATAGAGCACCGGTAGGGAATCAGGCTGCGGTTCCGGTGTTGTGTCGAGAAGTGCCCCCCATCGAATAGTGCCCAAGACGAACTGCACATTCGCCGTACGTCATAGCACAACAGCTGATTTGCCGATCAGCAGGGCTGACATAACCATGGCGTATACGCACATCGTAGGAGGTATCTCTCGATGGGAGATACCATTTCAAAGGCACAATTTAAACCTAAACAAACAGCGGGGGAGACTGTAGTTCTCAGATTCTGCATCGCTGCTGCTGGAGGGCGGCTAGTGGCTGTGTTGAAGGACTGGTTTTGTCTGTGTTGCAACCCGCCCTTTCACACAGGCAAAACCAGCGGTTCAACACAGCAAACCTGCCCTGCAACACAGACAAAACCAAACCATCAGCACACTGTAAAGCCGCCCCGCAACAGCGAGGCACAATGTGAGAACTACGGTCTACCCCCGCTGTTTGTATATGTTTCAATTGTGCCCGTGAAATGGTATCTTCCATCGAGAGATACCTCCTACAATGTATGCATGTGCCCTGGTCACGTCACTCCAGCTGATCGGCAACTCAGCTGGAGTGCGGCTCCATCCTGCGAACGCGTGGGCACTATTTGATGGGGGGCCCTTCTCGACAGAACTCCGGCATAACGGAAAGAGGTGTGTTTTGCGTTTAACGAATTGCAATGCAAATGGAGCACATTGTTCCGCTACAGGCACGAGTGCTCGTTTTGTTCAGGGGGGCATCTGGTAGCTAAGTGTTATAAAAAAATTGCGTCCGCTGCTCCTAGTCAGCAGGATATTTTTCACAAGAGTCTGCATGCCTGTGAGGCTTCAAAACATGTGCCCGTGGTTGAAGCATTATCCAAACAGGGAGAAGGCGCTTTTCTTGCTTAAGGGTTTCGAATTCAGTTTCCCTATCCCGGAATTCAAGGGTGCGGGTTGTAGGATAGTGCCCAATTTACAATCTGTTTTGGCTTTTCCTCAGGTAGTAAGGGAAAAGGTTAAGAGAGAGATTGAGGAGAACCGCTTTGCGGGTCCTTTCCTGCCCCACCCCCTTTCCGAAGTTTCAGAATTTCACCGCTTGGTGTAGTCCCCAAAAAGGAGCCCAATACTTTTAGGTTAATTCACCACATTTCTTTTCCTCCTGGGGCTTCACTAAATGATTAAATTGATGACTCTTTGTGTTCAGTATCGTATTCAACCTTTGAAGATGCTATTGCGAATATTCGGGTTTTTGGCAGGGGTGCTTTAATGGTGAAAGCTGACATCAAGTCCGCTTTTCGGCTATTGCCGTTTCACCCTACTGCATTCAATTTGTTAGGTTTTTATTTTGATGTTTTTTATTACCTTGACAAATGCCTGCCTATGGGCATATTTTGAAGATTTCTCTTCATTCCTGAACTGGGTGGTTTGCTTTGAAACAGGTTGGGAGGGAATTGTCCATTATTTGGACGACTTTGTTGCCCCCCGGATACTAATGTCTGCAAGGAATCGCTGTGATTTTTTGTTGAAATTGCAAAGTTTTTTGAATTGCCACTAGCAGCAGAGAAAGCATTTTTTCTGGCGGTTGTTATGGAATTTTAGGTATCACAATTGATACGTCATTGTTAGAATTTCGTCCTCCAGTATCTAAGTTAGACAAGATCAGGTCGTTGATTGCATTTTCTCTGAGAAGGAAGAAGGTCATCCTTAAGGATCTGCAGACTTTGTTGGGCCTTTTGGCCTTTACATGCAGGGTCATGCCCATGGGAAGGATATTTTCCAGATGGCTATACATAGCTACGTCAGGCCTAAAGTCGCCTTATCCGTCTTACAGGTTCTTTTAAGGAGGACTTGATGGTTTGGGAGAAATTTCTGCAGTCTTTTAATGCCAGGTCATTTTTTCAGGAGGAGTTTGTGGATGCAGATGCTCTGCAACTGTTCACAGACACAGCAGGGTCACGAGGCTTTGCGGCCATATGGGACACGCATTGGAGTTGTGGAAGCTGGCCGGAATCCTGGATTGTGAAAAAAGCTACCAGGAATATAGTCTTGCTAGAGCTCTTTCCGGTGGTGGTGGCGGTTGAATTATGGGGTTCTGATTTTGCTTATAAGCATCTTTTTTTACATACAGATAACCAGGGTGTGATGATTGCGGTCAATTGCTTGTTCTCAAAGTCGCTATGTGTGATAAAGCTAGTACGGCACTTGGTGCTCCTGTGTTTAAAGTATAATATTTGGTGGCTTACGGCAAAGTAAATACCAGGGAAGTTTAATATTCTCGCTGATTCCTTGTCTCAATTCCAGATCCCGCGGTTTCAGCAACTTCTTCCCAGGGTGGATCCGTGCTTGCCCGGAACATTTATGGGCCCTGATATGATGGAAGCAGTTCGGGCTATAAGGAATTTGGTCAACCCGCGTACTTGGGCAGACTATGTGTCTGCCTGGCACAGATCGGTTCACTTGTCAAGATTGTCGGTTTGTGTGCAGAGGCTCCCTCGGAAAGTGCCATATTGGCTTTTCTATCATCATTGATATTGTTGTATTTTTTGTATACTCACATAGTGAAAATACTGGCCGGTATATCCTTTTTCTTTATACTCCAGAAGCTCCCAGCCTGTACGCATTTTTTTTGCAGTGAAACAAGCATTAAATGGATATAGGCGTACTCATTATGTGCCGGATGGCAGGAGGCCCATATCAAGGGTAATGCTGTCGTGGTTGTGTGGGGTCACTGTGAGTATCTGTGTGTCAGAATTTGAGGCAGCACTGTTCAGAACGGCCTTTATACTGGCGTTCTTCTGGGCTTTTAGGATTTCGGAGCTGGTCCCGCCCAACAAAAGGAGTCCGGTAGGTGTCCGCCTGGATCAGGTCCTATTAGGGGCATCCATGCCTAAAGTTTTCATTCAGAGATCCAAGATGGATCAGCTAAACAGAGGTTATTAGTCTTTGCCCGGTAGGGATGGTTCGGCAATACCTTACTATACGCCCGCTGGGCGCCGGGCACTTACTGGTCCATGCTGACGGTCTTCCGCTGACTAGATGTCAATTTGATTTTGTATTCAAGAAATGTTTACACTTGCTGTGTTTGCAGGATTATAAATTTACACCCCATTCTTTTAGGATTGGCGCTGCATTGGAAGCCACCAGAAGAGGTAGGTCGGAGGCTGATCTCAGAGCTTTAGGTAGGTACGAGTCCAAGCGCTATCAGGTTTACATTCGTCCTAATCTTTTTCTTTAATTTCCCAGGTGACCCACATTATTTATGGAACCTGGGGCACTCCTATGTTTTCTGGGTGCGCAAGAGAGCGGCTCATTGGACTTATTCAGAGAATTTGTCAGTGCCGGGTGATCAATTCATGGTGCTGTGGAAGGGTGTGCAGGGTCTCCAGTGGCAACAACTTGATTTATTGCTATGCAGATTATATCACAGCTGGCCTTCCCCTTCCATGTTAATCATACATATGGGTGGTAATGATTTTGGGAGGATGAGAACACTAGATTTGTTGTTTACTATGAAAAATAATTTATGTAGATTTAAACTGACTTCTCTAACGACGACTATTATTTTTTCAGAGATTGTGCCACGCCTGTCTTAGCTTTATTCTCCTTAATGCCGGGTCATGGAAAAAAAATGAGAAAGAGGATAAATAGGGCGATGGAGAAATATTTGTTGGATGGTTTTTCTTACAGGTACGTTGACCTTGAAGTAGGCATTGCGGGATTGTATCGCCAGGACGGGGTGCATTTATTCGGAAGTCGAGCTTGACATATTCAATCTGGGACTACAGGCAATGAATTGGCCTCGGGTTTGTGTTAGGCCAGACTTGTTCTGCAAACAAGTGCTGGCTGGTGGCATTTTTCTGGTAATAAATTGTGGTTTGCGGTCCCATGCATTTTGTCTGTATGAACATGATGGCCAGAAGTTTGGCCAGTGGCAAATGCTACTGCAAAGGCCACAGTAAAAAACTTTGAATGGGATGTATCCCATTTCTATTAAATATATGATGTGATAATTTTTAATTTTTAATTTGCGATGCAATATATAGTGATGTGACTTATATATAAACATGCACCCTTATGAATCATTTATTATCATGCATAACCGTGGACTCCATCGGGTCCACTAGTATTGCTTTATACACTCCATCTATATTCTGCATTGCATTTTTTGTCACCATCATCATATTATTATTTCCAACCTATAGTTCCATTTCACCTTTTACATTAACCCCTTCCTTACTGGGCACATAACCCCCTTCCTGCCCAGGCGAAATTTCAGCTTTCAGCACTGTCACGCTTTGAATGACAATTGCGCGGTCGTGCGACGTGGCTCCCAAACAAAATTGACGTCCTTTTTTTCGCACAAATAGAGCTTTCTTTTGGTGGTATTTGATCACCTCGGCGGCTTTTATTTTTTGCGCTATAAACAAAAATAGAGCGACAATTTTGAAAAAAAAGCAATATTTTTTGATTTTTGCTATAATAAATATCCCAATTTTTTTTATATATATATTTTTTTCCTCAGTTTAGGCCGATACGTATTCTTCTACATATTTTTGGTAAAAAAAAAATCGCAATCAGCGTTTATTGATTGGTTTGCGCAAAAGTTATAGCGTTTACAAAATAGGGGGTAGTTTTATGGCATTTTTATATATATATATTTTTTTATTAGTAATGGCGGCGATCAGTGATTTTTTTCGTGACTGCGACATTATGGCGGACACATCGGACACTTTTGACACTAATTTGGGACCATTCACATTTATGCAGCGATCAGTGCTATAAATATGCACTGATTACTGTATAAATGTGACTGGCAGGGAAGGGGTTAACACTAGGGGGCGAGGAAGGGGTTAAATGTGTTCCCTATGTGTGATTGTTACTGTGGGGGGAGGGGACTGACTGGGGGAGGTGACCGATCTGTGTCCCTATGTACAAGGGACACAGCATCGGTCCCCTCTCCCTGACAGGACATGGATCTGTGTGTTTACACACACAGATCCATGTCCTTGTCTCTGTAACCGCCGATCGGGGGTGCCTGGCGGACATCGTGGCCGCCAGGCACGCGCATCGGCATCTCAGTGATGCGCCGGGCGCGCGCGCGTGCCGCCGGCGGCGCTCGCGCGCCCCCCAGTGGGCAAATAGCGGAGGCCGTATATTAACGGCCTCCCGGCATTTGACAACCACCTTGCGGCTGTATATTCTCGTACGGCGGGCGCGAGGTGGTTAAGCAAGAGTCTATTCGTACTAGGAGCGTCATGCTTTCCTTGCTTTTTATGGTCCCCTGTATCCTATTTTTCAGGTTTATCCAGCTCTTATCCAATTCTGGATACATATATCTATTCAGTAGAGTAATAATGTTTCGGCTGGATGGTCTTTTCCTTTTTCTTCTTCTCTTTTTTTAACTTTTTCTTTTTTCCGCTTTCTCTTCTTCTTTCTTCTCTCTCACTCCTTTTTCCCAATCCCTTTCTTTTTTCTTGGTTCTTTCTTTTCTGGTATTGCCCTCGTAGGTGGCTTCGATACTCCATACACGATGAACCATATTATATCACAATAACATTTATAGTCTTTTCAGTAATCCGATCTTCACCTTTTCTGATGACTAATATAATGTTACATAATGTCCATGTAAATTAGCACCAACAGAACTTTTCTGTTCCAGGGCTACCAATATTATCTAAGAACCTCTAGTTTCTGACACTTAATTTTGTGATAGCCGTATATGTGTATTATTATGGTAGATCGATTATCACCATTTAATGTCTCTTCTTTATATACATGGCTTTGTCACATATGTTTTTACATTATTACATATTATTTTATTGTATTATTCTTTTACAGATGGCTATACGTAAGAATATATTTTCATTTCACACATAATAAGTTTCATTCCATCTTTTTATCTCCCTTTCACTGATCCTTTTCATTATTATCATAGTCATATATTACACACTGTGCATCATAGCACGCTATACTATAATGATATAATACAATAACCCTTTTTTTTTGTTATCTCATAGAGTCATGCACATGCATTACATGCATCCTCTCACTTTCCTATTTTCATTCATGCTTTCTTCACTCACTCACATATCACTGCTCTTTGCACACTTTCATATGAATCTACTTTTACTTATTCTTTTCTTCCTTTTTCACGTATTTTTCCACTTTTTACACACCTACACCATATCCCTATGCCACACGTTCCCACACATACACTTTTTTCCTCTTTATGTTTCTCTCTTTTCTTTATAGGTCTTTTTTGCATACTTTTTAACACACAGTTTTCATTCTTTATTGAACCATATTGGTTCCTTCAAAATGTATTTTTTTATGTTTTTCACATATTGAATATTTTATATGATACATTATTTTACACTTTATACATATATTACATATATGTGATTTTCACTAATTTATGTATCATTATTCTTGATTTTGTTTTACATTTCACAGGTGTGTTCTTCTTCTCCCTATGTATGTGTTTCTGACCTCATTGGATCCAATCATGGTTTCATTATATGGTAAAAGCCACACCTGTCTTACATCCTCCCATTGGCAGGTGGTTTGGCCCATTTTTGCATATAAATATGTTTGTTTCCTTTGTATTTTTTAGCTATGAGTAAGCATCTTATGATGTGAAACGCGTTAGCCAATCCCTGTGTTCACTTTTGGGTGTTTTTGCTGTACTTTGTGGATTTTATGAAATAAACCAGCATCCTTTTGCAGAGTGCGGCCGTCCAGGATTTTTTTCTTTATCACCTATATTGTGCAGAGCCAGCACCTGCGTGTACTTAGAGTGGAGCGGAAGCACTACATGGATCCAGAGGCTTCAGAGCGGTAATCCCCTTTCATATACCTATTATCTGGACTTTGCCTATTAATTTCACCTGCTCAGCCATCTGTCTTCCTGTATCGTTATTTCTTATTTCTTATTTTCGGAGAACCTTTTCATCATGGAACTCCCCACGCACAGGATGCCTTCTTCAAATCCCGTTTTAGCAGCAGACACCCCAGAAATGGACACAGTTTTCAGCCAAACTTTAACGGCCCCATCCGACAATCCACTCCGATCCAGCCAGACCATTTTGTCTCAAATCCCGGACACAGGTGATCTTTCTTTAAAAACCACCTTTCAGAAACTAGAAAGTCTCATGGCTAAGGAGATTAGGGCCTTTTGGGATGTCACCACACTCACTGAATATTTATCATTGGAACAGATCCCTCGGGGTCTGCGGATCAAGAAATTTCCAACTTTTGATCTTTCTAATGAAGATCTCAAACGAGAATGGACCAATACTCTATCGGACTGTTCTTTTAAATTAATGAATATCATCGTGGATCAAAAGCAAAAAGAATTGGACCGGGTACAGCGTGAAATGGCTATCATACAAAAAGATTTAATTGAACAACAGAAAGTTCCAGGCTACACTGAATTAGACAATCAATTGAATAAAAGATTGAACAAATTGGAACGAAGCGTGATATCTACAAAAAAAGATAAACGAGCCCGTGACCAACTTGACTATGACACTGACAATGTCTATATATGAAAAAAACAGTCTTCCACAATCACCGCACACGAAGACCTTTATCCAAAAAAAGAGTCAGTTTTTTCAGACACGGAAGGTGAACCAACCAACGACACTTTTGCTGCTACAGGATCAGATTCTTCATCAGATCATAGTCCTCCAGTCGACCATACACGTAGAGATCAGACGGCGGCTTTAAACCAGGATGGCCGAGGCCGCAACAAAAGGAACAGAAAGAAGAAAGGAAAACGAGAAGAGGAGGCAAAAAACACAAAGGAGTCAAAGGAAATTCGTTACCAACTGCGGGGTCGGAAGTAGCGGAACATCGCAATGTCATTAATTTATCAACACGTCCCCTCTCTAACACAGAGTCTTCACTCCTATCACGAGGTTTGAACTTTTGTCCATCAAATCACTTTGATCTTTTTGGCACCATATTGGACAGATTGGCGCGTGTATTAACACTACAGAAGCATTACTTCACTGATCCTGAGAATGACAATCAATCCATTCTGTCTGCAGAACAGTCATCAAATGGTGAGTCCCTTCCTTCTCCTAAACTTTTCACTGATATATGTGCACTTACAGATCTTGTAGATCTTGCAACAGAGTCTGATGTTCATAATGACAGTTGTGATTCCAGGTTTTACCCAGTGTCATTTAAAATCAAATCGGATTTTTATCCAGTCAATTCAAGGGGTAAAGACATGGACCTTTATCAAAAATTGGTGGAAAGAGATTTAACTAATTTAGCAAGGAACATATCCAATAAAACTACCGGTAACATTTCTGCTGATGAGAAAATATCTTTAGAAAATCTGCGTAAAGACTCATCCATCGTCATTAAAAATGCTGATAAAGGTGGTGCAGTTGTAGTACTAGATGCCACTCAATACAGAGATGAAGCCTTGAGACAACTATCTGATTCAAATACATACTTAAAATTAAAAGGTGATCCCACCGCTGCCTTTTCTAAAGAACTCTCTTCCGTTTTGGACAAAGCAATATCCATTGGAATTTTTACATCCAAGGATAAAGAAATGTTCCTTCCTGCCTCTCCGGTCATGCCTATATTCCACCATTTGCCAAAATTACATAAGGGGCTCTCCCCATTAACAGGCAGACATTAATTCTCTAAACGAGCGTTTGGGACAATGGGTGGATCAACAACTGCAACCCCTGGTCATGGAATTACCTGGTTACTTGCGTGATACCAAGCAATTATTGTCTAAATTGGAATTTGTACCATGGAATGAGAATTATTGTTGGATAACATGTGACGTTTCCAGTTTATATTCATCCATTCCACACAACCTTGGTCTACAAGCAGCGTCCCATTTTTGAAGAAGTCAGGACGTTTTTCTTCAGTTTTACAAGAATTCATTATTATATGTCTGGAGTACTTTTTGACTCATAATTTATTTATGTTTGACGGGGTCTATTACCCACAGAAATGTGGAGCCTCCATGGGAGCTAAATTCTCACCATCCTTGGCTAACTTATACATGGGATGGTGGGAAAGGCTCCGCATTTTTGGACCAGATAGTCCCCGTCGTAAGGACACTGTACTTTTTTGTAGGTACATTGACAACCTCTTGTTCATAGTTTCTGACCTGTTAATTAATCTAGAAACATGGTTGGAATACATGAATGACAATATGCTCAACCTAAAATTCACAGGCATCATGAATAACAAATCTATAGAGTTTCTGGATGTCCAATTGACAGGTCAAGGTAGAACCATTGTTTCCACTCTATATAGGAAAGCCAGTGCAGGCAACACTATTCTTAGGGCAGACTCTAGTCATCCAGGTCACACTATTAAAAGTATTCCTGTAGGACAATTTCTAATGCCCCATACACACGATCATTTTTCATGCCAGTAAAAATGCCATTAAAAAAAATGGCCATTAAAAATGATCGTGTGTATGCTCCAGAGCATTTTTAACGACGTGAAAAACGGCCATTAAAAATTTCGAACATGCTCTCTTTTTTCACGTCGTTTTTCATGTCGTTTTTTTTAACAACGTGAAAAACAATAGTGTGTATGCTTTAACGACGTGAAAAAAAATGCGCATGCTCAGAATCAAGTATGAGACGGGAGCGCTCGTTCTGGTAAAACTAGCGTTCGTAATGGAGATAGCACATTCGTCACGCAGTAACGGACTGAAAAGCACAAGACTGAAAAGAGCGAATCGTCTCTCAACAAACTTTACTAACATGAAGGGTGGCGCCATTCGAACGGAACTTCCCCTTTATAGTGCCGTCGTACGTGCTGTACGTCACTGCGCTTTGCTTGAACATTTTTTTAAATGATGGTGTGTACGCAAGACAGGCTTGAGAGGAAACAAGAAAAAAAATGACAAGAAAAACGTCACTTTTAAAAATGACATTAAAAATGATCGTGTGTATGGGGCATTAGACTAAAAAGAATCTGCAGCACAGAATCAGAATTTGATCAACAAGCCAACCAAATGGCATTGAGGTTTGCAGAATGAGGATACCCTAAATCTGTCATTGATAGAGGTATGGCCATAGCTAAATCAGCATCATGCAGTAGTCTCCTGAGCGATAGGCCTACTAACAGGTCCAAATCTAAATTTAAATATATACAGAAACCTCAATGCATCCCTACCTTTTCCACCCCTTACAGCATAGAATTTAACAAAATACAAAAAATTGTTACCAAATATCTTCCTGTCTTGTCTCATGACCCCATATATTCACAGGTCTTAGAGAGGGGCATCCGCACTGTATCTCGCAGAGCTCCATCTCTCAGCAATATGCTATCACCTAGCCTCTTCTCTAGCACAACTAACGTTAATAATTGGTTGTCATTCAAAGGCACATGTAAATGTGGTGGTCGAAGTTGTGTTTACTGTCCCTTTATAAGGAAAGGTGATTCTGTCATTTCTGCCACTACGGGTAAATCGCATAAAATACATTCTTTTATAAACTGCAATACACGGTACATTATTTATGCTATCACCTGTACAACTTGTTCAGTCCAATATGTAGGCAGGACAACACGAAGACTAAAAGACCGCCTCTATGATCATTTGTATGATATTGATAAAGATCATGCCACCAATGTTGCCCGACACTGGAACACAGTCCATCAAAAAGACACATCCAGTTTAGTCATACAGGGCATTGATAAAATAGTAAGACCTCCTAGAGGTGGAGATAAATTCAATTTACTTTGTAAGCAGGAAGTTCGGTGGATTTTTCTTTTAGATACTAGATATCCTAAAGGACTTAACTTTGAATGGGATGTATCCCATTTCTATTAAATATATGATGTGATAATTTAAAATTAAAATTTTGCAATGCAATATATAGTGATGTGACTTATATATAATCATGCACCCTAATGAATCATTTATTATCATGCATAACCGTGGACTCCATCGGGTCCACTAGTATTGCTTTATACACTCCATCTATATTCTGCATTGCATTTTTTTGTCACCATCATCATATTATTATTTCCAACCTATAGTTCCATTTCACCTTTTACATTAAGCAAGAGTCTATTTGTACTAGGAGCGTCATGCTCTCCTTGCTTTTTATGGTCCCCCTGTATCCTATTTTTCAGGTTTATCCAGCTCTTATCCAAGTCTGGATACATATATCTATTCAGTAGAGTAATAATGTTTCGCCTGAATGGTCTTTTCCTTTTTCTTCTTCTCTTTTTTTTCCTTTTTCTTTTTTCCGCTTTCTCGTCTTCTTTCTTCTCTCTCGCTCCTTTTTCCCAGTCCCTTTCTTTTTTCTTGGTTCTTTCTTTTCTGGTATTGCCCTCGTAGGTGGCTTCGATACTCCATACACGATGAACCATATTATATCACAATAACATTTATAGTCTTTTCAGTAGTCCGATCGTCACCTTTTCTGATGGCTAATATAATGTTACATAATGTCCATGTAAATTAGCACCAACAGAACTTTTCTGTTCCAGGGCTACCAATATTATCTAAGAACCTCTAGTTTCTGACACTTAATTTTGTGATAGCCGTATATGTGTATTATTATGGTAGATCGATTATCACCATTTAATGTCTCTTCTTTATATACATGGCTTTGTCACATATGTTTTTACATTATTACATATATTTTTATTGTAGTATTCTTTTACAGATGGCTATACGTAAGAATATATTTTCATTCCACACATAATAAGTTTCATTCCATCTTTTTATCTCCCTTTCACTGATCCTTTTCATTATTATCATAGTCATATATTACACACTGCGCATCATAGCACTCTATAATATAATGATATAATACAATACCCCTTTTTTTTTAGTTATCTCATAGAGTCATGCACATGCATTACATGCATCCTCTCACTTTCCTATTTTCATTCATGCTTTCTTCACTCACTCACATATCACTGCCCTTTGCACACTTTCATATGAATCTACTTTTACTTATTCTTTTCTTCCTTTTTCACTTATTTTTCCACTTTTTACACACCTACACCATATCCCTATGCCACACGTTCCCACACATACACTTTTTTCCTCTTTATGTTTCTCTCTTTTCTTTATAGGTCTTTTTTGCATACTATACAAAATGTATTCCTTCAAAATGTATTTTTTATGTTTTTCACATATTGAATATTTTATATGATACATTATTTTACACTTTATACATATATTACATATATGTGATTTTCACTAATTTATGTATCATTATTCTTGATTTTGTTTTACATTTCACAGGTGTGTTCTTCTTCTCCCCATGTATGTGTTTCTGACCTCATTGGATCAAATCAGGGTTTCATTATATGGTAAAAGCCACACCTGTCTTACAGCCTAACATTGGCAGGTGGTTTGGGCCATTTTTGCATATAAATATGTTTGTTTCCTTTGTATTTTTTAGCTATGAGTAAGCATCTTATGATGTGAAACACGTTAGCCAATCCCTGTGTTCACCTTTGGGTGTTTTTGCTGTACTTTGTGGATTTTATGAAATAAACCAGCATCCTTTTGCAGACTGCGGCCATCCAGGAATTTTTTCTTTATCACCTATATTGTGCAGAGCCAGCACCTGCGTGTACTTAGAGTGGGGCAGAAGCATTACATGGATCCAGAGGCTTCAGAGCGGTGATCCCCTTTCACAGTAAAAAAGTGTTATCAAAAGTAGTTTGTAAGTACAGAGTGCCAGAATCTACAGAGAGTAACAGAGGAAATCATTTTTTTCTTTAGAAATTACATTTTTGCTGCAGCATGTTCTATACATGCCACAGATGTGCCACTTTACAGGCCCCCCCCCCTGGCACTATATTTAACCACTTGGCGCCCAGAGGACATCATTTGACATCCTGGGCTTTTTGGTACTTTGTGGGGCTATATCTGAATGCTGCCTGCAGCTACAGGCATCATTCAGATATCGGCATTTTCAGCCGGCGATTCCCTACACCATAGGAACAATCATAGTGGCTTTTCCGCCGCTTGATCGTTCCTACGGGTGGCGAAAGGGGACGTCCCCCCTCCCGCCGCCCTCCGGTGCTTCTACCGACTCACCTGTGTGATCAGTGAGTCGGTGAAAGGATCTGCCAGCCCCGGATGTTGATTATAGAAATTTCCAGCGGACCAGATGGTCGCCGGAGTATCTATGATCGTCGGAGGCTGGGCGCGATGTTATGACATCACGCCCGGCCTCTGCATTCAAAAAAACGGCGCCGCTTCGGCTGTGAAGCGGTGATCTTTTTTTTTTAGGCTTCCCAGCCTAGAGGTGAGATTTGGTGCCTTATTGACCCCAAGTCTCACAGTAAAGAGGTCCTGTCATGCCATATTCCTATTTCAAGGGATGTTTACATTCCTTGTAATAGGAATAAAAGTGATCAAATATTTAATTTTATTTTTTAAAGTGTCAAAATAAAAAAAATTAAGTAAAATTAACAATAATAAAAAAAAATGTTTTAAGTGCCCCTGTCCCCGCGTGCTCGCACGCAGAAGCGAACTCATACGCAAGACCCGCCCACATATGAAAACGGTGTTCAAACCCACCACCAATAGGTAAGGGGCTTACCAGAGAATTTGAACCCAGGAGAACCTACGTTCAGATGGGTCAAACAAAGCTTGGTGTGGAATAACCACAATGGAACCTGGGCAATCCTGTGTGTGTCTCCAATAGCTGTAGCAAGAGTGACCAAACGGCAGAGGGATGGAGTATGTCACAGACAGGGAGAGCTGGTTAAACGATAATCTCATAGGCCATGATGGTCCAAAAGAATCCCGGATGTGTGTGGAAGAGTGTATATCATTTTTGGAAAAAAACATCCACATAGCGTAACTCTGTGTTAATTTAATTTAATGAAGCAATAACATTTACATTTAGATGGATGTACAAGCGCTTTGTGCAAAGTAGTAGCAACAGCGGGTTTTTCCCAGACGCGTTTCGTCCCAAGGACATCATCTGGGGTATCCCTCCACTGCTGCTCCCCTCATATTTATAGATAATATGGACCCTGTTATGGGAGACAAGCCTCCAGAACACTGCCAGTGTAAAATGACATTACTTCCTGGTTTAGTCCAAGATGGCCAGCCGGCGTGCGCTCCACACCTCGTTCTGAATGCCTATGAGGAGGCCAAGCCGCATTTTGGTATCAGTTATACAATACTTCCTATATCCTCCAAGATGGCCAAATGGCATGCATTCCACACCTCCGTCCTGACATCCTGTCACGGGTGTACTTACCGAGGCCGAGATGCCGAGAGTGGTTCACCCTTGCGACTTGACGCACTCCGCCCCCTGGAGGTGATACAGGGAGAGGATGGCGCGAAGAGGCACTGGCTACCAGCAGGTAAGGAAGTTTTGTTAGAGGATCGGGTAGAGCTGAGCTGATCAGGAACAGGCTGAGGGTCAAACACCAGATTGGTGAGGCTCTCACAGGATCCAATCAGAGGCACAAGTCCAGAGCACCACCGGAACCAAGCAGGTAGACTGAGTTCAGGTACTGGTTGCATTGACAGGTATTGAAGGTGCAGGCCGAGGGTCTAACACAGTAGACAAGTGGTCAGTCCAGAGAGGTTGAGCAGGAGATCAGGGCTGAAGACAGGTAGCAGATCCGAGGCAGATCCGAGGCACAAGCAGAAGGTCAGGGATTGGAGATTGGCAGCAAATCCGAGTCACAGGCCGAGGGTCAAACACAAGCGGGCAGGCAGGAGAGGTCCGAAAGGCAAGCCAAAGGTCAGGTCCAGGAGAGAGGCAGAATAGTCAGGTTAATCCGGGTCACAGCAAGGGTTCAGGTGCAGATACAGGAAACTAGGTACTGAGCAGGAAGCTGACAACAAACCAGAAACCTGTCAGCGCCACTAGGCCTCTTTATATAGGCCTGTCAGAGTTCTGATTGGCGCACTAACGCGCATGCCGTTCGCGCACACGCATGCGCTGAAGCGCCGTTCCGGCTGAATAGGGTATTTCTCTGACACATCCATGGGGAAACCAAGCCTCATTTTAGTCATGCGGATCACATGACACACTGTTGTTATGCCGGGATTCCACCTACGTCCCCAGCAATGCTGCTAAGGCTCGTCACGGTCATAAATAGAATAGTGACGCGCTCCTGTATTAACAACTGCATTGCCGCAATGCTAATAATGTATTGGGAAAGGAAAATGGCTCTTATCCTTATGATAATCACCATTACTCGACAGGAGCGTGCCCTGGGAAGTATGATGACTAGCCTTCATACATCTAAGATGTTAAAGATAAATGACCATATTACTGGTCTGCATATATCATAAACATAAATATAATAAAATGGGCAGTAATGTATAAAAGCACTGGTAAATCTAATACAACTAGATTTTATATAAAAATGTCTGTTTAAAAGTGCTAAATTAAAACATTGCAAATGTGAATGTTTAAAAGACACTGATAAAATTAAAAAATATATAACATTTATACAAAATTTAATTTATTTGAGTGTGTGGTATTTGATGGTATATTAGATTGCAACCACGCATGCAGGTGTAAGACCTCGCATACGTTGATGTGAACATGTGAAATGGCCATATCCCCTTATTGTGATGTGTATATAATTGTGTGCGACCGTTCAAAAGATAGACAGCCACAAACATGCCTGCAGGTGTAAACCTCACAGATCATAAATATAAACACATGGAAATGCTCACGAGACTGACTCCCATAAGTGGGCCAATTACAGTGGTATATATAAAAATACAATACTAATGTGTTTTAAACATCAATATATACATAAGACCACACACACCAAAATGGATGTTGAAAAGAAGAAGAAAAATAAGTAAAATCAAACAAGAAAAACCTTAGCAAATGTTAGGATTTGTTAATAAATGAGTTGATGTCCCACTCCACGTTCAAACCTAGCGGTATGTGGGATCGCAACTCATATATCCAAAAAGTCTCAAGTTGGGACACCCCCTAATCATGGCTCCACCCCTCCATGGTGGGATGAACCGATCTATGACCAAAAACGGAGTGCCTTTTGGATTCCGGTCATGATATAATTTGTAGTGTCTAGGCACCGTGTGCTTCGTGTCGCCACTTTTAATAAGGGCGATATGCTCCCCTACCCTAACTGAAAAAGTGTGAATTGTGCGTCCCACGTATTGTTTCCCGCAAGGGCACGTGATGAGATACACAACATACTTAGTTCCACAAGTGCAAAAAGGTTTAATGGGATATTTTTTATTGGTAATGGAGGATGTGAACTCCAAAGTTTTACCCCTCCCTGAAATATTGTGTTGACAAACAATGCACTTTTTACAGGGGTGAAAACCTACAAGATTATGGAAAAAAGATGGACGGACCGGAGGATTTATAATATTGGGTGCTATCTTGCTCTGCAATGAAGGTGCACCTCTAAAAACAACTTTGGCTTTATCAGGTATAATTGGATTTAAAACCCGATCATTTTTGAGAACACCCCAATGTTTGGCCATAATTGCTTTTATCTGCCTATGTTGTGTCGAGAAAGGACGTCAGCATGGCCCACTTATAGCTGTCATAAGACTCACATTTAGGTTTCACCTCTAAAAGCAACTCCCTATCAACCCCCAAGGTGTTACGGAGTTCCTGATCAATCTCAGTGGGATCATACCCTTTATCTAGAAACCTTTGTCTAAGGGCATTGGCCTGTTCCTTAAAGGTTTCAAGATTGGTACAATTTCTACGTAACCTCAGAAATTGGCTATGAGGAACGTATTTAAGCCATGAGTGATGATGGCAACTGTCGAGGGGAATGAACCCATTGCAGTCTGTTGGTTTAAAAAAAGTTTGAAATTTGAATCGTCTGTTAATAATCCTAATTTCTAAGTCTAGAAAATGAATCTTCTCTGTGCTGGCCTCATAGGTTAATGAAATACCCCTATTGTTGGTGTTAAGAAGATCAAAAAACATCTCTAGAGATGCCAGACTGCCATTCCATAGGAGGAGGATGTCATCTATATATCTTGCTCAAATTACCAGGGAAGCCGTGCCCTGAGCGTAGACGACATCCTCCTCCCACTTGGCCATAAAAAGATTGGCGAGGCTGGGGGCAAACTTAGCCCCCATAGCCACGCCACATAATTGAAGATAAAAACGACTGTTAAACCAAAAATAGTTATGTTTGGTCACGAACTCCAAAAGTTCCATAATAAATTCACATTGAAAGGAGGCTAAAGTTGGCTCTTTATCTAGAAAATATTTGACAGCTTCTATTTGTCTTTCATGTGGTATGCATGTGTATAGCGAGGCGACATCCGCTGTGTCTAAAATGTAGTCGCCACGTATGTCAATACTTTCAAGCAGCCTGATGGTGGTGCCAGTGTCCCTAAGGTAAGAAGGTGTGCGTCTAACCAGAGGCTGTAAAAATTGGTCTATGTACCGGCCTATAGGTGAGGTGATGGAATCTATCCCACTCACGATAGGCCAGCCAGGTGGGTGGAGTGGGTCCTTGTGGACCTTGGGTAAATAATAAATAGTGGGTGTTCTATGTGCTACAAGAATTAAAAATGCCTTCTCCTTTTTATTTAAAATTTTAAGATCAAAACCCTTCTGTATTAAGCTTTGCAGCTCTCTTTTGAAAATGGAAGTGGGATTGTTGGGTAGTTCTTTGTAGGTGTTGGGTTCATTGAGAAACCTATACATTTCTACCTCGTAATCTGTTTTGTCAAGAATCACAATGCCACCGCCCTTGTCCGCAGGTCTGATTACCAGGTCTTTCTGTTCACACAGGGACTTGAGGCCTGTATTGGACAATGGCTGGCGGCATGTGCGTCTCTCTGGTATATCTGCCAGATCTTTCAAGACCAGATCTCTGAAGATAGTGACCGCTGGTGCCCCTGGAACTGGTGGGTTGAATAAAGACGGATTATACAACCCTGAATGAACTGTTCCATGGGTAGCAGCTGCACCCCCACTCCTATAAGGATTGGAAATGAGGTACCGTTGTATATTAAGTTTACGGATGTATTTGTGGACATCGATAAACGTGCCGAAATTATTCAGTTTTTAGGTGGAGCATATTTGAGGCCCTTATCTAAGACTGATTGTTCTTCATGCGTGAATGTCTTGCCACTTAAATTAAATACACCCTGCCCTGCTAAGTGCGCTGAGTTAAGTTGAGTTGAGTTGATGTCCCACTCCAGGTTTGAACGTGGAGTGGGACATCAACTCATTTATTAACAAATCCTAACATTTGCTCAGGTTTTTCTTGTTTGATTTTACTTATTTTTCTTCTTTTCAACATCCATTTTGGTGTGTGTGGTCTTATGTATATATTGATGTTTAAAACACATTAGTATTGTATTTTTATATATACCACTGTAATTGGCCCACCTATGGGAGTCAGTCTCATGAGCATTTCCATGTGTTTATATTTATGATCTGTGAGGTTTACACCTGCAGTCATGTTTGTGGCTGTCTATCTTTTGAACAGTCGCACACAATTATATACACATCACAATAAGGGGATGTGGCCATTTCACATGTTCACATCAACGTATGCGAGGTCTTACACCTGCATGCGTGGTTGCGATCTAATATACCATCAAATACCACACACTCCAATAAATTAAATTTTGTATAAATTTTATATATTTTTTAATTTTATCAGTGTCTTTTAAACATTCACATTTGTGATGTTTTCATTTAGCACTTTTAAACAGACATTTTTATATAAAATCTAGTTGTATTAGATTTACCAGTGCTTTTATACATTACTGCCCATTTTATTATATTTATGTTTATGATATATGTAGACCAGTAATATGGTCATATATCTTTAACATCTTAGATGTATGAAGGCTAGTCATCATACTTCCCAGGGCACGCTCCTGTCGAGTAATGGTGATTATCATAAGGATAAGAGCCATTTTCCTTTCCCAATACATTATTAGCGTTGCAGCAATGCAGTTGTTAATACAGGAGCGCGTCACTATTCTATTTATGACCGGGATGAGCCCTAGCAGCATTGCTGGGCACGTAGGCAGAGTCCCGGCATAACAACAGCGTGTCATGTGATCCGCACGACTAAAATGAGGCTTGGTTTCCCCATGGATGTCAGGACGGAGGCGTGGAACGCATGCCGTTCGGCCATCTTGGAGGATATAGGAAGTATTGTATAACTGACACCAAAATGAGGCTTCGCCTCCTCATAGGCATTCAGAACGAGGCATGGAGTGCACGCCGGCTGGCCATCTTGGACTAAACCAGGAAGTAATGTCATTTTACACTGGCAGTGTTCTGGAGGCTTGTCTCCCATAACAGGGTCCATATTATCTATAAATATGAGGGGAGCAGCAGTGGAGGGATACCCCAGATTATGTCCTTGGGATGAAATGCGTCGGGGAAAAACCCGCTGTTGCTACTACTTTGCACAAAGCGCTTGTACATCCATCTAAATGTAAGTGTCATTGCTTCATTAAATTTTCAACATTTAACACAGAGTTCCGCTATGTGGATGTTTTTTTCCAACTATATATGATATACACCCTTCCACACACATCCGGGATTCTTTTGGACCATCATGGCCTGTGAGATTATCTGTTAACCAGCTCTCCCCGTCTGTGACATACTCCACCCCTCTGCCGTTTGGTCACTCTTACTACAGCTATTGGAGACACACACAGGATTGCCCAGGTTCCATTGTGGTTATTCCACACAAAGCTTTGTTTAACCCATCTGAACGTAGGTTTTCCTGGGTTCAAACTCTCTGGTAAGCCCCTTACCTATCGGTGGTGGTTTTTCTTCACGTCAATTCACTCAACGCTCTTTTCAACTTTAGCACCTTTTGAAGTCATCACTAGGCTTTGGAAGTCACTAATATTATTACTGGACTATACAATAGCCAGATTTGTTTTCATTTATCTTTGCACTATTGTGTTTTCACATATGGACATTCTTTTATATTTATATATTTATGTATTTATGTGGACATTTTTCACTTCACTTTATTGTCTTATTTGTGATTTGAAGTTTTATGCCAACCTAAGTTAATTAGAGCTACACTTTTTTGTTTTCACGTTTTTTTTGCTATTTGTCTATTTGCAGTGTTAGCGGCTTACCTACAGGGCAGCGCTGTATTTTTTTTTGTATATTATACCTGGCAGTGTAGCCTTTTTGCTTCACATCGGGAACCCTACTCCTACTGGCCCGGCGCCCGGGGGAGGGAGGAGGGAGGAGAAGGAAGCTCCGCGCTGACGTCACGGGCTGCAGCCCGCACTCCCAGAAGTGGGAAAGGATACCTGTCACAGACAGGTATCCTGTCCCTCCTCCCCCCCGAAAGGTGGCAATTGTGGCACCAGAGGGGGGGAGGAATCCGATGAGCGTAAGTTCCACTTTTGGGTGGAACTCAGCTTTAAGGTGTTGCTCCAACGGACCTCTTTTCTGCAAATATGTGTCTCCTCATGCATGTAGTACACAATTGGCTGTTACATTTACTACAGCTGATACACCGCAGACAGAAGCTGCAGAATGCAGATCACAACACTGCTGTCAGCAGCAGATACTTTAAAGGATAAGTTCACCTTTAGGCTGCTTTTACACTGAGGCGCTTTGCAGGTGCTATAGCGCTAAAAATAGTGCCTGCAAAGTGCCTTGAAACTCCTTTCACTCCAATGTGAAAGCCCGGCGCTTTGCGAGCGGTTTTAATCCTTTTTCGGCCACTAGCGGGGGTTAAAAATATCCCAATAGTGTCTGTAACGCGCCGCAAAAATTACAGTAAAACGCCGCTAAAAATAGGGACGCTTAACCGCCGAAGCCCGGCGCTACTCAGTGTGAAAGCAGTCTTAGTAACATATTACATGTTACAGATGCACCGGCCCCCACGCCCCCCATTCCGACAGCTAGCGGGGGATCTTTTCCCACTGCTAGCTGTCACAAACTGCAACAGGTGCCGCTGGGCAAGGCTCCAGCCACATCATTCATTCACAGTGTTCTCAGGGTGGTCCAAATTATACACTGAAACTATTCTGCCACTTCCTAGTTCATATGAAGTTGAGAGGTTTAGCTTTTTTTTTTCTGTACACTTTCCTATAGCTTTTAGACCTCTTGTGGATAATACTTCCACAGTTCAATTCAGGCCTATTAATGCTAAATTAAACAATCAGGTTTTGCAGTCAAACTTACCTAGAAAATACTGTTTTTCCAAGTAGCAATGAATCAAATTGAGGTGTCGTTGCTGTATTGAAAGAGCATCTTCTGGCATCACATAATTATGCAAATTATGTGATTCTGCAATATGGTGTCACTGAATCTGTACAATCATTTTAGTGTGCCCTAACAACACATACAGTTAAAGGCAACTCCCAAACTTGTAAACTAAGAAAAATAGGACTCTATGTCCACTGTACATAATTTTTTCAATTAGTTTTTCTCCTTTTCTCCTCTAGTTGCTTATTTTGGCTTTACATACACTGTAACTTTAGCGGTAATTTATTATAAGAAAAAACATATAATTACCTTATTTTAAATATAATTAACTATATTTTTATATTAACTTATATTACTGCTGTCAGTACAGATACAGTTGCAATCAAAAATTGGGCATGAAGCCCCATACACACTATCAGTTTTCTTGCAGGTTTTTCTCTTCAGGTTTACCAAAACCATCTAATATGAGGTCAAACCTTAAGAGTTTCAATTCGTATGCAATCAGGCAGGCCCTTGCACTACATGGTTTTGGTAAACCTGAAGAGAAAAACCTGCAAGAAAACTGATAGTGTGTATGGGGCTTTAGTCTCAAAAGTTTTATACTGTTTTCATGTAAACCTTTACTAAACATGCATAAAAACGTATATCTTGTAAGCTGGAAAGAAAGGTTCCAGCAGGATTGGACACATGGTTGTATCAATGGACAGAATGTGCCCTAATGTGTAAATGTGTGCGTCTCTGAGCATGCGCAGGCACGCGCGCACGCGTGTGTGAGACATGTGAGAAAGAAATGTTTGGTGTACTCTTTTGGCTCATTGACTTTGTGAGAGGAATAGAACAGCATTCATAAACTTGATGGATATGAGTGGCAATTTGATGTGCACTTTACAGCTTAGTGTCTCTATTATGCACATAAACATATTATTAGTTGCAAGGCTTTCGATTACGAGGGTCAAATTAATTTAACAGTGTTAATGAATTCTTCACACATTCTCAGTGGTACATTTTATTACTATTAGTTAGCAGCACTCTTGAGAACAACTGAATATCAACTATGCTCTTTACATTCATTATTAAATTAAAGAGTTGGTAGGCATAATAGTTCATGGTGGAAAATACGTTTGAATGAAGTCATTAGATAATCAGCATACATATCTGAAAATGGAAAAGTATCTGTATAAAAGAGCATATCATTACAACTATTTTAGCAGCAGATAAAAGGGTAAATAGTGCATTACTAAAAAAAAATGCAGGAAAGTTATACAGCTTATTGACTAAGCTTTCACTAGTAAGCAAGTTTGAAAATGTTCCCTATTTCAGAGCATACTGTTAAAAGTCTTTATACAAGATACTGTAATTTAAAGTTAACCTATGTGGATGGAAATGTGGCTAATTCCATTGCTGACTAGTTTTGAGAGAAAAAATTCAATGTCATTCTTAATTGCGGTCTCTCTAGTGAATCACTGACATAAACAAAAATGCTGGGCAAAATTTTAGACTTTTCATATGGCCTTCTTGGTTTTCCTATTCCAAACAAATTGTTGAATAAAGTGGTTAGAGATGGGCCGAACACTCCTCTGTTCGGTTTGAACCAGAAATCCTGAACAGAGAAAATAAATCGGACCCGAGCGGCAAACCATATTCAAGGCTATGGGACTCGAACTTGAAAGATCAAAAGTCCCAATTTTGAAGGCTTATATGCAAGTAATTGGCCATAATAACCGTATGGGGGTGTGGGTACTGCCCTGGGGGGCATGTATCAATGCAATACATTTTTTTATAAAGATGGTTTTTACAGGAGCAGTGATTTTAATGATGCTTAAAGTGCCATAATAAAAATGAAAAATTCCTTTAACCACTTCTCTACAGGGCACTTAAACCCCCTTCCTGCCCAAGCCATTTTTCAGCTTTCAGTGCTGTCACATTTTGAATGACAATTGCGCGGTCGTGCGACGCTATACCCAAACAAAATTTGCGTCCTTTTTTTCCCACAAACTTTCTTTTGGTGGTACTTGATCACCTCTGCAGTTTTTATTTTTTGTTCTATAAACAAAAGAAGAGCGACAAGTTTGAAAAAAACACAATCTTTTTAACTTTTTGCTATAATAAATATCCATTTTTTTTTTCCTCAGTTTAGGCCGATACGTATTCTTCTACATATTTTTGGTAAAAATAAGCGTATATTAATTGGTTTGCGCAAAAGATATAGCGTCTACAAAATAGGGGATAGATTTATAGCATCTTTATTATTTATTTATTTTTTACTAGTAATGGCGGGGATCAGCGATTTTTATCGTGACTGCGATATTGCGGCGGACACATCGGACACTTTTGACACATTTTTGGGACCATTCACATTTATACAGCGATCTGTGCTATAAAAATGCATTGATTACTGTATAAACATGACTGGCAGGGAAGGGGTTAACACTAGGGGGCGAGGAAGGGGTTAAATGTGTTTCCTATTAGTGGTTCTTACTGTGGGGGGAGGGGGCTGACTGTGGGAGGAGACCGATCTGTGTCCCTATGTACAAGGGAAACAGCATCGGTCTCCTCTCCCTGACAGGACGTGGATCTGTGTGTTTACACACACAGATCCACGCTCCTGCTCGGTTACTGGGAAATCACGGGTACCCGGCGGCCATCGCGGCCGCTGGGCATGCGCATCGGGTGCCCAGTGATGTGGCAGGTGCGCGCGCGCGCCCCCTAGTGGATTTTAAAGGCGCAACATCATATGACGTCCACCCAGAATAACAGTGTCTTCCTGCCGCTGTCAATTGACGGCGGCCGGTTGACAACTGGTTAAATATAGTGCCTGGGGGTCCCCTGTAAAGTTGCACGCCTGTAGCATGTATAGAACATGCTGCAGAAAAAAAAATTAAAAGAAAAAATACAATACCATTGCTGGCAATTAAAAAATAAAAAAATAAAAACATGTGGGGTCTCCCCCAAAATCCATACCAGGTCCTTATCCAGCCTGAAGGCCAGGAAAGCGGCCTGCAGGCTGGATAAGTGATAAGTAGGGATGAGCTTCATGTTCGAGTCGAACATACGTTCGACTCGAACATCGGCTGTTCGATCGTTCGACGAAGATCGAACGATTTGGGCCGTTCGCGCCAAATTCGAGTGACGCGAACGGCCCACAATGCACTACGCCATCGCAGTGTCATCCAGGCGCTGTGATTGGCCAAGCATGCACTGTGACCCCGCATGCTTGGCCAATCACAGCGCCGGCAGCGAGGAGAGCAATGATTGGCCACAGGGAGGATGCCTGTGGCCAATTATTGCTGAGGGTGTTTAGTACACGCCCCACACTATAAAAGGCCGCCAGCACGGCGGCCTAGTGTAGTGTGTTCCGGAGCAGGGATAGAGCAGCATAGGCAGGGACAGTGACTGTTATTTCTTTCTTGCTTAACCTGGATTCCTTTAGTTTAGGGAAAGAGAAGGATAGGTAGGGAGAGTGTCAGTGTGTTTTGTGCTTGTGCTATAGTGTGCTTAAAAAAAACATTTATTCTAGGGACAGAAAACTGTAGGTAGGGACAGTGTCAGTTTCTTTCACTCTGCAAGTCCTTGTTTCCAGGGACCTGGAAGGACAGTGAGTGAATTGTCCTTGTGCTATATTGTGCTTAAAAAAACATTTATTCTAGGGACAGAAAACTGTAGGTAGGGAGAGTGTCAGTTTCTTTCACTCTGCAAGTCCTTGTTTCCAGGGACCTGTAAGGACAGTGAGTGAATTGTCCTTGTGCTATATTGTGATTAAAAAAAACATTTTTTCTAGGGACAGAAAACTGTAGGTAGGGAGAGTGTTTTTTTTCTTTCACTCTGCAAGTCCTTGTTTCCAGGGACCTGGAAGGACAGTGAGTGAATTGTCCTTGTGCTATATTGTGCTTAAAAAAAACATTTATTCTAGGGACAGAAAACTGTAGGTAGGGAGAGTGTCAGTTTATTTCACTCTGCAAGTCCTTGTTTCCAGGGACCTGTAAGGACAGTGAGTGAATTGTCCTTGTGCTATATTGTGATTAAAAAAAACATTTTTTCTAGGGACAGAAAACTGTAGGTAGGGAGAGTGTCAGTTTATTTCACTCTGCAAGTCCTTGTTTCCAGGGACCTGTAAGGACAGTGAGTGAATTGTCCTTGTGCTATATTGTGCTTAAAAAAAACATTTATTCTAGGGACAGAAAACTGTAGGTAGGGAGAGTGTCAGTTTATTTCACTCTGCAAGTCCTTGTTTCCAGGGACCTGTAAGGACAGTGAGTGAATTGTCCTTGTGCTATATTGTGCTTAAAAAAAACATTTATTCTAGGGACAGAAAACTGTAGGTAGGGAGAGTGTCAGTTTATTTCACTCTGCAAGTCCTTGTTTCCAGGGACCTGTAAGGACAGTGAGTGAATTGTCCTTGTGCTATATTGTGATTAAAAAAAAACATTTTTTCTAGGGACAGAAAACTGTAGGTAGGGAGAGTGTTTTTTTTCTTTCACTCTGCAAGTCCTTGTTTCCAGGGACCTGGAAGGACAGTGAGTGAATTCTCCTTGTGCTATATTGTGCTTAAAAAAAACATTTATTCTAGGGACAGAAAACTGTAGGTAGGGAGAGTGTCAGTTTATTTCACTCTGCAAGTCCTTGTTTCCAGGGACCTGTAAGGACAGTGAGTGAATTGTTCTTGTGCTATATTGTGATTAAAAAAAACATTTTTTCTAGGGACAGAAAACTGTAGGTAGGGAGAGTGTTTTTTTTCTTTCACTCTGCAAGTCCTTGTTTCCAGGGACCTGTAAGGACAGTGAGTGAATTGTCCTTGTGCTATATTGTGCTTAAAAAAAACATTTATTCTAGGGACAGAAAACTGTAGGTAGGGAGAGTGTCAGTTTATTTCACTCTGCAAGTCCTTGTTTCCAGGGACCTGTAAGGACAGTGAGTGAATTGTCCTTGTGCTATATTGTGCTTAAAAAAAACATTTATTCTAGGGACAGAAAACTGTAGGTAGGGAGAGTGTCAGTTTATTTCACTCTGCAAGTCCTTGTTTCCAGGGACCTGTAAGGACAGTGAGTGAATTGTCCTTGTGCTATATTGTGATTAAAAAAAACATTTTTTCTAGGGACAGAAAACTGTAGGTAGGGAGAGTGTTTTTTTTCTTTCACTCTGCAAGTCCTTGTTTCCAGGGACTTGGAAGGACAGTGAGTGAATTGTCCTTGTGCTATATTGTGCTTAAAAAAAACATTTATTCTAGGGACAGAAAACTGTAGGTAGGGAGAGTGTCAGTTTCTTTCACTCTGCAAGTCCTTGTTTCCAGGGACCTGTAAGGACAGTGAGTGAATTGTCCTTGTGCTATATTGTGATTAAAAAAAACATTTTTTCTAGGGACAGAAAACTGTAGGTAGGGAGAGTGTTTTTTTTCTTTCACTCTGCAAGTCCTTGTTTCCAGGGACCTGGAAGGACAGTGAGTGAATTGTCCTTGTGCTATATTGTGCTTAAAAAAAACATTTATTCTAGGGACAGAAAACTGTAGGTAGGGAGAGTGTCAGTTTATTTCACTCTGCAAGTCCTTGTTTCCAGGGACCTGTAAGGACAGTGAGTGAATTGTCCTTGTGCTATATTGTGATTAAAAAAAACATTTTTTCTAGGGACAGAAAACTGTAGGTAGGGAGAGTGTTTTTTTTCTTTCACTCTGCAAGTCCTTGTTTCCAGGGACCTGGAAGGACAGTGAGTGAATTCTCCTTGTGCTATATTGTGCTTAAAAAAAACATTTATTCTAGGGACAGAAAACTGTAGGTAGGGAGAGTGTCAGTTTCTTTCACTGTGAAAGTCCTTGTTTCAAGGGACAGAGAAGGACACCTGAAGGTAGCCCTTATTGCTTTTTTCCCATCTCCCTGCAGGCCATCTATTAGAATGTCTGGAAGGCAAACAAGGAGAGGCAGACAGTCAGGAGGCAATAAAAGAGGGCAAGCAGGCTCTGTGTCTGGGGGCAACAGTGCTGGTCGTGGACGCGGTGCATTGTCATCAGCACATGGCCATGGGACACGCTTGTCCTTCTTTTCGGCAGCTGGACATGTTGAGCCACATCATGCCGAAGACTTGGTAGAGTGGATGACCAAGCCCTCCTCCTCCTCCTCATCCTCTCTCACCCAGGCTCAGGGTACTGGAAATGCAGCTGCCAAAGCGTCCTCTTCCCTGGTATCAATGTCAGACTCATCATCAGTCACTCCTTCCCTAGACCCACCATGTCCTCCTCCTGAGGAGTCCCCCGAACTGTTTCAGCACAGTGTTGGGTACATGCTCCAGGAGGATGCCCAGCGTTTCGAAGGGTCTGATGATGAAACCCAGCTAGAGGAAGGCAGTAGCGTGAGAGCAGACAGAGGGGATGCTCAAGAAGGACACCAATCTGGCAGTCATGTTCCAGCAGCTGCAGCATACTGCCAGATTGCCTCCAGTGATGAGGAGGGAGGTGATGATGAGGTCACTGACTCCACGTGGGTGCCTAATAGGAGAGAGGAGGAGGAGGAGGATGAGGAGGAGGCACATCTCCAACGAGGCAGGATGCCCTTTGGTGGCCAGCGTAAGGGCAGTACACCGACGGAATCACACCGCAGAGCTCCGCCTGTGCAGGGCGCTGCCTCTGCCCGTCATTCAAAAAGTTCTTTGGTGTGGGCCTTTTTTGAGGCTAGTGCATCAGATCGCACAGCTGCTGTTTGCAACATATGTCTCAAGCGTATATCGCGTGGCCAAAACATCAGCCGCTTGGGTACCACATGCCTGACCAGACATATGTTGACCTGCCATGCAGCTCGTTGGCAAGCCTACCTCAAAGACCCACACCAAAGAACAAAGCGGACCTCTCCTTGCACCGCATCAGCTGGGATCTCCAACCCCACTATAACTTCAGTCCTCTCTGAAACATGCTCTGAGAGGAATGAAGGTGTAGAATTAGGTGTGTCACAGCCAAGTACTTGCGCCCACTCTGCTAGCAGTACACCGACGTCCGATTCTAGCAGGCAAATTTCCCTGCCCCAGCTGCTGGACCGTCGAAAGAAGTTCACTCCCAGCCATCCACATGCCCAGCGGTTGAATGCTAGCTTGGCTAAATTGCTAGCGCTTCAACTGCTGCCTTTTCAGTTGGTAGACTCGGCCCCCTTCCGTGAGTTTGTGCAATGTGCGGTTCCTCAGTGGCAGGTTCCCAAACGCCACTTTTTCTCACGGAAGGCTATTCCGGCTCTCTACCGGCATGTGGAAGGCAATGTCTTGGCCTCGCTGGACAGGGCGGTCAGCGGTAAGGTGCATATTACCGCTGACTCATGGTCCAGCAGGCATGGACAGGGACGTTACCTTTCTTTCACGGCCCATTGGGTCACTCTTTTGGCAGCTGGGAAGGATGCAGGACAAGGTGCAGTAGTGTTGGAGGTTGTCCCACCGCCACGCCTCCAAAATGCTACTACTGGTTGTGACACAACTCTCTCCTCCACCCCCTCCTCTTCTTCTTCCTCCATGGCCTCTTCCTGTGGTTTGTCCTATGAACCAGCGGTGCTCCGTAGCCGTTCACGGGGCTACGCAAGTACGCAGGCAAAAAGATGCCATGCCATGCTTGCGCTGGTGTGTTTGGGGGACAGAAGCCACACTGGGGCAGAGGTCCTGTCTGCTCTGCAGGGCCAGGCCGAGAGGTGGTTGACGCCACGCCAGCTTAAGCCAGGAATGGTGGTTTGCGACAATGGCACCAACCTCCTCTCCGCCCTCCGACAGGGACAACTGACCCATGTGCCCTGTGTGGCTCACGTCCTTAACCTGGTGGTGCAGCGGTTCTTGGGCAGGTACCCGGGCTTACAGGATGTCCTGAGGCAGGCCAGGAAAGTCTGTGTGCATTTCCGCAGATCTTATAATGCCAGTGCTCGCCTGGCTGAGCTGCAAAAGGAGTTGAACCTGCCCAAGAACCGCCTTATATGTGACATGCCCACCAGGTGGAACTCAACGTTGGCCATGCTGCAGCGGCTGCACACGCAGCAGAGGGCCATCAATGAGTACCTGTGCGACTACGGCACCAGGACAGGGTCAGGGGAGCTTGGTTTTTTTTCTCCACGCCAGTGGGGCATGATCAGGGATGCATGCACTGTCCTGGCACCATTTGAGGAGGCCACGAGGATGGTGAGCAGTGACAGTGCATGCATCAGTGACACTGTACCTCTTGTCCACCTGTTGGAGCACACGCTGCGTGGAATAATGGACAGGGCACTTGAGGCAGAACAGAGGCAGGAAGAGGAGGACTTCCTTGCCTCTCAAGGCCCCCTTTACCCAGACAGTGTTCCTTCTGTCCCACCCATCGCACAGGAAGAGGAGGAGGAGGAGGAGGAGGAGGAGGAGGAGGAGGAGGATTGTGTCAGCATGGAGGTGGAGGCTGGCACTCAGCATCATCAGCAGCAGTCTTTTAGGGATGATTTACAGTCCCAAGAAACCAGTGGACTTGTACGTGGCTGGGAGGAGGTGGCTGCGGATCATGTCGTCCTTAGTGACCCAGAGGACTCCGGAGCGAATGCCTCAGCAAACCTACGCTGCATGGCCTCCCTGATCCTGCAAAGTCTGCGGAAGGATCCTCGTATTCTTCGGATCAAGGAGAGGGACCATTACTGGCTGGCCACTCTCCTTGATCCACGGTACAAGGGTAAGGTTGCGGACCTTATGTTACCGTCGCAGAGGGAGCAGAGGATGAGACAACTCCGGGAGGCCTTGCAGAAAGGTCTGTGCAACGCGTTCCCAGAGACTGGGAGGTTACAAACTCCTGGTCCTGGACAACGAGTTGCTGAGGCTTCGGCCAGTCAAAGAAGGAGCGGTGGGGAAGGTGGCCGTCTGACCGATGCGTTCAGACAATTCTTTAGTCCGCAGCCCCAAAGTATGATCGGTTCCAGCAACCATCGCCAGCGTCTGATAAACATGGTGCAGGAATATCTAGGGGCAAGGTCAGACTTGGACACCTTCCCCACCGAAAATCCTCTGGCTTACTGGGTCTTGAGGATGGATCACTGGCCAGAGCTTGCACAGTATGCAATTGAGCTACTGGCCTGTCCTGCATCCAGCGTTCTTTCGGAACGCACATTCAGTGCTGCTGGAGGATTTGTCACGGATCACAGGGTGCGCCTGTCCACCGACTCGGTTGATCGACTGACTTTCATCAAGATGAACCAGTCTTGGATCACCACCAGCTACCACACACCTGATGCTGATATAACAGACTAATTGATTTTAACATGTCACATCCCTTCAAGACTGATGCTGATGCTGAGTGCCTGTGCTGTTATGTTGACTGGCTATCCTCCTCCTCCGAGTCCTCAATGATACGATTGATGATGATAGCTTGGAAGATCATTTTTGTTTATGGGTGCCGCCACCAGTGGCTAAGGCCCAATTTTTCAGCCCCTGTTTTACAGGGGCGTGTAATTACAATTTTTTTAGCAATAATTTGCCATAGGGCTCATTGCTGTGCTCCAAGTACAGTATCTGTGAGGGGTTGGAGTGTTGTGGCACCAGTGCCTAAGGCCCAATTTTTCAGCCCCTGTTTAACAGGGGCGTGTCATTACAATTTTTGAAGCAATACTTTGCAACAGGGCTCATTGCTGTGCTCCAAGTACAGTATCTGTGAGGGGTTGTAGTGTTGTGCCACCAGTGCCTAAGGCCCAATTTTTCAGCCCCTGTTCAACAGGGGCATGCAATTACAATTCTTGATCTAATAATTCACAGCAGGGTCCATTGCTGCACCCACCAAGAGTAACTCTGAGGGCTTACAGTCTTGTGGCAACGCCACCACCACCACCACCACGAAAGGCCCAATTTTTCAGCCCCTGTTCAAAAGGGGCATGTAATTACAATTCTTGATCTAATAATTCACAGCAGGGCCCATTGCTGCACCCACCAAGAGTAACTGTCAGGGCTTACAGTGTTGTGGCACCAGCACCACCATCAAAGCCCCAATTTTTACTACCACTGTTCAACAATTATATGTAATTAAAATTCCTGATATAATAGTTGACAGCAGGGCGTTCCAGCACCAACCAAGAGTAACTGAGTGCTTACAGTGTTGTGCCAACACCAACAACTAAGGGGCCTATTTCTGCAGAGTATATACGGCAGGTCCCTACTTTCAAACATCCAACTTACAAACGACTCCTACTTGCAAACGAAAGAAGACAACAGGAAGTGAGAGGAAATCTACCCCTAGAAAGGAAAATTCTCTCCTGTAAGAATAAATATGGGAGAAAGGGGTCTCATCTGTACTGATGCTTTATCAGCAATCCTTGTTTCAAGAAAAACACCACATTTCAAAAACAGTTGTCATTGGGACGGAAAGTGAGGTGAAATGTTCTGAACAGGGGCACAGACAGCAAAACAAATGTTACAGGGGTGATAACCCTTACCTATGTTTCCCAAAAAGTTTAAAAATAGATTTTTGGGCTGGAGCTACACTTCAACAATGTACCTGTTCAAAATTACAAACAGATTCTACATAAGAACAAACCTACAGTCCCTGTCTTGTATGCACCGCCTGTATACGGCTGTTCAGAGTATATAGGGCCTTTTTTATTTTATGTGCGGGGTTCCCCTTAATATCCATACAAGACCCAAAGGGGCTGGTAATGGGCTGGGGTAGGGGGGGGTCATGGGGTAGCTATGCCATTTTTCTTAAAGAATTTCATCCATATTACCGGGACCAGACATTACATTAAAGCCGCAAGCAGTTTTAAATGGCTTTTTTTTCCTTTAGAAGTGTCATTTTGTGCAGGGACAGTTCTAAACACGGGAAACACGTGGCACTTCACAGGCATACTTTAGACACCCCCCAGGTACGATATTTAAAGGAATATTTGACTTTTTTTTTTTCACTTTATGCATCATTAAAATGACTGCTCCCGAAAAACGACCGTTTTTAAAACTTCTTTTTGCATTGATACATGTCCCCTGGTGCAGAACCCGGGTTCCCAAACCTTTTTTAGGACAATAACATGCATAATAGTTGTTATAATTAGCACTTTAGAATTCGAACGTTCGCATCCATTGTATTTAATAGGGTTCTAATGTTCGTTCGAACTTTCGGTCCGTTCGCGGGTTCTGGTGCGAACCGAACCCGGGGGTGTTCGGCTCATCACTAGTGATAAGTGAGCCCCCCCCCTGAACCATACCAGGCCACATGCCCTCAACATGGTGGAGTGGGTGCTTTGGGGCCGGGGGCCTCTGCTCCCCCACCTCAAAGCATTCTGTCCCCATGTTGATGGGGACAAGGGTCTCTTCCCCACAGTCCTGGGCTGTGGTTGTGGGGGTCTGCGGGCAGAGGGCTTATTAGAATCTGAAAACCCCCTTTAAGAAGGAGGCTCCGAGATCCTAGCTCCCCATGTGAATGAGTATGGGGTATATAGTACCCCTACCCATTCACCAAGAAAGTTTCAAAAAGTCATAAAAACACAGAGACAGTTTTATTAAAAAATAAAAAAATAAATCCATCATCATTCATGATGCTTGCCGCACCCGAAAAAGGAAAAAAATGGCTCCGCTGTCAACGAAGGCAAATATCCGAATGCCTGGCTTGCCGTTTGACAGTTCTTATATAGGCAAGGGTGTAGCCACCTTACGCCGTCACCTGGTGGCAACACCTCCTTGTGACATCACTTACTCAGCATGCTCCAATCCGTGACATCACAAGAGGGCGGTGCCACCAGGTGATGTTGCCAGATGCCCCACCCCTTACCTATATAAGAACTGTCAAATGGCAAGCCAGGCATTTGGTGGTTTTCCCTAGGGTCTGGTGGTGGTGTCAGTGTTGTGATTGATGATGGATCCACATCGAGGGACAATGTTTTCTATTTTTTAATAAAGGAATTGTCAAAAACTGTCCAAAAAAGTTTTTAATTTTGGTGTGGGGTTCTGCTTAAAATCCATACCAGACCCAAAGGATCCCATGATGTTATTTTTTCACTTATTAATTGCCGGCAATATTTTTTAGTTTTATTTGATAGATATAAAATAAATATTTTATTTCGTTTTTCAAATCCAAATTTGTAAAAAAAAATAAACTTAAATAATTTTTAATGCAACAAACACAACATAATACCAAATTGTTTGGTAAAATATAAAAGATGGTGTTATGCCAGGTAAATAGATACCAAACATGTCTTGCTTTAAAATTGCGTCCGCCTGTGGAATGGTGCTAAATTACAGTACCTAAATATCTCCATAGGCAACACTTTAACCACTTGCCACCCGCCCTATAGCGGATTGATGTCGGCAAAGTGGTTTTAAAATCCTGACTGGACGTCATATGACGTCCGCCAGGATTCAGTGTTATTGCACGCCCCCGGGGGCGCGCACTGCACCGATCGGTAATGCCGCTTGTCCCCCGGACACAGCGCATACCCGATCAGGGTAAACAGCCAATTTCATTGGCTGTTTACCATGTGATCGGCTGTGTCAAATCACAGCCGGTCACATGTCCAAACAAATCGGAGGCACGCCTAATGCGCACCGCCGGGAATGCGCGGTGCGCCGATCGGGGATGGCGCGTGTCCCTCGGACATAGCCCATCCTCGATCAGGGTAAACTGCAAATGAAATTGGTTGTTTACCCACGTGATCGGCTGTGTCCAATCACAGCCGGTCACAAGTATAAACAATGTGGCGGTTTCCAGGGATCTCTCCTTCTCTCTCTCACACACCGATTGTGTGAGGAGAGAGAAGGAGAGATCTGTGAGTTTTTGGATTTTCTTCTATAAAAAATACTGTCTGCACTACACGCCCCCCCCCAATAAAGATAACCTGTCACAGCCCATCTGGACCTGTCACAGCCCATCTGGATCTGTCACAGCCCACCATCAGTACCGCCCTCAGTACCATCTGGATCTGACAGCCCATCTGTCACACAGGCCCCCAACGGTACGGCAATCGGTACCGCCATCAGTACCACCATCGGTACCGCCATCAGTACCGCCATCGGTACCATCTGGATCTGACAGCCCATCTGTCACAGCCCATCTGTCACACAGGCCACCAATGGTACCGCCATCAGTACCGCCATCGGTACCGCCATCAGTACCGCCATCGGTACCATCTGGATCTGACAGCCCATCTGTCACAGCCCATCTGTCATAGCCCATCTGTCACAGCCCATCTGTCATACAGGCCACCAACGGTACCGCCATCAGTACCGCCATCGGTACTGCCATCGGTACCGCCATCGGTACCATCTGGATCTGACAGCCCATCTGTCACAGCCCATCTGTCACAGCCCATCTGTCACACAGGCCACCAACGGTACCGCCATCAGTACCGCCATCAGTACCGCCATCGGTACCGCCATCAGTACCGCCATTGGTACCATCTGGATCTGACAACCCATCTGTCACAGCCCATCTGTCACACAGGTAGCCATCAGTACTGCCATCGGTACCGCTATCACTACCGCCGCACAGTCCCGCCATAAGTACCATCACACAGGTCATCAGTAACCTGTCATTACCCTCACACAGGCCCGCCATCAGTGAGATGTCAGTAGCAACACCAGTACCGCCATGTCTCAAAGAATGTACACACCTGAGGAGGCATATAACATCCTCGCCATGTCAGATGATGAGAGCAACGGGGAGCTCCCATTATACGATTCTGGTTCGGAATACGAGCCAGTGGAGGGTAGTGGATCGGAGTCCGAGTCAGCGGAGGAAACCGCCCCTCCTAAAAGAGTAAGGAGATCAGGACCTAGATCAGAAGACCTGCCTACCACCAGCAGTGCCAGACCCCAGGAAGAGGAGCCGAATACCAGTACTGGAATTACTCATCCAGCCCAAAGAATCCGGGCCCAGTCCTACCTTCCTGATGCCCTGGCAAACCCCTTATCGTTGCCTGCCAACTCAGGATCCGCTACAATCCCCCCTTTCACCGCACAGCCAGGTGTGCAGCCCAACACGTCAAATTTTTCCCAATTGGACTATTTTTATTTGTTTTTCCCCGAAGATTTGTTGCAGTACATGGTGGACCAAACAAATCTTTACGCAGAGCAATTTATTGCTGCCAACCCCAATTCGTCCTACGCCCGTATGTTTAATTGGCGACATCTCACATTATAGGAATTCAAATTGTTTTTGGGCCTTAGTTTTAATATGGGGCTTACAAAGAAAAGCGAACTGCATGCCTACTGGTCCACCCGCCCCATCCACCACATGTCCATATTTTCTGCTGTCATGTCCAGGACACGGTACGATATGATAATGCGCTTTCTTCATTTTAATGACAATTTGCAGTGCCCTCCCCGAGATAACCCCAACTATGACAAATTATATAAGCTTCGCCCCCTAATAAATTATTTTTCCCAACGGTTTTCTGAAGTGTTTATCCCCGACAAAAATATTTGTGTAAACGAATCCCTTATCCACTTTACTGGCCGGCTGCAGTTCAAGCAGTACATCCCAAGTAAAAGAGCCAGGTACGGGGTAAAATTTAACAAATTGTGCGATCGAGCCACTGGATACGTGCACAAATTTCGTATTTACGAAGGCAAAGATTTCCAGCTCCAGCCCGTGATTGCCCCACATATATAGGAACCAGTGGTAAAATTGTCTGGGACCTTGCATACCCCTTGTTCAAAAAAAGGATACCACATATATGTAGATAATTACTACAGCAGCTTGCCCCTTTTCCTTCACCTGTATCGTGAACAAACCCTGGCCTGCGGTACCTTCCGAAAAAATAGGAAGGGGTTCCCACAGAATTTGCTTTCAAAACAGCTACAAAAGGGGGTAGGCGCATTCATGAGGAATGAGGAGGTGTTTGCCATGAAGTGGCGGGACAAGAAGGATGTTCATATGATGTCTACAATCCACGATGACAACTTGGTGGAGGTTCAGAGAAGACGTGGCCCCGTAGCAATGCCTGAATGTGTTCATGACTACAATATGTACATGGGGGGTTGGATTTAAACGATCAAATGCTACAACCCTATTTATCAACCCAAAAGTCAAATTATTGGTATAAAAAAGTAGCATTTTATCTCTTTCACATGGCCCTGTTCAATTCATTTGTCTGCTATCAAAAATCATCCGAAAACCAACCCACCTCCTACTTCAAATATTTGGAAGACATTGTCACTGCCCTGATTTACCAGCAAGGACCCGCCCCAGGAAGCATTCGCTCCAATAGTGTGAGTCGACTGCATGAGCCACATTTGCCCTATAGCATTCCCCCCGCATAATCTGGAAGAAGACGCCAAAAGAGATGTCGTGTATGCTCAAGAGGATGAGTTAGAAGAGATACAAGTTATCATTGTCCCGATTGTCCCTCCCAACCTGGCCTGTGTATCGGTGATTGCTTAAAAAATTATCACCGATCTATCAGATACTAATTCACCTTATTAGTAACAGACTGCCATTTCCCCGGCCGTTTTAACACCTTTCTGACTTCCACGTGCACCAACCTCAGCCTGTTTACCGACGATGCCTCTGCCTGCCGTTTTAACCATGTTTCTGACTTCCACGTGTACCGACCTCGGCCTGTTAATTGACCATATTTTTGCCTGCCACTTGGACTGATCTTTGCCCTTCTACTTTAGCACACAGGGGTCTCACATATGTGAGGGGCTCCAGAATAGCGTTCTGAGTACAGAAAATCAGTTTTTGGTTTTCTGTGTTCCCAGAACAGGGTCTGGTTGCCCGGAGGCTTCAAAGAGATTTGGGTGGGAGAAGCCTCTACCCCTGTCCCCCTGGCTCTTAGCTTGATGGTCCTTCCTGCTGCCTGGACCAATACTTTGGCTGTGCTGACCATATCGCTGCCTGTAATGACCCAGGACTTTATGTACTATGTTTCTTTCTGCTGCCTGGACCAATACTTTGGCTGTGTTGACCATTTCTCTGCCTGCTGCCTCTACTGACTATGGACAGTATTTCTGCCTGGACATCTCTGCCTGCTGCCTGGACCTGTGCTTTGGCTGTGCGGTGTCTCTGCCTGTCTATTCCTGCCTTCTGCCTGGACCGATGCTCTCCTCTGTGGACCACTGCACTACTAAAACCACAGGTAACCTTTTGTTATTTGGTATGTACCTCCTATGTGTTAGAAATATGAAGGGCCTTCAAAAATGTGATCGGTAGTCAGAAAATTATATGTGTAATTTTATGCTGCTAAAATGCCTGGAGGTGCTATTTGGATGTTGGGCCTCTGTATATGGCCAGGCTGTGTAAAAGTCTCACACATGTGGTATTGTTATACTCAGGAGGAGTAGCAGAATGTATTTTGGGGTGTAATTTTTGCTATGTACATGCTATGTGTTGGAAATATTTTATAAATGGACAACTTTGTGCAAAAAAAATGCGTGTTCATTTTTTCCCCACGTATTCCAAAAACTCCTGGAAAAAAATGAACCGTTCAAAAGACTCATTATGCCTCATAGATTATACGTTGGGGTGTTTGCTATCCAAAATGGGGTCACTTTGTGGATGTTTCAATTGTCCTGGTGCTCCAGGGCCTTCAAAATTGAGATAGGTCATCATGAAATTATATGTGTAATTTTGCTCCTAAAATGCCTGGAGGTGCTATTTGGATGTTGGGCCTCTGTATATGGCCAGGCTGTTTAAAAGTCTCACACATGTGGTATTGTTATACTCAGGAGGAGTAGCAGAATGTATTTTGGGGTGTAATTTTTGCTATGTACATGCTATGTGTTGGAAATATTTTATAAATGGACAACTTTGTGTAAAAAAAATGCGTGTTCATTTTTTTCCCCACGTTTTCTGAAAACTTCTGGAAAAAAATGAACCGTTCAAAAGACTCATTATGCTTCATAGATTATACGTTGGGGTGTTTGCTTTCCAAAATGGGGTCACTTTGTGGATGTTTCCATTGTCCTGGTGCTCCAGGGCCTTCAAAATTGAGATAGGTCATCATGAAATTATATGTGTAATTTTGCTCCTAAAATGCCTGGAGGTGCTATTTGGATGTTGGGCCTCTGTATATGGCCAGGCTGTGTAAAAGTCTCACACATGTGGTATTGTTATACTCAGGAGGAGTAGCAGAATGTATTTTGGGGTGTAATTTTTGCTATGTACATGCTATGTGTTGGAAATATTTTATAAATGGACAACTTTGTGTAAAAAAATGCGTGTTCATTTTTTTCCCACATTTTCCGAAAACTTCTGGAAAAAAATGAATCGTTAAAAAGGCTCATTATGCCGAATAGATTATACGTTGGGGTGTTAGCTTTCCAAAATGGGGTCATTTTGTGGATGTTTCCATTGTCCTGGTGCTCCAGGGCCTTCAAAATTGAGATAGGTCATCATGAAATTATATGTGTAATTTTGCTCCTAAAATGCCTGGAGGTGCTATTTGGATGTTGGGCCTCTGTATATGGCCAGGCTGTGTAAAAGTCTCACACATGTGGTATTGTTATACTCAGGAGGAGTAGTAGAATGTATTTTGGGTTGTAATTTTTGCTATGTACATGCTATGTGTTGGAAATATTTTATAAATGGACAACTTTGTGTAAAAAAAATGCGTGTTCATTTTTTTCCCACGTTTTCCGAAAACTTCTGGAAAAAAATGAACCGTTAAAAAGGCTCATTATGCCTCATAGATTATACGTTGGGGTGTTAGCTTTGGGGTCATTTTGTGGATGTTTCCATTGTCCTGGTGCTCCAGGGCCTTCAAAATTGAGATAGGTCATCATGAAATTATATGTGTAATTTTTCTCCTAAAATGCATGGAGGGGCTACTTGGATGTTGGGCCTCTGTATGTGGCCAGGCTGTGTAAAAGTCTCACACATGTGATATCGCCATACTCAGGAGGAGTAGCAGAATGTATTTTTGGGTGTAGTTGCAAGTATGCATATGCTGTGTTCAAGAAATAACCTATCAATACAATAAGTTTGTGTAAAAAAATAAAAATAAAAAAAAATCTTAATTTTCCCAAGAATTGTGGGAAAAAATTACAACTTCAAAAAACTCACCATGCATCTTACTAAATACCTTGGACTGTCTACTTTCCAAAAAGGGGACATTTTGGGGGTATTTGTACTTTCCTGGATTGTTATTGTATCAAGAATTGAGATAGGCCTTCAGTACATCAGGTGTGATCAGATGTGATCAATTTTCAGTGATTTGCACCCTAACTTGTAGACTCTATAACTTTCACACAGACTAAATAATATCCACTAATTTGGGTTATTTTTCTTTGCAAAATTTTACAATAGAAACTAAAAAAAAGTGTTTTTTTTTTCAAAATGTTCGCTCTTTTTCTGCTTATATCGCAAAAAATAAAAAACCCAGCGGTGATTAAACACCACCAAAAGAAAGCTCTATTTGTGAGAAAAAAATTAGTAATTGTCAATTAAAGCGTGAGAGCACTGAAAGCTGAAAATTGGTCTGGGCGGGAAGGTGTTTAAGTGCCCTGTATGGAAGTGGTTAAAAGCCTTTACAAGTTACGTGTTTAGAGTTACACAGGAGGTCTGGTGTTAAAATTATTGCTCTCACTCTGATGTTCGTGGCGATTCCTCATATGTGTCGTGCGATTGCTGTTTACATATGGGTGCGGGACCTACATGCATGTTCGCATTTACGTATGAGCGCGGTTGAATGGGGGTGCTTTAAAAAAAATAAAATTATTTTATTATTTACAAATTTTTTAACACGTTACCTTTAACTTTTTTCTTTATCAACGTTATTGCTATTACAAGGGATGAACAACATCCCTTGTGATAGCATGGTCCATGACAGGTCCTCTCTATGGAGAGATCTGGTGTCTATTAGACCCCAAATCTCTCCTCTGCCCTCCAATGCAGCCGATCAGACACAGATCGTTTAGATCAGTTGCTTCACTGGCGACTTACGGCCAGGTAAACAAAGAACCAAAATAGGAAGTGACTAAATCCTTGTCGCTTCTTGTTAGGGGTAGTGGATATTTGCTTAACACTGCTGTCACTGGAACTTTCCTGAAATCTGATTTTCTTAGCTCTTGGGAGATCTGTCTTCATGCAACCGTTACTGCTGTCACTTGAGTGTTCCTCAACACAGGGTATGTAAGTTTGGTCTGCAGTCTCATCATCCACTTCTGTACTGCCATCTACAATATCTCATAAAAGTGAGTACACGCCTCACATTTTTGTAAATATTTTATTATATCTTTTCATGTGACAACACTGAAGAAATTACACTTTGCTACAATGTAAAGTAATTAGTATTCAGCTTGTATAACAGTGTACATTTGCTGTCCCCTCAAAATAACTCAACACACAGCCGTTAATGTCTAAACCGCTGGCAACAAAAATGAGTACACCCCTAAGTGAAAATGTCCAAATTGGGTCCAAAGTGTCAATATTTTGTGTGGCCACCATTATTTTCCAGCACTGTTTTAACCCTCTTGGGCATTGAATTCACCAGAGCTTCACAGGTTGCCACTGGAGTCCTCTTCCACTCCCCATGATGACATCACGAAGCTGGTGGATGTTAGAGACCTTGCGCTCCTCCACCTTCCGTTTGAGGATGCCCCACAGGATCTCAATAGGGTTTTGGTCTGGAGACATGCTTGGCCAGTCCATCACCTTTACCCTCAGCTTTTTTAGCAAGGCAGTGGTCATCTTGGAGGTGTGTTTTGGGTCGTCATCATGTTGGAATACTGCCCTGTGTCCCAGTCTCTGAAGGGAGGGGATCATGCTCTGCTTCAGTATATTACAGTACATGTTGGCATTCATGGTTCCCTCATTGAACTGTAACTCCCCAGTGCCAACAGCGCTCATGAAGCCCCAGACTATGACACTCCCACCACCATGCTTGACTGTAGACAAGACACACTTGTCTTTGTACTCCTCACCTGGTTGCCGCCACACATGCTTGACGCCATCTGAACAAAATATGTTTATCTTGGTCTCATCAGATCACAGTACATGGTTCCAGTAATCCATGTCCTTAGTCTGTTTGTCTTTCACAAACTGTTTGAAGGCTTTCTTGTGCATCATCTTTAGAAGAGGCTTCCTTCTGGGACGACAGCCATGCAGACCAATTTGATGCAGTGTGCGGTGTATGGTCTGAGCACTGACAGGCTGACCCCCCCCACCCCTTCAAGCTCTGCAGCAATGCTGGCAGCACTCATACGTCTATTTCCCAAAGACAACCTCTGGATATGACGCTGAGCACATGCACTCAACTTCTTTGGTCGACTATGGCAAGGCCTGTTCTGAGTGGAACCTGTCCTGTTAAACCGCTGAATGGTCTTGGCCAACATGCTGCAGCCCAGATTCAGGGTCTTAGCCTAGGCCATCTTTATATAGAGCACCAATTCTTTTTTCAGATATTCAGAGAGTTCTTTGCCATGAGGTGCCGTGATGAACTTCCAGTGAGCAGTATGAGAGAGTGAGAGCAATAACACCAAATTTAACACACCTGCTCTTCATTCACACCTGAGACATTGTAACACTAATGAGTCACATGACACTGGGGAGGAAAAATGGCTAATTGGTCCCAATTTGGACATTTTCACTTAGGTGTGTACTCCCTTTTGTTGCCTGCAGTTTAGACACTAATGGCTGTGTGTTGAGTTATTTTGAGGGGACAGCAAATTTACACTGTTATACAAGCTGTACACTCACTACTTTACATTGTAGCAAAGTAGTAAGTTAGCGCTGCACTTTTTTGTTTTTTTCTCATACTGACATTTACTTTTGTCACATTCTGATGTAAAACAGAATGGCCCAGCTCTTTCTTTCTGTGGTGTGGCTAGGGATGTTCTCATATACACCTTACCAGCACTGATTACTATTAGAAAGATCTCAAAGCTGCATGAGGAGGAATATTTATAATTTTGAATTACAGCAGAGTACAGTGTGTATAATATATAATTATGGGATGTGTCTACAGTTCAGTAATGATTACACAAGATGGAGACAGAGAAATGCTGACTTGTCCTTCCAGAAAACTCAAACAAAAAGCTCACTGGAAAAAAAGGGGAGTGTCAGGAAGTGCTGAAGAGAATGAGGAGAGGGAACTACTGAGGTAAAAGAGAGAGAGAGTGCATCTGAGGAGAGCTGTCTGAGGTAAAAAGCATCTAAGGAGAGCTGTCTGAGGTACCAGCATCAGAGAGAGAGAGACATATAAAAGAGCGAGGAGGCTGAGGTGTTTTTCAGAGGAAGAGAGAGAAAGAGATCTGGGAGCCCAGGAGTGGAATAGAAAAGGCTCTCACATGACAGAGCAGAGACAGTGAGGAGAGAACAACTGCGCCCAAGAATGTCAGCCAGAGAAAGAGAGAGCCTGAGTTGGCAGAAATCCACAGTCATTTGGGGAATCTCCTAAGTCTGCAGCGAGTTATCAGGGCCAGCGTGGAGAGAGGACGAGGTGCCATTGGAAGCTACTACAATGTGGGTAAGCAGTTCTGGGACCGGATTGTGGAGACGGAGCCACTCACGGGATGCTGTCTTTGCCATGCTGCCTGCCAGAGTCACCCTAAGTAACCTAAGCGAGTTGACGCCTGATCGAAGAGGCAATTAAATCAGTGTTACCGGGACTGGTAAGCGGACCTTGCGGCCAATACTTGCTACCACTGCTAGGGAATAAAGTCACTAGGAGCTACTTAACCAGTGACCCCATAGCTCTAATACTGCCTGCAGGCCTTACCGACGGCCGCAACGTGCGCCAACAAGCTCCAACGAAACTTAGGACTAAGAACTGCCCCAAGTTGTAACCACCTTGATGCTCTATCTGCTGACCTGTTTAAAGGGGTACTATTCGTTTGAGTGCACTCAAAACCTAGTGTGGATTTATAAATACCCTTGTTGCATTTAAAGTTTATATGCATTGTTTATTGCTAACCTGCCTGCTGAGTGTGTTCAATTCGGTTTAACTGTTACTTATGCTATAATAGTCAATCAATATATTAAGCGTATTTATCACTAAGCAGGTGTGTGTGTGTATTTATTGCCATATCCCACAGCCAGGCGAAAGGTATTTCTCACTTGTGCTGCAAATTGTGCTTGCACTAATTTTATTCAACCAGGTGTGCCGGGGGGGGGGGGGGCCCAGGTTGTTCTTGAAGTCGAGGCGCAGAACAGAGAACCCAAAATTTAACCAGCGGCTCCTTCGAGGGTGGCGCTACATAAGAGAAATCTGTTTATCTGTTGCTGTGGCTTGAGGGAAGAGCACAGACATGCTTTACAGTTAGAATAATTTCCACTCACTGTCTGTGTTGCGCTCAGCAGTGTGGCTGCAGAATGAGGGGTGTGATTTATGTTGAAGTGGGCTTGTTCACGTTTATTGTACACAGGCCTAGTGTACCTCCCACATTCAGTGCAATATACAAAGCATGATGGGGAATGTAGTTTAATGACAGTGTAAAAAGAGGGGACAGGATATGATGCAATCACTGTTCTAACACCTCCTGCTTGCCAGAAAACAGGCTGCATTTTTTGAACTACAGAGCTGACTTTCTGATAATTCAATTCAATGTTTCTCTTGATTGGTAAGGATCTTCACAAATGTAATAATGGTATAGTGTTTGTGTGGGGGGGGGTGAGTACTAATGAGGAATTTTTTGCCGATCCCAGAGTTCTGCTTTAAGAACCACAGGGCACACCAGTATCACATACCTGGTAGCAGAGCCTGATATGATGAGGAAGGCCTCTCTTATACCTCTGACTCGGGGTCCCTGGTAGTGTGAACAGAAGGCGAAGGAGTGCAGAGTGGCACAAATGCCTGTAGGTCTTGCCAGTAGCAGAGTGGGTATCCATGCCAGGCAGGAGAGGTTGTCAGTAGTCTTCAGTAAGGCAGACAGGCTGGTAGAGAGCTGGAGGATAGCAGACTGAAGCAGGCTGGCACTAGCGAGAGTGGGCAGGTGAGACATGAGCTGGTAGCAGACTGGAGATAATCAGGCACAGCAGGATGTGTCAGGAAGCAGCATCAGGTAAGCTGGGTCATATGCTGGCAGGACAGATCTGGTACAGAGGAACAGGCAATAGTGTGGTCTGGGTACAAGCTGGGTCAGGAGCCAATCTGTGCACTAGAAGCCAATGGAGCAGACAAAAGCAGAGGTCAAGGGCAAGCCGATGTTGGTGTAGACGAAGTTCAGAGCGTGGTCAGACAAGCCGGGTCAGCAACTGTAATCAGAATACAGGATAACAGCAACACAGGATGCGGGGGAAGGCTGAAAGACAAAGCAGCACTGATCCTGAGAACTAGGTGGAGCCAAACGACGTACGTGGTGATGTCAGACAGATCCAGGAACTAAGGCAACTATCATTGAGGTGCTGTGAAGCAGCGAGCTGTAGGAGACGCCGTAGTTTAACCGATGCTGATCGATGCTAACTTTGTGAACAAATGCTGATAAATTTACGTTCTATGTGAGTGTACATCTTGAAGGGATTTTTTTTAATGATATTAAAATCTTTGTAAAACGGGGTTACACTATGTCCGTTCCCTTTTTTTTATGGCAATCACTGAGTAGTTAGAGTGGCTGGCTAAGATTGAGCAAGGAGTGGAGACACCCGTGGAGATCGCCCTTTAACCGGTGACATACTGTATATGCTGATTTTAAGCGCTCTCTGGTAAGAGTTTACTCAAGAGGGGCTTCCTATCCACCCTCTCTCTTCTCTCAGTGCATGTGTGGAGGTGATTTCTTCTGGTGTCAGCAAGATTTTTCATCTTAAGGGACTGAAAGGACTGGTTGCTGCCTTTATCATATATTACATTGCTTTATAATTTGGACCACACAGTATGGACATTGAATAATCAGATTGCGTATGTTCTGTGAAGAACTACATGTACAAGTGCTACCTGGTCCATTTTTACTTTTTTTGTTGATCCTGAGAACTGGCTGAGTTTAAATAGCCTGTTTGGCACAAACCTCTGTCAAAGGTAGGGGTGCTGAAATTAATCGCTGCATCGATGCATCGCGATTCGGGTGTCCCCGATGCGACATCGATGCATGCGACTGGTAAAATCGATTTCCGGGTGACGTCATCCCGACCGGGATGATGCCCGCAGCTGCAGGCATCATCTCGGTACTGTTTTTTAGAGCGGGTGGTCAGCTTTCCAGGTATAACAACCGATGCGGCTAAAAACGGCTCATTATACCGGAGGAGCGGGAGGGGGTATCCTCCCCTTCCGCCACTCTTATCGGGCCTCCCGTCCCACCCAGAGACCTGATCCGTGAGCCGCCACTTCTGGCGGCTAGAGACAGACTGGCACGAAGCCGGAAACGGCTTTGTTCCAGTCTCCTGTATGTAAACACGATAGCAACGTCACAATGTCACTTCTGGTTTACTTGGCTGCCAATGGCGGCCGTTTAAAAAAAAAATACAGTATTCAGAATCGCAGTTTTTGGCGATCTGAATACTTTGAAGTGCAAAGGAGGGATTTGGGGTCTTTTAGACCCCGATCCCTCCATACAGAGGACCTGTCACCTCCTATTACTGTCACTAGGGATGTTTGCATTCCTTGTGACAGCAATAAAAGTGATTAATTATTATTTTTATTTTTTTAAATACAATGTATATATATTTTAAAGCGCATACGCAAGTCGCGCCCGCATATGTAAACGGTGTTCAAATCACAAATGTGAGGTATCGCCGCGATCGTCAGACCGAGAGAAATAATTCTAGCACTAGACCTTCTCTGTAACTCTAACCTGGTAACTGTAAAAAAAATGAAAGTGTCGCCTATGGAGATTTTTAGGTACCGTAGTTTGTCACCATTCCACAAGTGTGCGCAAAAGGACACTCAACTGTCCCACAATCTAGCAACGTGGCCACCCGAACCCTCCATTCTCTCCCCCACCTGTCCACGGCACTGGCAATACTACTGTGGGCATCCGGCTGTGACAGCTTGCAGCTTCACAGCCGGGTGCGCATGTCTCACTGCGCTGTCCTGCATAGCCGGGCAATCTTCTGGGACCTGTGATGTGTCCCAGAAGATTGCAGGGAGGAAGGGCCGCCTAGGCGGCCCAAGCGGAAGTGGGAGCTCGTCAGTAATCTTGATGCATCATGATGCATCGCGGAATCGAATCGTTGACCAGATAATCGTAATCGAATCAAATCGTGAGACCAGTGAAGATGCGCACCTCTAGTCAAAGGTGCACATGTGCACTGTCATGCACCAGAATGTGCAGCGGCACGTGTGTGCACGTGTGCCCAATTCTTGCGAGCATGAAAAGGAACATGTTTTAGCCTGTGCACAGAAGGCCTTATCTTACAACCAGCAGGGAATGTGGTAGCAAGGGTCTTTTAAAAACCTGGGAACTGTAGGGAACACCAGCAAGGACTCTGTACAATCATCTCTCTCATGTCACTCACATCAGTCTTGCAAGAGAAATTGACAACTTTAATGGTCTGTGTACTGTATATCTACTCACATTTCAAATGCATGTAATAGACATAACACAATCTCCACACCCCTGTTAGCTCCAGTGGGCACGATGACATCAGCACAGCCTCCGCCCTGACATGTTTCATCCGATAGGACGTTCTCCAAAGGTTGGCTATATTATCCTATACTTTCACTTTAATGAAACCAAGAGGTCAGTAGTAAATGTCAAATTTAGACATATATGCCTTGGGCTTCACACGATAAGAAACTGCTGTCCCAAATGGATACAAATCCTTACATCTCTAAATACCTTAATTGCTAAATTCCTAAACAGAAAATAGGTTTCCAGGCCTCTGAAAGGTTATAATTGTTATTTAAGATATGATAACATGTCAGCACTACATTGGTATGATCTACTGCCAATTTCCTTTTCAATTTGCATTCTCTATAGCAGCCAAAGTAATTTTTACTTTACCACTTAGTGAATCACTGACCTGGGACACAGAAAAAATGGTCAGAATGGCAGCGTTGGAGCTTGCACCTTCAAAAACAAGTTAGTAATGGCAGCTTATACTTCTATTGTGATGGAATGTTTTTTAATTAATATTTACATAAACATAATTTTGATATTTTTATCCAAATATAGGATTATTTTATAAATAGCAGAATGTGTCCAGGTGACAATGTTGACACTAAAAAATTAAATGTCACCCTGACATCTCTTTTGGAATGTATCCATTGCATTTCAGTTTGAATCCAAACAAACAACTGTCAGAGAACAGATGCATTGAAGCTAAGCTAATAACAACAAGCTTCATTTATGCAAATGAAAAGAAAAAAAGATTTGTTTCTGAGATTTTTCATTTCACACCTGAATGAGAAGCACAGTATAAAGCTCCGTAACAGATGCTCTTTTTAGATAATGTCAGGCTGTAATGTTTGTGAACTATGTGTGTCAACTAGTTAAATCAATGCCATATATATTTAACTGGTGTTTAGCAAATTACTTCCAATCTGTGTAAGTCATACAAGTAGACTAAAAAAGGAATAATTAGATTTTGGAGTTATGATAATCTGCACAACTTGGCCTTATTATCCACAAGATTATTCTCCTTGAGCAATTTTTGCAATCTGTCAAACATCACCAACCATAATATCCATGTATGCAAATAAGAGAAAATGCCGTACATAATATGAATTACTGGATTTTAGATGCAGACAAAATAAAAGCAAATGCTGCATTGAATCATGCTGTTTCACTCAGTTCTCAGAGGGTGACATTTATAAAGACAGATGCATGGTTAGATGCCTGCAGGAAGATGACTTTCAGACAGAACTACATTGGTATTCATAGGTATTCATTGGTATTATTAGCTCTCTTAAATGTCCTCACATTCTAGCATTGTATGCAGTAGTGTAGTTAGATTTTTTGCTGCCCTTGGCCTGACTAAACTTGTGCACCCCCTAATTTAAATATGGCCCACCCTTCCTGTCAAGGCCACACCCCTTGTTGTTTAAGACCCGCCCTGAAATTTTCGAGTGGGGACACTAGTTCTGAGGGCCTGGGGGGGGGCAATGGTTTCCCTTAATTTGAATAAATTTCCTCTCACTTCCTGTTTGGCTATGGGGCAGGAAGTGAAGGGAAATCTCTGCAATGGGACAGGGATGGTAAAAAATAAACCCACAGTTGCGGAATGCCGGCCACCCGCATACCGGAAGCAGTGCGTCCGCTTTATATGGGCGCTAGACTAATTTGCCTAACAGTGTAGCGCAAGCCGAAGGGGACTCTTTTCGTGATGCCCCCCTGCAAAGTGCTGCCCTAGGCCTGGGCCTTGTTGGCCTAGGCCAGGATACAGCGTTGATTGTATGCCAGGAAAGACTTGTCTGACCAAGTCATTAGGAGGATAAAAGTACTCTAAAAGCTGCAGTCTACATTGACCCGCACATTTAGCCATGTTACAAGCATGAGAAAAGACATTCTTAAAGCATGGTTGTCACTATATATACGTTTTGGGACCCTCTATGCAAAGCATAGTTTACATGAGTGTTCTATCCAAAACAGCGATTGTATGAGAACCTGTTCTAAATAATAAGACCCTCGGCCATCATAATCAAGTAACAGAATTTGGTTCCATGTGTGATTCAGTTATTGTAAGTGGCAAAGTAGTCTAATGGACCAGTAATTTATGTGTCCATTGAAATTCTGTACCCCTGTGCCTACTTGGCATGCCCCAATTCAGCATGTTACACTAGAGAAGTTGTATATCTATAAAATTTCCAGATACATAACACATAACGCCACACTTAATGTGGAAAGAGCTGAACTCCACAGCTGCTGGGCATCTTTACTATGCAACCAGCAGATGCTACACAAAGTGCCATCTGGTTACTTGATAGCTGTCACGTCACTGGAATAAGGGATGTTTAATCTGCCCCCCCTGCCGTTTCACCTAGCACCCCATCTCCTTCACATCACAAGTGGTAAATTGATCTTTGTCAGTCAGCAAGTGGTTAAAGGTATGCTTACAGCAAATTGTTTAACCACTTCCCGCCCAGTCAATAGGAGATTGACGTCCGGGAAGTGGTTCTGTTATCCACACTGGACGTCTATTGACGTCCTGCAGGATAGCAGCCGCTGCGCCCGGGGGGGCGCGCATCGCGGCGATTGGTGGAGCGGTGTGTCAGTCTGACACACCGCTGCACTGATCTCGGTAAAGAGCCTCCCGCGGAGGCTTTTTACCACGTGATCAGCCGTGTCCAATCACGGCTGATCACGATGTAAACAGGAAGAGCCGTTGATCGGCTCTTCCTCACTCGCGTCTGACAGACGCGAGTAGAGGAGTGCCGATCGGCGGCTCTCCTGACAGGAGGGGTTCGCGCTGATTGTTTATCAGAGCAGCCCCCCCTCGGATACCCACACTGGACCACCAGGGAAGCCCCCCAGGACCACCAGGGAAGCCCAAAGCATGTGGATGGCCAGGTAAGTCCCCCATGGCCATCCACATGCACAAATACATAAAAAACATACGCCAATCAGTGCCCACAAATGGTCACTGACTGGCACCATCATGGCACAGCCAAAATGTATGATGCCCAGCAATGCCAGCCACCAGTGTCATCAGTGCCACCTACCAGTGTCCATCAGTGCCACCTATCAGTGCCCATCCGTGCCCATCTGTGCCCATAAGTGCCCATCTATCAGTGCCCGTCTGTGCCACCTATCAGTGCCACCCATAAGTTTCCATCAGTGCTGCCTATAAGTGCCCATCAGTGCCGCCTATGAGTGCCCATCAGTGCCGCCTATAAGTGCCCATCAGTGCCGCATACCAGTGCCACATATCAGTGCCCATCAGTGCCGCCTATCAGTGCCCATCAGTGCCGCCTATCAGTGCCCATCATCAGTGCCACCTCATTGGTGCCACCTCATTGGTGCCACCTCATCGGTGCCCATCAGTGTCGCCTTATCAGTGCCCGTTAGTGCCGCCTTATCAGTGCCCGTCATTGAAGTAGAAAAGGTACTTATTTACAAAAAAAATTAACAGAAACAAAGAAAAACTTAGTTTTTTTCAAAATTTTCGTCCTTTTTTATTTGTTATGCAAAAAATAAAAATCGCAGAGGCGATCAAATACCACCAAAAGAGAGCTCTATTTGTGGGAACAAAATGATAAAAAAATTGTTTGGGTACAGTGTTGCATGACCGCGCAATTGTCATTCAAATTGCGACAGCGCTGAAAGCTCAAAATTGGCTTGGGCAGGAAGGTGTATAAGTGCATGGTATTGAAGTGGTTAAGATTGAAGAAAACTTGCTCTAACTTTTTTTTTTTTTATTATGTAAGGCTGTATGGTTAGAGCTTCAAAGGGAGGAAACTAAGGGGAAAGTAATACTGGGAGTATGCAATAGGCCCCCCAGGCCAGATGGAGGAGGGTGATGCAGACCTCATATCGCAGTTTGGAATGGCGGCAAGGCTGGGAAAGATCATTAAAATGGGGGATTTTAATTATCCAGATATAGACTGGGCGGAAGGAATCGCACATTTTTCTAAGGCTCGTCATTTCCTAAATATCTTGCAGGACAATTTCATGGATCAGATGGTAAATGCACCAACAAGAAAAAATGCGTTACTAGACTTACTGATTACTAACAATACAGACCTGATCGCGGATGTGGAAATGTGGGGCAATTTAGGAAACAGCGACCACAGGTCAATTCGTTTCAGTACAAATCACAAAAATAGGAAACACAAGGGTAATACAAACACACTGAATTTCAAAAGAGCCAACTTCTCTAAACTGTGCTCTTTGCTAGAAGATATTAAATGGGATAAAATCCTAGGAACAAAGAACACGGAGGAAAAACGGAAGTGCTTTAAGAGCATACTAAATAAAGGTATTGGCCAGTTCATTCCAATGGGAAATACATTTAAAAGAGCTAATAAAAATTCTGGGTGGCTTAACTCCAATGTAAAAATACATATAAAAGCAAAAGAAAAGGCCTTAAAAAAATACAAGGTTGAGGGGTCACCGTCAGCAGTCCAACTTTACAAAGAATGCAATAAGAAATGTAAGGGTACAATAAGGATAGATAGATGATAGATAGCACACGAAAGGCAAATAGCGGAGGAGAGTAAATAAATTCCAAGAAATTATTTAAGTATATAAATAGTAAGAAAGCAAGGCCAGAACATATTGGCTCCATAAGGGATGACAAAGGTAATCTGATTACAAAAGACAGAGAGATGGTGAAGGTTTTGAATATATTCTTCTCCTCAGTCTTTGCAGGGGAAACGGGGGGATACAGTAACCAAGATGGTAATGTTAAAGAGGAAGTAAAGTATTAAAAAATAAAAAAAAACTGCAAAAGAAAGGCATAATGAGCTAGTATGCATAGCATACTAGCTCATTATAAATGACTTACCTGAGATCGAAGCCCCCGCAGCGGTCCTCAGTCACCTCCGCTGCCATCTTGCCCCAATGTGCCATCCCTCCTGTTAGTATATCGCCGCTCCGGCGCTGTGATTGGCTGGAGCAGCGATGACGTCACACGCATGCGCGCTCGGGCCGGCAAGCTCCCATTCAGAAAACCGGCAATGACGCCGGCCCGCTATTGCGCATGCGTGTGATATCATCAACAATGCTTTTAATAGTAAATATCTCCTTAACCGTGTAGGTTAAGGAGATACTCCTTGCACCTACAGGTAAGCCTTAATCTATGCTTACCTGTAGGTGCAAGTTGTCTAAGTGGGTTCACAACCACTTTAATCTTCATAACACGTCACAGGAAGCACCCTCATGGCTAACAGAGGACAGAATTAGAAATAGACTTGAAAAACTTAACGTAAATAAGTCACCGGGACCAGATTGCTTACACCCGAGGGTCCTTAAGGAACTCAGTCAAGTGATAGCCAGATCATTGTTCATAATTTTTATGGACAGTTTACTGACTGTATCGGAGATAAGCCAACATAGCACCAATGTTTAAAAAAGGCCCGAGATAAATCCCAGGGATCTACAGGCCAGTTAGCCTAACATCAATAGCCTGCAAGCTATTGGAGGGGATGATAGGGGAGATGGAGGTTTTAAAGATCACCGCTCTAAACTCGAAGGGGCTTAATGTACCGGAGAAAATAAAGATTTTAATGCAAGATTTGAAACGCTCACACTCGGATGTGGCATACATTCAGGAAACTCATTTTAGAGAGGGTAAGATACCAATTCTTAAGAACAACTTCTACCCCTATGCATATCATTCATATAATAGGGCAGCTAAATCAAGAGGGGTTTCTATATTGATATATTGATATAGAGGGCAGATTTCTGTTCCTCAAAGGGACGATGGGAGGCATAAAAGTGACTTTGGCCACGATATATGCCCCCAATAATAATCAAGATCAATTTATCTGCGCTACTATTAACAAGCCGATGAAATTTACTGACGGTAAACTTATCTTGGGGGCGATTTTAATCTTCCCCTAGACCCGAAGATGGATACATCAGGGGGAAGCTCCTCGGTAGCTACAGGTCTACGTAAACAAGTCTTACAAATATTGCATAATTACCAACTTACGGACGCTTGGAGAGCGTATCACCCCGACGAAAGAGACTACACCTTTTATTCAGTGCCACATAAAGTACCATATTTTTCGCACCATAAGACGCACCTGACCATAAGACGCACCTAAGTTTTAGAGGAGGAAAACAAGAAAAAAAAGATTTTGAACCAAAAATGTTTAATAAAATAACAGAATAATATTTCAACCATGTAAAGTGAACAGCAGTCAACAATGACATTAAGAACCATCTCCACTGTCATTAACAAATGAGGAGAGACTTTAAGGTTCGAGTACTCTTCTAGTTTTCTGGGAACCCCAAGAACTCATCATCGCTAGTGTCATAATTTATGAAGCTCAGTTGCTCACAATCACTGACATCGCTTTCTTCGCCATCTTCATATACCATACTATCTTCAGTTCCATCTAAGGCATTGCTAATGCCACATTTTTTAAATGACTGCACAACTATTTCCTCCTTCACTGAGTGCCACGATGTTTTCACCCATTCACAAACTTGAGTGATAGTTGGCCTCTTCATCCGTCCAGTAGGTGTCAGATCATGATTTCCAGCAGCCATCCATTTGTTCCACTCTTCTCGCATAAACACTTTAAAAGGTTTGTTGATGGAAACGTCGAGAGGTTGCAACTGGCTGGTAAGACCCCCAGGAATTACAGCTAGATGAGTCTTCACATCTTTAAAGCACTTTTTTGTCGTTTCGCTAATATGTGCTCTAAACTGGTCAAGCACTAATAAGGCAGCTTTTTTTAGAAGCCCTCCAGGACGTTTGGACCACACTTTTTCAACCCATACTCTCATTCCATTTTCGTCCATCCATCCTTTGTCATGAACATGTACGACAACTCCTCGTGGAATCGCTTCTTTTGGAAATGTTTTCCTTTTGAAAATTAACATGGGCGGCAATTTGGTGCCGTCTGCACAGCAGGACAACACAACCGCGTAATGTGTTTTCTCATGTCCTGAGGTTTTCACGGTTATGGTTTTGGCACCTTTCAGATCAACGGTCCTATTAGATGGCACATCAAAGGTTAGCGGGACTTCATCCATATTCCCAATCTGTCCAATTTCAAAACCGTTTTTTTTCCTAGCATCAATTACAAATTTATGAAAAGACAGAATCTTAGATTCATATTCTTTTGGCATTTTTTGCGCAATTCTAGTTTTGGTGCGCATAACAAGGTCACATCGCCTCATAAATCTGTAGCACCACGATGGTGATCCAGTAAAATCCTGAATGCCTTTCTCTACAGCAACGCGTTTGGCTTCATATATGATCATTTTTGTAGAGACTGAGAAGCCATTATTTCGGTGACGTGTGATCCATTCTTTCATGGCCACTTCTAGCTGTGGCCACTTTGCAGCATGCCCACGAAAAGTGTGCTTACTTTTATTTGCTTTTTGCAGCTGATCCTCCTGTTTCCTCCACTCTCTTATCATTTTTTCAGTTGGAGGTGGCCCAAAATGTCTCTCTGCTGCTCTGTTTCCATGTTCCTTAGCATATTTTACTACCTGCAGTTTAAAAGGAATTTTATATGCTAGTCTTTTCTGCTTATTCATCCTTTCTGCTTTAGCACCTGGACCCTGGCCCTGCTGTGGGTGGCTGAGCTGACACCTAGTTCCTGCAGGGAGTGGCTGGGCTGGCACCTGGTTTCTGCAGTGGGTGGCGTGGCAGTGGGTAGTGTGGCTGAGCACCTGGTCCCTGCAGTGGCTGAGCTATCACCTGGTCCCTGCAGTGGGTGGCGTTGCTGAGCACCTGGTTTCTGCAGTGGGTGGCTGAGCTGGCACCTTGTTCCTGCAGTGGGTGGGTGGGCTGGCAGTGGGTGGCGTGCGGTGGCAGTGGATGGCGTGGCTGATCACCTGGTCCCTGCAGTGGGTGGCGTGGCTGATCACGTGGTCCCTGCAGTGGGTGGCGTGGCAGTGGGTGGCGTGGCTGATCACCTGGTCCCTGCAGTGGGTGGCGTAGCTGATCACCTGGTGGCGTAGCTGATCACCTGGTCCCTGCAGTGGGTGGCGTGTCTGATAACCTGGTCCCTGCAGTGGGTGGCGTGGCTGATAACCTGGTCCCTGCAGTGGGTGGCGTGGCTGATCACCTGGTCCGTGTTACTGTTAATTATGGAGACAGTGCTTAGTACAGTACATTTGTTTTGTTCATTTGGTAAAAAAGAATGCAGGGCGGGCACTGATTTCTGAGGGACTAGAAGGGATTTCTGAGGTAATCCGGCTCTGAGGTAATCTGTCAAAAGCTCCCTGTTTCACACTCCCTTACAGCGTCATAGGTTGAAGTGCGCATGCCCTGATTACACTAGGTTTCCAGGCAACACGTACTGACGCCCATGACGTTGCGTCTGCGTGCCTCCGCACTCCGTCATCTGATGCAAAGCATCCTGGGGACTTCTTCTACCCGGGCCAGGCCGGCCCCCTTCCTTAGCCTTTTGATGCTGCTGGGGCCCTGGCCGAGCCCGAACAAGATGATCGCTGCAGCCGCGGATTAGAGACCCCCCTGTGAGTAACAGGAGACGACGCCGGATGCATGCATTCTACAGCTAACACAGTATGTAACACGGCGGCCGCGACGGGGGTGGGGGGGGTTGGTAGCAAACGTAGTATTCGCTCCATTCGCTCCATAAGACGCAGGGACATTTTCCCCCATTTTTTGGAGGGGGAAAAGTGCGTCTTATGGTGCGAAAAATACGGTATATTCTAGAATCGACTTATTTTTCACTCCACAGAGTATGTTAATAGCATTTAAAGAGGTGGCTATAGGGAGTATTACATAGTCAGACCACGCCCCGGTCTCACTGACATTAACTATGAATGAGTATTCCTCTGAAAAGAGGAGACAGTGGCGATTGAATGAGAGTCTGATGGAAGATAAGATGGTGGTAGAGGAAGTTATTAAGGAATTGCAGTACTATTTTCAATATAATACTGTAGAGGACACAGACGTAGGGGCAATCTGGGAAGCGCACAAATCTGTAATAAGAGGGGTACTCATTAAGCATGGTTCCAGAATAAAAACGCAAAGGGAGGCCCAATTGACCCAATTACTGACAGATATACAGATGTTAGAGACCCAACATAAACAGAACATAAGGTGTACAGGGGAGACAGAACTCCTTAAATTGCGTAGACAAGTGACAGAGTTACTCCAACATAGAGCTAAGGCAGCACTTCAGAGATGCCGGAAATATAATTATGAAACAGGAGACAAATGCGGCCGTTCACTGGCGAGAGCTTTACAGGAACAGAGGACTCAATCCTATGTCCCCCACTTAGTAGACTCCGAAGGTAGAAGGGTACACCTTCCCTCCCAGATTGTCTCGACCTTCCGTAGATTCTACCAATCCTTATATAATTTGCCTACTAGATCACAACCTCAAAATATCATGGAAGAATATATTTCCTCTTCAGGTATTTCTCAATTGATAGAACAGATTCGAGAAGAGTTGGACGTTGGTTGCTATTACCTTAGAGGAATTGCAAGAGGCCATCAGGACATCCAAACCCGGGAAAGCTCCGGGTCCGGATGGCTTTACACATAAATACTACCAGACATTTTTTTCTCAGTTGGGTAAGCAGATGGTACAAACATTTAATGTTATGGGAAACAGGACAGGATTTACTCCAGAAACCCTGAAAGCACATATTACCGTTATTCCGAAGGAGGATAAGGACCCATTAATATGTGGCAGCTATCGCCCCATTTCATTATTAAATGTAGATCTTAAGTTATTTACAAAAATATTAGCCACACGTATACAACCACATTTGACTGCATTAGTATACCCAGATAGGCTTCATTCCAACGCGGGAGGCCCGTGATAATACCATTAAAATTTTGACTGTAGTCCACTTAGCCGGTCATTCTAAAACATCCACTATGTTCCTGGGAACGGATGCCGAAAAGGCATTTGACTGGATCAATTGGTCTTTTATGTTTTCAGTCCTACGGTATGTGGGGGTAGGGGAGAGGATGGTAGGGTGGATCTCAAGCATATACACAAGGCCGGAGGCACAAATAAAAGCAAATGGAGTTCTATCTGAACCTTTCTCTATCTCGACCAGCACCCGCCAAGGGTTCCCTTTATCAGCACTCCTTTTTGCTATCACCTTAGAGCCATTTCTTTGTAAGGTCAGGCAAAACCCGGATATTAGGGGGTTAATAACTGGAGATTTACACCATAAAGTATCCGCATACGCGGATGATCTTTTATTCTGCCTTACTAAACCTGTTATATCTATGCCAAACCTACTAAGAGAATTGGACCAATATAGTGCATTGTCCAATTTAAAAATTACCATGTCCAAGTCAGAGGCAATGGGTGTATCTATGACTAAGACTCAAATTAATGCTTTAAAAATTTATTTTAAGTTTAGATGGACCTATACGGGCCTCAAATACCTGGGCACGTTGATCCCACCTAAATTGGACCAAACCTTTGAGTTGAATTTTCCACCTCTACTGAGTAGAGTGAAAGTCTTACTTTCTAAATGGCATCAGGGCCTTTTCTCTTGGTTCGGTAGATGTAACATAATAAAAATGTCAATATTGCCTAAATGTTCCTATCTCTTTCAAACTCTACCCATTCATATACCCCCAGAATTCTTTAAACAGACTAATAAGATGGTAACTGAATTCATTTGGGCCCATAAAAGGCCCAGAATTCAACGCCGTCTAATGACTATGCCTAAACAATATGGGGGGTAGCGGTACCAGATATGCAGAAATATTATCAGGCGGCTCATATGGCGCGATTAGTAGACTGGTGTAAGAATGCAAGTTTTAAAATATGGCCAAAGATCGAACAATCACAGTGTGAGGTCCCATTGCGTTGTGCAGTTTAGTGCTTTGGAGACCTGAGTTCAGCTCTCAAAAAGCACCCAACCTTGGGCCCTACCCTGCGTATTTGCTTGCGAATATGCTCTACCACTTTATTGTCATCTGTCAACTCCCCCCTGTACCCTATTGTAGGGAATACTCATTTCCTTCCGGGACTACAGTAGGGACCTTTCAGTAAACTCTCAGACTCACAGTGTTTTCAGACCTCGCATTTTGTACAAACAGTGATCGGGACATGGCCCTCATTACCCAAACTAACCTCATCCAATGACCGTTAAGGTCTTGACTTCTGGAATGGAGCTCAGTTGCCACATTTCCTTAACACTCTTCCACCTCTGGACATATTTCAACAAACATTGATACCCTTAGAACCAATATGTGAGGGGACGAGGCTATGCTCTCGCAAATGTATGCACTACTGGTTGCCCCCAAGAGGACTATGTCCCTCCATATATAAGGAAGTGGGAAATTACATTAGACAGGACATTCACCCAGGCACAACATAGGCAGATAGTAAATCTTGCGTTGAAATCTTCAATATCCACAAGAATCCAAGAAACTAATTTTAAAATAATGACAAGATGGTACCGTACACCCTCACTACTTAATAAATTCTCCCCGGAGATCCCGGACAAATGTTGGAGGTGCCAGAAGGAAAGAGGGACTCTACTCCACGTTCTTTGGTCCTGCCCAAAACTGGAGTACTTCTGGAGGGAGATATGGTGGATGTTGTCAGGGCATACAAGAGAAGCAGGTCTAACAGAAGACAGAATGGGGACTATCCCAAATAACTAGTTATTGTTTTTTCTGTGGATGTATTTAAGATAGGAGTAATGCTGTTAATTGGATTTTGAATGGATTTGTTGGAGCTCATATGATTGATGGATTAATGAAATTGTTTATTTCTCTGTATGTATGACAATTAAAATAAAGAAATAAAAAAAAAGATAGGGACTATATACAAGATTTCAGTAATAAAAATGGCGTCATTAGCAGCAATCAGCATGAATTTTTGAAAAACCGTTGTTGCCAGACCAATTTATTAAACATCTATGAAGAAGTGAGCTACCATCTAGATAAAGGAAGGACTGTGGATGTGGTGTATCTGGATTTTGCAAAGGCATTCAATACAGTTCCCCACAAACGCTTACTGTACAAACTAAGGTCTGTCGGCATGGACCATAGGGTGAGTACATGGATTGATAACTGGCTACAGGGGTGAGTCCAAAGGGTGGTGATAAACAGGGAGTACCTGGAATTGTCTGGTGTGGAATGGATGGTCCCCCAGGGTCCTGTCCTGGGACCAATCCTTTTTAATTTATACATAAACGATCTGGAGGATGGGATAAACAGCTCAATCTCAGTATTTGTGGATGATACGAAGCTAAGCAGGGCAATAACATCTATGTAAGATGTGGAAACCTTGCAAGAAGATCTAAACGAATTAATGGGGTGGGCAACTACATGGCAAATTAGATTTTATGTTGAAAAATGTAAAGTAATGCATTTGGGTGGCAAAAATATGAATGCAATTTACTCGTTAGAGGGATGAACCTCTGATGGAATCTAGGATGGAAAAGGACCTGGGGGTCCCAGTAGATGACAGGCTTAGGAATGGCATGCAATTCCAAGCTGCTGCAAGCAAAGCAAACAGAGTATTAACATGCATTAAAAAGAGAATTCACTTCAGAGATAAAACAATAATTCTCCCACTCTACAAGACTCTGGTCCGGTCGCATCTGGAGTATGCCGTCCAGTTCTGGGCACCAGTTCTCAGGAAGGATGTGCTAGAACTGGAGAGAGTCCTGAGAAGGGCAACACAGCTAATTAAGGGACTGGAAGATGTCAGCTTTGGGGAAAGACTACAAGCATTGAACTTATTCTCACTGGAGAGGAGATGCTTGAGAGGGGACATAGTATCAATTACAAATACCGTACTGGTGACCCTAGCATAGGAAAAAAATAATTCAGTGAAAGGGAATTTAAAAAGACACGCGGACATTCATTAAAATTAGAAGAGAAGTGGTTTAACCTTAAACTACGTAGAGGGTTCTTTACTGTAAGAGCGGAGAGCATCGATAATTAAAAAAAACTATTAGATGGGTACCTTAACGACCACAACATACAGGGGTATACAATATACTATTAACATATAAGCACACACACAGGTTGGACTGGATGAACTTGTGTCTTTTTTCAACCTCACCAACTATGTAACTATGTAAAAGAGCTGGCTGAAGACACAAGACATCTTCTCCTTTTGAGAGACTACAACACATCCCCACCCCCACAAGGTATAAGTGACATTGGCACCATAACGGCCTAAGCTTACACTCAGAGCAAGTTTAAAGACATAAGAGTCATATTGTTTAAATTGAATCAAATACAGTATTCATACGGTTCTTGGGACTGTGGTGTTGGGATATAGAAGGGAGTGGTCTGACATAAAAAGGATCATTCCCCTGCCCTTCTTTGGCCTGTACCCATAGAGTCTTGTGTAAGTGTACATTATATACTGCAATCAGTTATTGTTTATATTTGACTGTTCTGCCAATCAGGGTTATTTGTCATAGTAAATTCTCAGCAAGTGGCAAGGTTATGTCACTGGATTCTAATGCTCTCAAAGTAGGAGTAAACTCCCATGCATAATTTGTACCTATAGATAAGCCTATAATAAAGCAAAGCCAACAGAATATTAGGTAAGCCTATAATAAGGTTTATCCATAGGTACTGTGAGTATCTTCTAAACATGCATCGTTTAGAAGATACAGTTGTGCTCATAAGTTTACATACCTTGGCAGAATTTATGATTTCTTGGCCATTTTTCAGAGAATATGAATGATAACACAAAGAACCCGGAAGGAAGACGGGTGAAGATGGAAGCCTTGTTAGCGGTGACAGCTCGCCGCTGGAAGGGCTTAATTCTAAGGTAAGTTTAACATAATGTGCTTGTATGCACTGCATACTAGCACAATATGGCTTTACCTTGCAGGTCCAAAAAAAAAACACAGCGGTTAACTACCGATTTAATATTTTAGTAAACAAGATTCAACTGTTTGTGTGTCTCTAAGTGTCTTTGGTCACAACAAGAATGTCAGAGCCCAGGGTGTCAGAGGTGTCAGAGGACTTGCAAGATCAGGACAACCAGTGGGGTACAAACCTTTTCAGCGGCCCTTACGGGGGTAGCGCTACACACACAACCAAAAATACTGTATTTACTACATTTATAGTTTCTGTTTCCCAATGGGGAAGTATTTAAATCTCAACAGTAGTTTTAGGCAAACGGTTTGGCCCAAGCGTTCGGGAAACACCTGAATTAGCAGGGTGTTCGGTGGGTGTTCACCCCGCTGAATGACCCCGCAATGCACTGCACACTGCACAGTGCATTCTGCGCTTTGTCCAATCAAGGCGCAGTAAAAGCTGGTTGTTAAGGAGCAGGGCTGGGAAGCCGGCCGGAGGTGTTCTTAACAACCAATGACTCATCAGCTGTCCCCGCTAACAGGAGGTGTCTGTGGTTGAACATGTGATCCGCTTCCATACAATGCTGAATCTAGGAGGTGGAAGGAAGCTCTGCAATCTCATGCTTGTTCATGATCTCTCATAACTTGAAGATCTGGAGGACATCATTTTCACCAAAGCAGGTCTAACAAATTGATCAAACAACAATCACATGCAAGTGATTGACCTGGATGCAGGCAGTTTGTTCACCCTCACATAGTATGAATGCACCCTAATTTACCCTGTTTGGAGGCAGGTACAATCCCTCTATATACGTGATCTAAGTTTGGTGGAAGGTGAATAGAAGTGGAGGAGGATCTGACTTTGATGAGAGGCGCATTATACTTATCATTTTGATGAGTGCATCCCCAAAACAGGGATTTTTTTCCACGAGGTGTATCGCTGGGTGAATGGTGGTCTAACAGTAAAAAAAAGTGCAACAATAAAAATGAAAAATGTATTTAAATCTAGTGCCTGTGGGGTCCCCTTAGTCTGTAAAGTGGCGCATCTGTAGCATTTATAGAGCATGCTGCAGCAAAGATTACAATTCTAAAGAAAATAAAACAAGTCAAATCACATTTAAATTTACTTGCGGTTGCAATTGCTGGCACTCGGCTATTGAAAAAAAAATGGAAAAAAACAATGCGGGGTCACCCCAGTCTGGTATGGATTTTAAGGGGAAAAGTAAAAAAAATGGGTGCCCCCCACAAAAATCCATACCAGACCCTTATCCGAGCATGCAGCCTGGCAGGTCAGGAAAAGGAGGGACAAGAGAACACCCCCTCCTTAACAATACCAGGCCACATGCCCTGAACATGGTGGGGTACTTTGGGCCAGCGGAGCTTTGCACCTCCACCCCAAAGCATCTTGGCCCCATGTTGATGGGGACATGGGTCTCTTCCCCACAACCCTGGGCTGTGGTTGTGGGGGTCTTCGGGCCGGGGGGCTTATTGTGAATGAGTATGAGGCAGATTGTAAAACCCCTATCCATTTTGCCCCCTTTTTGACCAGGCCATTTTTTGTGATACGGCACTGCGTCGCTTTAACTGACAATTGCGCGGACGTGTGACGTTGTACCTAAACAAAATTGATGTCCTTTTTTTTCCTACAAATATAGTTTTTTCCGCTATATATATAGGAATGCCAGTATGCTGGGCTGAAATTATGGGAGGAGTTTGAGGGGTACTTAAGCAGACCATCCATGATGGTCAGCGTCGGCTCTAGTGCGCGGTAATACGACGTTACCAGCCCTACTCTGCTCAACTCACATCATCCGTGAAGTTGTGCTCATGCTTTCAAGATCGCTTGCAGTCGTTCGTCGATCATGTCATCGCTCGCTGTCGCAGGTAGGACTGGTTGTTACCATTCGAACGAATCGTAGCACCGGTTTACGTCCCCCTTTTTCAGATCATACGGCTCACAGGTTTACTTGTTCTCTCTGCATGCATTTGTATTTACTGTCCAGGCCAGTTACAGTAGGTGCCGCCGATATTGTGTCAATCTCGCCGCTTCTAGCGGCGATATTGACACCCTATGAGCTCCGTCGCGAGAGCCAGCGCCGAGCTGTCTCGTCATCGGGAAAGGAAAAAATGTTCCTTTCACGATGAGTGACACGCATTGCCGATAGGCGGGGATCCGACGCGGATTCCCGCCAATGCCAGGCACTGCGTTTGGTATGAATCCTGAGCGGGAACTCCACGCCAATTTTTAAAGAAAAAAACGGTGTGGGTTCCCCCTCCAGGAGCATACCAGGCCCTTGGGTCTGGTCTGGATTTGAAGGGGAACCCTACGCTGAAAAAACGGCGTGGGGGTCCCCCTCAAGATCCAAACCAGACCCTTATCCGAGCACGCAACCTGGCAGGCCGCAGGGGAAGAGGGGGGGACGAGAGCGGCCCCCCTCCCTCCTGAACCGTACCAGGCCACATGCCCTCAACATGGGGGGTTTGGTGCTCTGGGGCAGGGGGCGACCTGCGGCCCCCCCACCCCAGAGCACCCTGCCCCCATGTTGATGAGGACAGGGCCTCTTCCCGACAACCCTGGCCGTTGGTTGTCGGGGTCTGCGGGCGGCAGGCTTATCGGAATCCGGGAGCCCCCTTTAATAAGGGGGCCCCCAGATCCCGGCCCCCCACCCTATGTGAATGAGTATGGGGTACATCGTACCCCTACCCATTCACCTGGTGGAAAATAAATGGAAATAAAAACACAACACAGTTTTTAAAAGTATTTTATTGCACCGCTCCGGAGGTCTTCTTCCGACTTCGGGGGTCTCCGGTGTCCTCGCTGCGTTCTCCGGTTCTTTCTTCTGCCGGGCCTCCGCTAACTTCTTTTTAGCTCTTTTGCTAACGGAGGCCCGGTCTTCTCAGTCATCTTCTTCTTCTTCTCCCGCTCTCCGGTTCTTCTCCCGCTCTCCGGTTCTTCTCCCGCTCTCCGGTTCTTTCTTCCGCCGGGCCTCCGCTAACTTCTTTTTAGCTCTTTTGCTAGCAGAGGCCCGGTCTTCTCCGTCGCCTCGTCCGGCTCTCCGTTGTCCTTCTGCCGGCCCCTCCACTAACTTCTTGTAGCTCTTTTGCTAGTGGAGGAGCCGGTCTTCTCCGTCGTCGCCGTCGGCGTCTTCTTCCCTCTTTTCCTCCTCGATGTTGACTCGTCGCTTCCTCTCGCAGTAATGGTAAATCTTCGGTCCGCAGAGATTAATATAGGCTTCACATGACGTCACAGTCACATGCTCCGGGGCACATGTGCACATGACGTCACAGTCACATGCTCCAGGGCACATGTGCACATGTGCCCCGGAGCATGTGACTGTGACGTCATGGGACCATGTGACTGTGACGTCATGTGAAGCCTATATTAATCTCTGCGGACCGAAGATTTACCATTACTGCGAGAGGAAGCGACGAGTCAACATCGAGGAGAAGAAGAGGGAAGAAGACGCCGACGGCGACGACGGAGAAGACCGGCTCCTCCACTAGCAAAAGAGCTACAAGAAGTTAGTGGAGGGGCCAGCAGAAGGACAACAGAGAGCCGGACGAGGCGACGGAGAAGACCGGGCCTCTGCTAGCAAAAGAGCTAAAAAGAAGTTAGCGGAGGCCCGGCGGAAGAAAGAACCGGAGAGCGGGAGAAGAACCGGAGAGCGGGAGAAGAAGAAGAAGACGACGGAGAAGACCGGGCCTCCGTTAGCAAAAGAGCTAAAAAGAAGTTAGCGGAGGCCCGGCAGAAGAAAGAACCGGAGAATGTGGCGACGACACCGGAGACCCCCGAAGTCGGAAGAAGACCTCCGGAACGGTGCAATAAAATACTTTTAAAAACTGTGTTGTGTTTTTATTTCCATTTATTTTCCACCAGGTGAATGGGTAGGGGTACGATGTACCCCATACTCATTCACATAGGGTGAGGGGGCCGGGATCTGGGGGCCCCCTTATTAAAGGGGGCTCCCAGATTCCGATAAGCCCCCCGCCCGCAGACCCCGACAACCAACGGCCAGGGTTGTCGGGAAGAGGCCCTGTCCTCATCAACATGGGGGCAGGGTGCTCTGGGGTGGGGGGCCGCAGGTCGCCCCTCTGCCCCAGAGCACCAAACCCCCCATGTTGAGGGCATGTGGCCTGGTACGGTTCAGGAGGAAGGGGGGGCCGCTCTCGTCCCCCCCTCTTCCCCTGCGGCCTGCCAGGTTGCGTGCACGGATAAGGGTCTGGTTTGGATCTTGAGGGGGACCCCCACGCCGTTTTTTCGGTGTAGGGTTCCCCTTCAAATCCAGACCAGACCCAAGGGCCTGGTATGCTCCTGGAGGGGGAACCCACGCCGTTTTTTTCTTTAAAAATTGGCGTGGAGTTCCCGCTCAGGATTCATACCAAATGCAGTGCCTGGTATTGGCGGGAATCCGCGTCGGATCCCCGCTCAATACAGTGTCGCGTCTCCTCGCCATTGCAGCGAGCGCGACACGTGTCGCCACCCTGCTGCCGACATCTCGGCACTCCTGTCGCCGAGAATCTCGGCGATGGGAGCGCGATAGAAACACAATATCGGCGGCACCTACTGTACCGTTCGAACCCAGTCGCATCCACGTTCGACTTGTAACAGCCCGCCACACGGCACAACGTCTTGTAGAGCTTACCCACTTGGCTCTACGAATCATACGAACAGCACACAAGCCACTTGATACAAGTCGTTTATACGATGCATGGTCACAAAACCGTCGTCCCACCCATCGTAACCCCATCTCACCTACTGACGCCCTACACCTCCTACGGTACACTCACTTCACCTAACTGTTACCCCACACTTCTTACTACATACCAACACACACCAACAGCCGGTCCGAATCTAGTCGCTAACATTGGCACTACAGTTCGGACCCTCGGCAACCACAAGCCCCCTCAACCACGAAACACCATTCAGTCGATCCAAGTCCAGTCGTATCTCTGGCGCTATGATTCGGATCCGGCGCACCACACCCCTCCTTAAGTTACAGCCATAACCGATCCGAATCTGTAGCATCGGCTCAAAGATTCGGATCCTTGGCAAACACAATCGATCCGAGTCCAGTCGCACCACCGGCTCAAACGACTCGGATCTCTAGCAACAAACCTCTCTGACCGATCCAAATCCAGTCATAGCATCGGCTCAAAGATTCAAATCCATGGCAATACAAACCTCATCGATCGATCCGAGTCCAGTCACAGCACCGACTCAAACAACTCGGATCTCTAGCAAACAAACCTCTCCAACCGATCCGAATACAGTTGTAGCATCGGCCCAAAGATTCAAATCCATGGCAATACAAACCTCATCGATCGATCCGAGTCCAGTCACAGCACCGACTCAAACGACTCGGATCTCTAGCAAACAAACCTCTCCAACCGATCCGAATACAGTCATAGCATCGGCTCAAAGATTCGGATCCTTGGCAAACACAATCGATCCGAGTCCAGTCGCACCACCGACTCAACGACTCAGCTTCTCAGCACAAACAGACCCTTCCAACCGATCTGAACCCAGTCGTAGAATCGGCTCAAACGATTCAGATCATCGGCAATACAAAGTGCCGGTTCGTTACCAGTCGCACCAGCATTACGATTACGTACGAACCATTCCCCAAACCTCACGCTGTACAAAAAAAAAAAAGAAAACAAAAAAAACATCAAGCAATCGCTGCGAGCATTCTGCAAGTGGTTCAAATCAGCCACTCATCATCTCCAGTAGCAACACGGCTACTCACCTTTTTCTCTGTCACTTTCCCCATGCAGGTCAGTTTGAGTTCCAGTTGGTCCACCCTGCACCAGGTTTGGACAATATTCCCCTCAGGATATAAAAAAAAAAAAAAAAAAAAATGAAGTATCTTAGGGCTCACATCTTTACCAGGGAGCCAGCTACTGCTCCAAAACAGCTCTCTGTACCCCCCTTACTGAAAAAAAATCTCTATGTCACCTTACTACAGGTTCCCGGTCGACCCACTTCTTGACCCCAACTGAGACGTCACTACTTGGGTACAAGACAGATGCGGAAATTCAAGGCTCCCCCCTTGCTTTCTCCTCGCACTCTTTCACGACACATTGTACTTCACATACACAATTCGACTTGCTTATGAGGTGTTAGTAACTGTCACATACCTCTGTGCACTTCACTCTGTTTTCGAAGAGCGATCCGAGATCCTTCACCACGCAGACAAGGTTGCCTAATGTCCACCTTGCTGGCAGTGCAAGTGTTAGCAGACCGAGCACACGTCAACAAACTACAGATCGTAACATGCCTACTTAGAATACCAGACTTCAGCTACCCGCCCCAGTACTCCCTGGGGGCTCTGGTTTTTTAGTCTGTGCCGAGCACAGACGGCACCTGAGCTATCGGTTACCTAGCCAGTCACCTCCTGGCTCACCTCGGTTGCTACGCATTCTTTTGAGTTTTCCAAATTACACTCAACAGTGCTCGTACGCAAACTAGCTGTCATCTACGCCTATTGCTCCTTGTCCTGTCCACCCTGCTTTCCTTCTTCCTCCCCGTTTTCTAAACCCTTCTATCCCCTCCAACCTTGCAAACTTTTTCTAAAACATATGCATTCCCCTCCTTCTAGCCGACGCCATGTTTCGGGACGACAGCCAAGTCTTCGCCTCCGCCCCACCATCACCCCGCGCGGGTCCAGCGGACGGCACTACACAGTCCCCCAGAGCTTGGACCATCCCCAGGCTTAAGGCCGAACTACGACGTAGGGGCATTCCCTACCCTGCCACAGCCAGGAAAGCCGAGCTGTTTAGGCCGAGCCGAGCTGTTCCACCACCAGTGGCAGCTCTACCAGACACATAGGCTTCACTGCAGTTGATATCCTCTGCAATTACCCAGCTGCACGCCTTGGTGACCACACTGGCAACTTCAGTCACTGATCTCCAGGCTAGAGTAGGGGCCCTGGAAACACGACCAGCTGCGCCCCCATCAGCCCCAGTCTCCACCGTCATTACCGAACCCCCACTTTTAGGTACGGCCGGCGTTTGCACCCTTTTGCTTCGCACCTTGTCCCAGCGAGCATCAGGAAGGACATCCTGGACGGCAAGGACGTGAACCTAGCGTCCTTACTCATTTCTGTACAGGACATGACAGAGAACAAGTCATATTCCTGGGGGGGCGTCTCAGTCATCCTAAAGGCCAAGGACCACTCGCAAACTCTCAGTGACAAAGTTCGTGTTAGCCTTTGGGATGCTTAGAGATGTAATATGCACGGCCAACCCCAGCTTCCCTTCCACCTCCAACGCACCTCATAATTTATCAGCAGCCACACAGTCATCCCAGTCAGACAGGCTAGGAAGTCCAATTCAAGCACTGCGGGGCGCAGCCATCTGCAACAACTTTAATTTCAAGGGTTGCTTTTACCCCCACTGCAAACTTCTGCACATCTGCCTCCAGTGCCAGGAGGCTCACCCTAGAACTACCTACGGCATCAAGCAGCTGAGTCCATCTTGACTAGGCCGTGTGCACGTCGGGTAGCTCGGCTTCTATCTCTCCTCACATCCAACTCCCTCTCTAGCAGCCTTTTAGTGCAGGGGTTCACTACAGGGTTCCACACCAGACTCATCACACTACCCGACTCTACACACGAGTGTTAAAACCTGCTCTCAGCAGCCTCCGAAGAAGAAGCCATCAGCACCCTTCTACAGATCGAATTGGACCGGGGGTATATGATCGGTCCCTTTTCACAGTCACCCTTCACAGTATGGAGAATCAGCCCTATTGGACATGTCAAGGGCAAGTTTTCTAATAAACTTTGATTAGTCTACGACTTGTCCGCGCCTCATTCTTCTAACATACCCAGTTTAAACTCCCTCATACCCTCAGAGGAGTTCTCACTAAAATACTCCTCAGTTAACTTAGCCATTCAATCAATCATTAACATAGGGGTAGGGGCCTGGCTATCCAAAGCTGACATCTCAGACGCCTTTAAATTGCTACCCATTGAACCATACCTATGGCAGTGGCATGGGATCAAATGGAAAGGCTTATACTACTTCGCGACCAAGCTGACCTTCGGCTCCAGTAGTAGTCCCTGGCTGTTTGAAACATTTGCTCAATACCTATCCTGGTTTCTCTCACACCACGCACATTGTCAGAAGGTAATCCATTACCTAGATGATTTCTTACTCATCGAGACACCTAGCAAACCCCCAGAAGACCTAAAAAATCTAAGAGAGGTCTTTAAAAACCTCAACGTGCCCGTAGCTGAGAAGAAAGTAGAAGGCCCGGCACAGCTCATCACCTTCCTGGGAATCATTCTAGACACACGCGCCATGCAGGCTAGCCCACCTCTCGATAAATTGACTTGCATCAGGACAGTCGTCCATACGTTTACAGTCACACAAGGCTGCACTAAGACACAGCTACAATCCCTACTGGGCATGCTCATGTTCGCGATGAGGATCATCCCTCAAGTGCAATCCTTTATCTCACACCTCTTAGTGTTCCTCTCCCAGGCACAAGACCCTGACCAAGTCATTAAACTAGACGCAGCCGCTATAGCGGATCCGACCATGTAGGACCAATTCCTTCAGAACTGGAATGGTAGATCCATGTTCATCCCATCAGCATCCCCTTCATCACCACAGATAATCACTGACGCAGCAGCTTCCACAGGCTTCGCTGCAATTTTTGGCCATCATTGGTTTGCGGGGTTGTGGCCATCAGAGATACTCACAAATTCCGGCTTTAGTCAGTCCTTCTCTCTATTTGAAATCTACCCGATAGTCGCAGCGGCTCAAGTATGGGGCAGTACCTGGGCAGGACAGACCGTCACGTTCGCCACAGACAACCAGGCCACAGACACAGTCATTAACAAAGGCAGGTCCAAATCGTTGGCCATCATGTCCTTCCTATGCAGGCTGGTGCTACTTTCCCTACAACATCAGTTCAATATCCTCTGTGTCCACATCCCTGGTAAATGCAATACCTCGGCCGACGCACTATCCCGCTTTAACTATGCCACATTCTTTCACAGGAGCCCGGAGCCGACCTGACCATGTCCTGCATCCCACATTGGTCGCAACCAACTCTGGATTGAAACAGCACCTCCATGGTGCTACCTCCCTCATCAATGCATCCTTATTTCCCAATACATTAAAGGCCTACCATCCAGCATTTTATCTCCCTACAAGACCCTACCAAACCTTCCTTGTTCGCCGCTCATGCGGTCAAAGCCATACTACGTGGCATCCACAGGCAGCAACCGCACACTAGTACCAAACGCTTACCAGTGACCAGCGACATATTCCGGGACATGTCTGCTATCCTTTCACATTCTCCCTTCGGTTTACGGCCCAGCCTGGTAATTCAAGCAGCCATTTACCTAGCCTTTTACGGTTTTCTACGGCCCAGCGAATTACTGTCACCAGCCCTAACTACCAAGTACTACGCAGGCACCACCTGACTCGCCACCAGAGTCATTTCACCCTACACCTGACGGTATAGAAAACGCTACAATCCAGTCCCTGAGTAGACATCAAACTTTTCCAGACGCACAAAGCCTGGTGCCCCGTGGCCATTCTAGATCAATTGGTAAACTCTACTGTCCGACCTATCAGAGGACAGCCCTCTACTACCTTTCCCAACTGAACCCCTAAGCAGGAACCAGTTCATCAGCCACGTCAGAACGCTCCGGTGCATCTTAGGCCTTGACCCAGGACATTACTCAGGACATTCTTTCGCATTGGAGCAGCCTCAGCAGCATCGCGAAACAAAGTTCCGGACCGCGTAATCAGGAAGATGGGCAGGTGGAAATCCACGTGTTTTGCCCGATACGTCCCCAATCCTCAAACAGAAATATCACAAGCCTTTAACAGACTCGCTCTGTAGTTAGTTATCTTACATAATAAAACAATTCCTTCCCTAACCAAGTGTAATTTTGGCCCCTTCTCTTGGCATACCGTCCAGTGGGCCAGGCCACACTTCAGGTCTTATTTGTGTTGTTAGTCTTGTAACGTGTTTATGTGATCCATATCTCTTCAGACCGAGGGCTCCGACCATAAATAGGAAGGCCAGAATGCTGGCCTGAAATTATGGGAGGAGTTTGAGGGGTACTTAAGCAGACCATCCACGATTTTCCATCTTTTCTATCTTAAGGTATGGACCCTTCTCTTGGCATACCATCCAGCGGGCCAGGCCACACTTCAGGTCTTATTTGTGTTTTTAGTCTTGTAATGTGTTTATGTGATCCATATCTCTTCAGACCGAGGGCTCCGACCATAAATATATATATATATATATATATATATATATATATATATATATATATATATATATATATAAAGTTTGAAAAAAAAACATTTTTTTTTTACTTTTTGCTATAATATATATAAAAATTAAATAAAAATATTTTGGCAGTATTTAATCACCACTGGTTTTGTTATCTTTTGGTATATAAAGAAAGAATAACAAAAAAACTTTCTGTTTCTGTTTATAAAACTTTGCAAATAAATAATCTTTTTTCATAAATTTGGGCTAAAATGTGTTCTTCTATATTTCTTTGGTAAAGATAACCCAAATCAGTGTATGTTATTTTATCAGTGTGAAAGTTATAAAGTCTACAGACTATAGGATATACAGTATATTTGAACATTGATCAGTCCTGACTAACTGATTGTTCTTACTGCCTATATCATTTATTGCTGCCCTAAAATGCCAGGACAGTACAAATGTTCCCAAATGATCCTTTTCCTAAAGTAGCCAGTCCAAAGTATTTAGTAAGAGGCATTGTGAGTTTTTTAAGTTGAAATTTTGGGTCAAATTTTTTGGGAAAAAGAAGAAATTAAACGAAATGAGTTTTTTTCCCCCAAAGTTATCTTTTTAACAGACTATGACTCGCACACAGCATATGCATACTTAGAATTACACTTCAAAACACATTCAGCCATGCTACCCAAGATTGGGGACATCACAGCTTAACCACATTGAGGGGCCCAAAATCAAAGGGACACCTTCAGGCATTCTAATGCCACGTACACATGGCCGGACTTTGCCACGGGCAAAACTCAGTCGGAATTTCCGACTGAAAAATAGAGAACCTGCACTCTATCTAAGTCCGTCGGAAATTCCGACGGGAAAAGTCCGATGGGGCATACACACGTTCGGAATATCCAATGAAAAGCTCCCATCTGACTTTTCCATCGGAAATTCCGACCGTGTGTACGCGCATAAGGGCATACTGTAAATTACTGATCTAATTTCCTGAATACCTATCACATTTTCGGAGGCCCTGGAGCACCAGGACAATAGAAACATCCACAAAATGACCACATTTTGGAGAGTAAACACCCCAGGGTAATTTTTAAGAGGCTGGGTACGTTTTTTGAAGACTTAATTTTTTTCACCACAAGTTTTTGAAAAACACCGAAAAAATTTTTTTACACAAAGTTGTCAATTTAATACAATATTTTTCACACATAGCATGAGCATATAGGGATGAGCCGGATGTTCGACTCGAACATAAGTTCAACTCGAACATCGGGTGTTTGCCTGTTCGCCGAATAGCGAACAATTTGCGGTGTTCGCTGCGAATTCGAAAGCCGCGGAACACCCTTTAAAAGTCTATGGGAGAAATCAAAAGTGCTAATTTTAAAAGCTTATATGCATGGTATTGTCATAAGAAGTGTTTGGGGACCTGGGTCCTGCCCCAGGGGACATGTATCAATGCAGTTTTTTCGGGAGCAGTGATTTTAAAAACGTTTAAAGTGAAACAATAAAAGTGAAATATTCCTTTAAATTTCGTACCTTTGGGGTGTCTATAGCAGGGCTTAAAATTTCAAGTCTAGACCTACTAGCCAGGCAAAAACCTTACTGTCCACCAGTTGCCCCACCAAACCTTTCCCAGGTCCGTCCCACAACCCCGCCCCCTTAAAGCTCCGCCCCCTTAAAGCTTATGAAATTACATTTTTCTTTAGAATAAAGAGTCCAAAATAAAAAAAAATCAGTGTCCCCAGAGAGCCTCCCCTTGCATCAGTGTCCCCAGAGAGCCCCCCTTACATCAGTGTCCCCAGAGAGCCCCCACTTACATCAGTGTCCCCAGAGAGCCCCCCTTTACATCAGTGTCCCCAGAGAGCACCCCCATACATCAGTGTCCCCAGAGAGCCTCCCCTTACCTCAGTGTCCCCAGAGAGCCTCCCCTTACATCAGGGTCCCCAGAGAACCCCCCTTTACATCAGTGTCCCCAGAGAGCACCCCCATACATCAGTGTCCCCAGAGAGCCCCCTCCCATACATCAGTGTCCCCAGAGAGCCCCCCCTTACATTAGTGTCCCCCAGAGGGCCTCCCTCTAAATAAGTGTCCTCAGATGGCTCCCCATCTTACCTTTAGATGGTGGGTGTAGGGATGTGCACCATTGGCAGGCGGCCTCTTCTCGTGCCCCCCACGGCGGTGGAGAGCAGACCTCTCCTTGTTTCTCCCTCAGCGGTGGAGAGCGGAACTCTCCTGCACCTGTCCCCTGTAATGGCGCTGCCGAAGAAGAAGCCGCAAACCGGAAGTCGGAAACCGGAAGTCGGCTTCAAAATGAGGCTTGGAGCGCAGGTGTACAGCAAATCGATCCCCGGGGCCTGGGGATCACATTGCGCTCTGTTACTGCACTCATTTTTCAAGCCCTGGTCTATAGTATGCCTGTAAATTGACGCATTTTTCCCGTGTTTAGAACAGTCCCTGCAGCAAAATTAAATTTCTAAAGGAAAAAAAGTAATTTAAAACTACTCGTGGCTGTAATGAATTGTCGGGTCTCCTCAATACAGAAAAGAGTCATTGAAAAAAACGGCATGGGTTCCCCCCCCCAGTCCATTACCAGGCCTTTTGGGTCTGGTATGAATATTAAAGGGAACCCTGAACCAAAAAAAAAAATGCGTGGGGGTCCCCCAAATTCCATACCAGGCCCTTCAGGTCTGGCATGGATATTAGGAGGAACCCTGCGCCAATTTTCTATAAAAAAATGGCGTAGGGGACCCCCTCAAAATTCACACCAGACCCTTTAGGTCTGGTATGGATTTTAAGGGGAGCCCTACGCCAAAATGTAAAAAAAATGGCGTAGGGGTCCCCCAAAAATCCATACCAGACCCTTAGCCGAGCACGCAACCTGGCAGGCCGCAGGAAAAGAGGGTGGGGACAAGAGAGTGCTCCCCCTCCTGAACTGTACCAGTCCACATGCCCTCAACATGGGGGGGTGGGTGCTTTGGGGCAGGGGGCTCTGCACCCCCCCACCCCAAAGCACCTTGTCCCCATGTTTATGAGGACAAAGTCCTCATCCCCACAACCCTTGCCTGGTGGTTGTGGGGGTCTGCGGGCGGAGGACTTATCGGAATCTGGAAGCCCCCTTTAACAAGGGGACCCCCAGATCCCTTCCCCCCATGTGAATTGGTAACGGTGTACCCCTACCATTTCACCCAAAAAAGTGTCAAAAATTGTAAAAAAGACAAGAGCCAGCTTGGGACAAGTCCTTTATTTAAAAAAAAAAAAATTTCCAGCGATGTAAATCCATCTCGAGTGCTGGACCGAGAAAAAAAAAAGTGCCACAATAGGTCTGCCTCCATGGGCGGCTCCCACCAAATGACCTGTCTCTTGCTGTGACAGCTGTTATATAGCTGGGGGCGGGGCCACCCGGTGGCGTGTACTGGTGACCCCATCCCCCTCTAACGCCAGAGGGGGGTCACTGGGTGGCCCCGCAGCATTTCCACGTGGCGTCAGAGGGGGCGGAGTCACCCGTACACTTCACCGGGTGGCCCCGCCCTCAGCTATATAACAGCTGTCATAGCGGGAGACGCGTCATTCGGCGGGAGACGCCAAGAGATGGATTTACATCACTGGAATTTTATTTTTATTTTTTAAAATAAAGGGTTTGTCCCAAGCTGGCTCTTGTCTTTACAATTTTTTTACACTTTTTTTGTTGATATGGTAGGGGTACAATATTGGCGCAGGGTTCCCCTTAATATCCATACAAGACCTGAAGGGCTTGGTATGGAATTTGGGGGGACCCCCACGCAATTCTTTTTTTACATTTTGGTTCGGGGTTCCGCTTAATATTCATACCAGACCCAAAGGGCCTGGTAATGGACTGGGGGGGGGGGACCCATGCCATTTTTTTCAATGACTTTTATCTGTATTACAGGACCTGACAATTCATTACAGCCGCGATCAGTTTTAAATTACTTTTTTTCTTTTAGAAATGTTTTTTTGCTGCCGGGACTGTTCTAAACATGGGAAAAATGTGCCACTTTACAGGCATACTATAGACACCCCCCAGGTACGAAATTTAAAGGAATATGTCACTTTTATTGTTTCACTTTAGGCATTTTAAAAATCACTGCTCCCGAAAAAACTGCTGTTTTTAAAACTTTGTTTGCATTGATACATGTCCCCTGGGGCAGGACCCAGGTCCCCAAATACTTTTTATGACAATACCATGCATATAAGCCTTTAAAATTAGCACTTTTGATTTTTCATGTTGATGTCCCATAGACCTGTTTGCAAGTTCTGGTGCGAACCAAACTGGGGGGTGTTCGGCTCATCCTTATGAGCATACTTAGAATTACACTCCAAAACACATTCTGCTACTACTTATGTGTATGGCAATACTACATGTGTGAGACTTCTTAAATTTTTGGACAGATTATGTACCAGACATTGGGGTTGATTTACTAAAGCTGGAGAGTGCAGAATCTGGTGCAGCTCTGCTAAAAAAACATTTAGCTTCCAGGATTTTTTGTCAGAGCTTAATTAAAGAAGCTGAACTTATCAACCTCATTGTATCTTGTGTATCACACAAATCAACCAATTGTATCAAAACCAATGCACGGTAAAGATCACCTCTGTATGAGTGTTCAGGGAATATAGCTTAGTGTAGCGTCACCTATAGAAGTCCCCATTCCTATAAGCCAAGCAAGCCTTACCTACTGATACATGGCTTCTCTCTGGAATTCCATATTCACTGGCCAGGAAGTACAGGAGGCTGAAGAAAGAATAAACAAAATAGTTCCTGTGGTTCCAGGAGTTCAGTTGCCTGCAGTGGATAGCTGGAACTGGTGTCTCACAGGAGCATAGTCAGCCTGATGTGCAGATGTGTCAGTTCAGGAAGATGCCAGAGACATGGCAAAAGGGAAAATGATTAGCCCAGGCCGCAGCCAGAAACATGGTCAATAAATAGGCCAGAGCAACTACAGGTGGCAGGAATAGGCAACGCTGAGTGATGATGATCAGGAACACTGTTGCTGGTTGCACTGGTCTGGTGACACTGGGACTTGTGTAGTCCAAATTAGGAACGCTGTTGCTTGCTTACATTGGTCTGGTGACACTGGGGACTAGTGTGACAGTGATCAGGAACACTGTTGCTGACTCACACTGGTCTGTTGACACTGGGACTGGTATGGCAACAATCAGGGACACCTTCTCCGGCTAACACTGGTCTGGTAAAACTGCGACTCATGTGGCGGTGATCAATAAAACTGTTGCTGGGTGGCTGCACTGGTCTGGTGGCAATTAGGAACAATGAATCTAGCTACACTGCTCTGGTGACACTGTAACTGGTGTTGTGGTGATCTGAGACACTGTGACTGGCTGCACTATTAGGGCTTATGGGTTGAGACATTGTTTTACTGCCCCTCAACCACTGCCCATTTTAGCTGCAGAGGCAGCAGCGAGTGTGTAAGCATGCTGCAGGTGTGATGCTTTGCAGCTGTGGCAGGAATTATACACCCTGTACTCCTGCAGAATCTGACTCCTTCAAGCGAATGAGGGTACTTCCACAGGATCCATTGGGTTCACGTGGTGAGAAGGCAATACAATACTCCTCACTGCCTTTTAAATGCCCTCTGAAGAGCCATTTGAACAACGGTGACTCTTCAGAGAATATTGCTCATGTGAACAAGTTCTTATTGAGACACTACAAGTGTAAACTACAAGTGCAAAGTGCACTTGAAATTGCACTGAAAGTTCACTTGGAAGTGCAGTCGCTGTAAATCTGAGGGGTAGATGTGAAATGAGGGGAAGCTCTGCTGATTTTATTATCCAATCATGTGCATGCTAAAATGCTGTTTTTTATGTCCCTTGCATGTCCCCCTCAGATCTACAGCAACTGCACTTCCAAGGGCACTTTCAGTGCAATTTCAAGTGCACTTTGCACTTGTAGTGCAAAGTGGATTTCCTTTAGTAAATAACCCCCTATGACTGGAGTGGTGGTGATCAGGAACATTGAGACTCGTCACTAGTGCAGCAGTGATTAGGGGCACTGACTGCTGTAGCAGTGATCAGGTACACCGGGACTGGTGTGGCAGTGATCCGAGACACTGTGGGGTTGATTTACTAAAGGAAAATCCACTTTGCACTTGAAAGTGCACTGAAAGTGCACATGGAAGTGCAGATGCTGTACATCTGAGGGGGACATGCAAGGAAAATAAAAAACAGCATTTTAGCTTGCACATGATTGGATGATAAAATCAGCAGAGCTTCCCCTAATTTCAGAGCTTCCCCTCAGATTTACAGCGATCTACAGCGACTGCACTTCCATGTGCACTTTCAAGTGCAAAGTGGATTGAAGGTGAAGGGCGGGGCATGAAATGTCCCCGCCCCCGCCACCTATGGGACTGTGTCATACCTGTAAATTAAATGAAAGTTACAGTTTAAAAAATAAATAAATAAATTACTTACCCATGATTGGTTAACAATGTTGACAGTTGCCCCAAACAACGGTCCTCTAGCACCATATATAAACAAAGAGGATGCGTCATCAGTGGGCAGAAGACAGAGAAGATTTGAAGAGGAGCACATCCCACCCTCCCTCCCTGTCGTGGCCTGTTTTATGAGGTTTTAATCCCTTCATTTGTAAGGGGATGTTATGTTTCATGTTTTTAAGTTTAGCTTGAGCTTAAATGGCTAAGCTAATTTTTATATATATATATTTATATATGGTTATTGTTACTGAAAGAAGATTTTAATATTCTTAAGTTGATTATTTATTTTTGATTTAAGAAAGTTGATATTATCAATTTAATATTTATACCTATAAATAAAGGCCACGGCCATTTCAACCACAGGTATTTACTGAAGTATTATTTATTTATCTAATGAAATATTAGGAAGTTATGACTACGGTCCCATTTCCTTTAGTAAATCAACCCCTGTGACTGTTGTGTCAGTGATTAGGGACCCTGGGCCTGGTGTGATAGAGATCAGGGACACTGGGACTGGTGCATGGGTGATGGACGCTGTGACTGATTCAATCGTAATTATGGACATTGTGACTGGTGCATCATTGATCAGGGAGACTGGCTGCCATCACCAGTCTGGTGAGAGAGTACTGCTGTGGCAGTGATCAGAAATAATGTCTGGTAGCATAGACATACAGTGATATCAAAGCAGCCAGACACTGTACATGTTGACCACCACAACAGTACAATATCACAATAGTGACACTGAACTTGCTCTGGTGACAGTATGTAAAAAAGGCTTTTTTGGACTGTAGCGCTACCCCCGCAGGACCACTGGTGAATATTGGTTATCTCCCACCCTGCAGCCAGGCACATGAATTTTCCATTCACTCTGGAGTCAAAAAGCAGTCGTTGCAGCTTTGTTTTTTTTGTCTTTTGTTTTTTTATAAAAAAATATCCCAAGCTTTGAACATCTCATAGAGGTCTGTTCAATCCATCATCGGAAAAATGGAAAGAGTCTGGCACAACTGCAAACCTACCAAGACATGACCGTCCACCTAAACTGAAGGCATGGGCAAGGAGAGCATTAATTAGTGAGGCAGCGAAGAGGCCCATGGTAACTCTGAAGGAGCTGCAGAGACCCACAGCTTAGGTGGGAGAATCTGTCCACAGGACAACTATTATTCGTGCACTCCACAAATCTGGCCTTTATGGGAGACAGGCATGAAGAAAGCCATTGTTGAAAGAAAGTCATAAGAAATCCTGTTTGCAGTTTGCGAGAAGCCATGTGGGGGACACAGCGAAACATGTGGAAGAAGGTGCTCTGGTCAGATGAGACCAAAATTAAACTTTTTGGCCGAAAAGCAAAATGCTATTTGTGGCGGAAAACTAACACTACACATCACCCTGAACACACACTTTTCTTCAGCAGGGACAGGGAAGCTGGTCAGAGTTGATGGGAAGATGGATGGAGCAGGATGGATGGAGCCAAATACAGGACAATCTTAGAAGAAAACCTGTCTGCAGTCTGCAAAAGACTTGAGACTGGGGCAGAGGTTCACCTTCCAGCAGGACAACGACCCTACATATAGCCAGAGCTACAATGGAATGGTTTAGATCAAAGCATATGCATGTGTTAGAATGGCCCAGTCAAAGTCCAGACCTAAATCCAATTGAGAATCTGTGGCAAGACTTGAAAATTGCTGTTCACAGACGCTCTGACAGAGCTTGGGCTGTTTTGCAAAGAAGAATGGGACAAAAATGTCACTCTCTAACTGTGCAAAGCTGGTAGACACATCCCCAAAAAGAATTGCAGCTGTATTTGCAGCAAAAGGTGGTTCTACAAAGTATTGACTCAGGGGGGCTAAATACAAATGCACGCCACACTTTTCACATATTTATTTGTGAAAAAAAAAATGAAAACCATTCATCATTTTCCTTCCACTTCACAATTATGTGCTACTTTGTGTTGGTCTATCACATAAAATCCAAATAAAATACATTTACGTTTTTGGTTGCAACATGACAAAATGTGGAGAATTTCAAGGGGTATGAATACTTTTTCAAGGCACTGTACATCTGGTATATACACAATTCTCCTCTTTTACTTCCAGCAAGCTCTTGCCTGTAGAACTACAACTTCCAGGACCAGTTGGCACTGACAGGATGGTCTGACAAGAGTGGAATCAAATCATAGCAAATACCCTTTGCAGGCAGGGACCGCAGACCTCTTTAGTGGTGCAGCAAAAAGAGATGTCTTTGGTGCTAGCTGTCCTATTCATGTGGCTACTGCTCCCAGTACTACCTCTTTAGGCACTGCCAGCCCTCCTGGCTGCAGCTGCCGCTGTCACTAGGCCTCCTCGCTACTTCAACACAGTCCTCCCAGACTGACTCTGCATCCATCCCAGACTGCTTGCACCCAGTCCCTTCAGGCATGCCTCTCAGTCTTCTGACTGTAACATTCACCAGCCCTCTTGGCTATTTTTCTCCCTGGAGATTTGCCCAGCAATGTTCTCCTGCTGTCCTCTCCTTGCTTCCATGCCTCCTGGTCAGGATCCCTCCGTGTGTCATGAGAAGGCCCAGGCCTGAGTTCACCCCCCCCACCCAGACTTGGAAGCTACTCTCAAAGGCCCGACAGCCTAACACTCTATCTCCATCTTCCACCCGAACACCACATTGCCCCAGCTGGGCTGACCCTAAGTATTTGAGGGGGCCTGCCCCCTGCCAATCCTTCTGTTGGGGATTGGTCAGGGCCCTCAGAATACTCCAACTAGCTCCTCCTAGACTCCTCCCAACTGCTTCTGGAATATTCTCTACGTTTCCAGCTAGCAGGGGGAGTCAAGAGAGATGCTGCTGATGAGTCATCCAGCCTATTTGAGTCACTTAAACCCTGACCCAGAAAAACACACAGGTTTGGCTGCCTGCCAAGCCTGAAAATGTACCTACACTAACATAAACATCATACACTAGCACTCTAGCAATGCTATGGGGTGCTACACTCACCCCCCCCCCCCAACATCGTGCCCCGGAGCAGGATGAACAGCTGTCCTAACCGAAACCTGCAAACAGAGAGACATAAAGAACACCATCCTAACACTAACAACTAACTAACTATACAAAGTTTCTCTCAGTAGGGGGTTATAATCCCACTGGCAGAAAGGCAATAGCAAAACACACACTTTTTTTTTTTATTATTCTGTCAAAAATTGAAAAGTGTGAAGTGAATACTTCTCTTTAGAGTCACTGGTGGGAGGTGTCTCGCTCTGGATTATCAGGTTCCTTACAATAGAATTAAAGCGGAGTTTCCCCTGAAAAAAAATATTAAAAGCCAGCAGCTACAAATACTGCAGCTGCTGACTTTTAATATTAGGACATTTACCTGTCCTGGAGTCCAACGACGTCGGCAGCAGAAAACGAGCGATTGCTAGTCACTCTGCTGCCCCCACCGCCATCCTCGGTGAGGGAACCAGGAAGTGAAGCCTTGTGGCTTCACTGCCCAGTTCCCTACGGCCGCCGTAGGGTGACCACATTTCCAAACTACAATTCAGGGACACCCTCCCTTCCCAAAAATCAGCTTGTGCTGTAACGAATCACAGCACAGTGATTAGACTCAAGAGGCGGGATTTATGATGTCTCCAATCACAAGCAGGGGGCGGGGATTGTGCTCCTCCAGGCATTTCCAGCCAGGACAAGTACTGTCAGTGATTAAAGTGGTGATGTGGCAGACTTTTTTGGGGGCATCAGATTGGCCCGGGGGGGTGGCTGTGTCAGTTTCATTCCGGGACACTGTATTGTCCTGGAATGAAGGTGCCCGGGGCAGACCTTCAAAATGCGGGACTGTCCCGGGCAATCCGGGACACATGGTCACCCTACTACGGCGCATGCGCGAGTCATGCTGCGTCATTCTCACTGGTCCCTGTTGTGTTCTGGGAGCCGAGTGTCTCCCAGAACACAACGGGTATTCTGCGGGAAGTGACGTACTACCCGCAGAATACCCGCAGAGAGGACTCCCAGAAGTGGGTGCAAATACCTGTCTTAGACAGGTATCTGCACCCCCCTGAAAGGTGCCAAATGTGACACCGGAGGTGGGAGGGTTCCGATGAGCGGAAGTTCCACCTTAGAGTAGAGCTCCGCTTTAATGTCAGGACCTAGGCCTCACCCAAATTTCAACAGTGGGAAATTTTAATCCAGCTGGCACAGGTCAGGGTGGAAGGCAGGCCTAGTCCAGAAAGTGAACAGAAAAGCAAACTACAGACTGCAATCTCCCAGCAAAGAAAGAAAAAAATGCCAACGCTCAGGATGTACAGTATGCACAGTAAATCACCATGAACAGAGGAACATATGTAAAGGAGAGTGTCCACAGGCAAGACCTACATGTAAGTGCTGGATATGATCTTTTATACTTGTCAATAAACCTATTTACTTAGAGGCGCTTTTCTATTTTTGTTTTCCTTATGCAATCTCCCAGCAGTCCATGCAACAATTTCCACTTTTGAGCTCTGCTGTAAGTCGCTAATCATGGCCATTACTAGTAAAAAAAAAAATCAATAAAACATCCATAAAAATATGCCATAGTTTGTAGACGCTATAACTTTTGCACAAACCAAGCAATTTAGGCTTATTGGGATTTTTTTTTACCAAAAATATGTAGCAGAATACATATGGCCTAAATTGATGAAGAAATTAGATTTTTACATTTTTTTATTGGGTATTGTTTTAGAGCAAAAAGTAAAAAAAAAAAAATTCAAAATTGTCTCTCTTTTTTGTTTATAGCCCAAGAAATTTAATACCGCAGAGGTGATCAAAACCACCAACAGAAAGCTCAATTTGTGGGGAAAAAAGGACATCAATTTTATTTGATCACAGTGTGGCAGTTGTCAGTTACATTAACGCATACCATATCGCAAAAAATGGCCTGATTATGAAGGGGGTAAAACCTTCTGGGGCTGAAGTGGTTAAGCTATGTTTGGTATCTGATAGCATGCGAGCAGCTTTTCATTTGTGTATGTAAATAATTTACCCACAAGCATGGTCACATTTTTATTTTTTTAGGACTATTTTAATGAATTAGTATGAACAGGGGCTATCTAGGGATTCGTTGTCTGCCCATCCATTACGTGGATGTGTTGTGGACCCAGAGGTCAAGCGTTGGAGTGGAGCTGCTAATTTTGTAATGCCTGGGAAGTTTAAGCCACCTTGTGATTTACATGTCAACAATAGCCGTCTGGCAACTCTATGAGCCCCAGCCTTATAATGAACAGTAAACCCAGAATCAACATAGTAATTAACTCATCTATCACATTGCTTTCTCCTCCTATCAGCATGCTTCTTGTCCGCACATGAACTGGCTGTATGCTTGTATTTATTTTTTCTCTCACACTCCATCCTTGATGTATCATTGATTAGAAATATGCAATAATCTGTGTCTTTCATACCTGCCTAGACTTCAGCGTTAAAATTTTCCCTTGCCATGTTAACATCTGATTAGAGAAATTTTTTCACTCAGTAAAAAGGCTAAACTTGGATTCTAATATCATTTTACTTATGTCCTTTATACAATATATCCAAAATACTAATTTATCTATTGTCAATTGAGAGACACAGGAATTAAGTATTTATTAGACATTGGAACATCCCAAACTAGTCCAAATGAATGGTGGGCAACAGCCACTAAATGATCCAACAGATGTGGAAGTCTTCTTATAAGAGAATCTGAAGGAATCAACACCTGAACAAAGGGGCAAAGGCTAAATGAGGAAGAGTCCAAGCAAATATGGAAATTTCCACAACCAAAGTAAGGACACCAAGGATCCACCTGGTGCTCCAGACAGACAAGAACAGGTATTCACCACTAGGGAAGTAAGAAATGGCAGCTGGTGCTCCAAATTTTTTGGAGGGGTGCAAACAAACTGAAAAATACTGGAAAAAAAAACATCAATTGCAGCCTCACTGTGCCATCAATTGCAGCCACTGTGCCCATCAAATGCAGTCACCGTGCCCATCATATGCAGCCACTGTGATCATAAAATGCAGCCACTGTGCCCATAAAATGCAGCCACTGTGCCCATAAAATACATTCGTCATGCCCATAAAATGCAGCCACTCTGCCCAGAAAATAAAGCCACTGTGCCCAGAAAATGCAGCCTCTGTGCCCATCATATGCAGCCTCTGTGCCCATAATATGCAGCCTCTGTGCCCATCATATGCAGCATCTATGCCCATCATATGCAGCCTGAGCCCATCATATGCAGCCTCTGTGCCCATAATATGCAACCTCTGTGCCCATAATATGCAGCCTTTGTGTCCATCATATGCAGCCTGTGCCCATCATATGCAGCCTCTCTGTACTTCATATGCAGCCTCTGTACCCATCATGTGCACCCACTGTGACCCCCCACTCACCCGCTCGCCGTCTGACCGGCACTTACATCATCCTGGCGGTGGGTCAGGCAGCAGGTGACGGCGGGAAAGCTGTGGGACATACAGCAGGTCAGACGACAGCTCCTGCATCCTCCATGCTTCTCTGTCCTCCCGTGCGTCTCTTCTTCCATTCCGTCCAATCAGAGCGCCCGTGCCTTCAGCCAATCAGGTGACAGGTATTAGACCCGCGACTCCTGATTGAGGGGCGATTCAGTGTTACAAAAGAAAACATTCATTTGCTTTTCTAACCACCTGGGTGGACTCCGAGTGCAATGCTTTGTCTATGACGCTGAATAAGGGGTGGCTACAGCGGCCATGGATAGCTTCATGCTATGCATGAAGCTATCCATTTTACATAGAGGGGGTGGCGTGACAGAGGGGGTGGCGCCCGTGTGCCCTTAATGGACGCACCACCACTGGAAGTAAGTAAGTAAGTAATGATGGACCTCTGCTAAAAACCAGAAGGAAAACCAATTCTCCACCATAAAGAACACAGGCAGAACAACAAACTACATAAACAGGAAAAAAATTAGACCAACAGTTCAGCTGGTTAAAAAAAAGAATGTTTATTAAGGTAAAGGCCAAAGGCTAAAATACTTAATTCTTGACTTCAGGAAAAGGAAGTTTGGACAACAAGGTGTGTCCACACCAAAAAACCAACCAGTTAACAGATGGAGACTGTTAAGCCCTGTACACACGATCGGATATCCTATAGATTCTAATCCGATGTTTTTTTCCATCGGAAATCCGATGAAACTGTCTTCCATCAGTCTTGCCCACACACCATCAGTCAAAAAACCGACCGTTTCAAACGCGGTGATGTGAAACACTCAGTTGAGCCGAGAAAAATTAAGTTCAATGCTTCTGAGCATGCGTCGACTTGATTCTGAGCATGCGTGGGTTTTTTATCCAATGGAGTTCCCCACAGACGATAGTAATTTGCTATCGGTTTTTTAACCATCGGATAAATTTAAAACATGTTCTATTTTTAAACACCGATGGAAAAAAGACTGATGGGGCCCATACACGATCGGTTTGTCCGATGAAAACAGTCCATCGGACTGTTTTCATCAGTAAAACCTATCGTGTGTACACGGCTTTAAAGTTAGATGACAGTGGTAGGGATTTTTAAAATGGCATGCAGCAGTTCCTCTCAGTAGCTCCCAGTGTTTAAGCCCAGTCAGCCTTACTCACTGTATGAGTCCACAGAGGCTGTCACTGCTTGACCTGGAGAGTGTTCTGAGGCTAACTAACATAGTACACAAGGTATGTAGAGGTCTAGACAGAGCTCAGTGTTCAAAGGTAACCTACGCTAACCCCATAATCCAATGGGGTCCAGGTACAGCCTTCAAAGGTTTTGCTGGAGAAATGCTGATCTGGATCGCTCCTGTGTAAAGACTTGCTCAAGCAGTATTTTTTTTAAATCTTGATTGAAGCCAGCGTAGAGAAAAATAGTTGCAGAATGTCTTGGTTGAAGAAAAAATAAAAGGGTTGAATAAAAGATGTCCAACCTTTTAGGATACCAGCAAAAAACTGAGTTACAGGTGTAGTAAGTTGTGCACTTTAGGGGGTTGCTGTATATTTTGTTTGGCCCTGATCCTGGCATAGAGGATAGGACACAAACTACAGTATCCCTATAATCCTATAGCTAGGAATTACGAGTCTCTTTATGCTATTCTTTTGCAGCACCAGAATCCTTAGGGTATACTCCTTCCTCATAATAACAGGAAACTTTCCATCCAGAGTTATGAAACTTAAACTTTAAAAGCTAAATAGGTCAGTGGAAAATCAATCTGTTAATATTTTCTAGCAGATATAACACCGACAAGCTTGAGAAGTCCCATAACACTGAAATTTTAGTAAAAATGCCCATAGCATTTTTCAAATTATTACAAATTTTAATTACACAGTAGTTTGTGAAACTCTTCAAACCATGAGAAAAAAGTATTTAATGACAATTATTTTGTACAGTCATACACATTTTTAGACACCTGAAAATTTGCATGACACATGTAAAAGTACTGACTCTGTATAATTTTTTCTTTAATAAAAGAATCATAATGAAACCTTGCAGAAAACTCAATTACCAGCACTGCTGCTACATTTAGTCAATAATTATACCAAATCATATCAACTCCCAAAAGGAATCTTTGCATGCCAACATTATTTCTAACAAGCCAATTATGGCACATTTTGAATACCTTTTTGTTACAAAGCAACAATAATGACAGCTTTCAAAGCAATATACTGTATATATATAGATATATATCTATATATATAGATATATATCTATATCCATCTATCTATCTATCTATCTATATACTGTATATATATATATATATATATATATATATATATTTATATATACCATATATACTCGAGTATAAGCCAAGTTTTTCAGCACATTTTTTTTGTGGTGAAAATGCCCCCCTCGGCTTATACTCGAGTCACCTTTTTGAGCCTGATCTCCCGGACTTTGGGGACCCGGTACTGGCCGGCCGTAACTGTACTGGACGGTAATGGTACTGGACCCCAACCTTGGTACACATGTAGCCCCACTCCTCCTCTACAAGTTTGCAAAGTTTGTTGTCCGGGGAACCTACGGCCGGGGAGCACCGATTTTTCAAAGCCGGGCACCCCTTCCATAGACTCCCATGTTAAATGGTAATTTCTCTGGTTAATTTGGGGACCCGGTACCAGCCGGTTGTAGGTCCCCTGGACCCGAAACTTGGAACACATATATCCCCATTTCTCCTCTACAAGTGTGCAAAGTTTGTTGTCTGGGGAACCTGATTTTTCAAACCCGGGCACCCCTTCCATAGACTCCCATGTTAAACGTCAGTCTAGTCATGGGCACAGTGAGGCATGGGCACATTGAGGCATGGGCACAGTGAGGCATGCACATGGACACAGTGAGGCAAAGTGAGGCACAGTGAGGCATGCAGATGAACACCCTAGGCTTATACTCGAGTCAATACGTTTTCCCAGTTTTTTGTGGTAAAATTAGGTGCCTCGGCTTATATTCGGGTCGGCTTACACTTAAGTATATACGGTATCTATATATAGATATCTATATATTATATATATATAGATATCTATATGTAGCGGGTGGTTACATTTAGGGGAAATAACAAGGCTCAGGTACGCTAATTGTTAGGGTTGTGGACCATTTTTGTTGTGGAGGATATCAATGATGTCTAGTTCCCTGCGGCCTATAGGTGGCGCTGTCGCCGTGGGCCGGGGTTGAACCACCATTGGAGGGCTGTGCCTTTTTGTGTCCCCTCGCGGCAGTGGTATGACGGGGCGGGGGAACCTGCCGTGCTTGCCGGGAGAGGGTATAAAAGGGGCAGACATCTTCCGGTCGAGCCCTGTGCACCTTCAGCCTGGGGGCTGCTGTTCGTGACACCCAGGTGCCCTTGGCCTGGGTGTGTGTGAGGATGGTCTCCTAGGCCTGGAGACTGAACTGCTGTTCCATCCCCAGACACCTAAGGTCTGGGGGTGAGGTACTTTTGAGAAGGCCAGGGACCCAGCGACCTTCGGCTGTATTCCGCGAGGGATCGAGGGCTCCCAGGGATCCGCCTCGCGAGGGGACCCGTATCCAGGATGAGGAGGCCAGGGAGGTGACCCTTTCTGAAGACCCAGCGCAGAGTCGTGGTGACAGAAGGGGCCTCTGGTAACTCTCCGAAGGGATGGTTTCTCCCTACAGAGGCCTAACTATTCAAGGAAGGAAAAGTGCATGTTCTGGAGGTCATAGTGGCAGTGACTCTACGCACACCAGGTCAGTGGCAGTGACTACAACTATTCATCAAGTCAGTGGCAGTAACTACAATTATTCATCAAGTCAGTGGCAGTGACTGTGCACCAAGCTGTTTGTGCTAATCAGAACAGTGCTCCACTAATCAACGCTGAGTTTGTGCCTGGACCTCTTCCCACCTTATCTGAACTGTTCTCGTCCAACCTGTCTGCTTTCACAGAGACTGTTTATCGTTCTCATAAATAAATATTGAGTTGGACTCTCAGTTGGTGTGGACAGTGGCTTTACTGGGGAGAATTAAGGACTTGTCTCTGGCCAAGCCAGAGGTGAGATCAGCTCGGGAGGGTTTAAGCACCAACCGCAGGCAGGTCCGAGAAAACTAACACCGCTCAACCTCCCCATCCAGGAGGGTACGGGCTTGTGGTGCGGTGTGCCTCAGTCTTTCCTGCGGAGGAGCCAAGAAGAGAAAAGCAGGTAAAGTCTGGGGTTGGTGCGCAACACGTGGGGGCTCGAGTCTGGGATTTGTCTGCGGTCAAGAGTGGAAGATCCCCCCCAGAAGCTTAACTTTATTCTCCAGTGAAGTTCCGTGGAGGTCGGCCATATTGGAAACTGCACCACAAGGAGAACCCTGACTGCGTAGTTCGTGGGCGTGCCTATACAGAAATCCTGCAAACGATGCAGGAAATAGGAGGAGTCTGACCATGTATGGAGTTGCACATGGAGACTTTGGCGCGGAAAAAGGTCAGCGCGCGATGGAGCAGCAAACGGTCCACGTGTCCACTTCGTCGTGGGTTTCAGCTACCACAACCACGAGGATGACTTAGTTCGCTGCTTCGCTGACGGATACCGGGATTCGGCTCAAGCCTCGGGGAAGATTTTCCCTCTACGTGTGCAAGGACGTGGAGGCCCTCGGTGTGATTTGTCCCGGCTGCTCGGGACTGGTGGTTCATCTAAAGCCATTTGGGCGATGCGAGAGCTGTAAGGAATTCCTTTTCGAGGTGGAGCAACCTACAGAAAGGCCTCGTGCCTTCCACCTCAATTGCCTTACCGGTGCCACCACTCAAAAAGGAGAAATCAGAGCTTGTACAGCCACCCCTGCGTGCACTGACGGGACTTCGGAGGAAATCAAAGAGGAGCTCGTTGTAGCGAGCGAGAAGCCGGAGGATGTTTCGGTCACCACGTAGTCCTTTCACCACGGAGTCCTTTCTCCCAGGAAGATCGGTCTTGTAAAAGCTTCCCGCGGACGTGGTCGAGCAATGCCCCGGCGCTTATCCGGAACGGATGCATCCGATGGGAAAAGTCCTGGATGTCTGAGTTCGTCTACAAGCCGAGGTAAGCAGGGGGAAGAGACACTGTTAAAGGCCCCTAGCCCTTAAGGTTCACCTGTCCGTGAATTGGCCAAGGGGGGTGACTCGCCCTCCACCAGGAGTTACCTCCCTGCGGAGGAATACGATACCTCCGATCTGGAGTCCATCAGTGATGCGGGTGATGATACCGCGATTGATGAACTATTCGAGAGGAAGGGTTGGGACAAGATGCCCCTGTCCTTGTCCCGTAGGTCCAGGGACCCACCCATGTCTACTTGGGAAAGTAAACCCCCGGGTGGTGGCTTCCGAGCCTGAGGAGGGATCTGTCCCCTTACCTGCTCTTCCACCTTTGAAGGCACCTGCTTCCACCACTGTGAGGAGACATTGTGGGCCCCTGCAACTGGCCCGGAGGCAGTTAAAGTGCCTCGGCATCCCAATGCTATTGTTCTGCCTGGCAAGTGAGACCGCGCCACCATGCCACCTCTGTCCCGCTTGCAAATACTTTTTAATCAGAGAGTTGCTGGAGAATATGGGTGGGAATACCCCTACTTGCCGAAGGAGCTCTTCTTTGAAGTGGAGGCCTACAGACATCGGTGGTACGATGACTTCATATGGACACATATCAAGGTACCCCAGGCCCGTAGATATCTTTCCTGTTCCCCTGCGGCCACTAAATGGTTCAAAGACTGCAGGGCTGAGTGGATGTTGGGTCGGCATATTGGGAACAGGAAGTGCAAGATCCATAAAACTTATAAAAACAGTGTCATACCACATCTACTTAATGCGGCCAAAAGGTTAGTACCTAGGCACTGGAAACAGGTAGCCTGTCCCACCCTTATAGAATGGAAAAGGGATGATACCAGAAACCAACAGGATAAATTTAAAAAAAATTGGGAAGTCTGGAAAAAATATGCCCAAGAGATAGATAGAGATTAAAATGGATTAGAGGTCAATGACCAAATGCGCTGAGATCTAGTAAAGGGGATACCGGATGCCTAGGAAGATAGATGGAGAGCAAGCTACAACTTAGTTTGTACATTTTTGTTTGTTAGTTAGATATAAGCAATTGATGAAATGTTAGAATGATAGGAGGATGGCCAACCACTTGCCTCTCCTCCTCCCTTCCCCCCCCTTTTTCCTTTAAAAATAAAAATAAAAAATCAAATTGATTAGCATAGAAGAGGAGAGACATGCTAGAAAGGGAGAAAGAGAAAGGAAGGGGAAAATACACTCAAACACAAAAAGTTTTAAATAGTACATGTAAAGGAGGGAACAAATGAAAAAGAAAGAAAGGGGAAAGAAAAAAAGGGAAAAGGGTAAAGAAAAAGGGGAGACACATGTAAGTACATAGTACTTTTTATACACGTTTGGAAAAAAAAAAAATATATATAATAATAATAAAAGAAGACACATAAGGGGAAGGGAAGTATGAAGGGGAAAGAAGGAAGAGAAAGGGAGGGAGAAATACCAAATCCCCCTTTTTCCCCTTTCTTAATTCTTATCACGTAACAAAAAAACACTAAAGCCTCGTACACACGAACGAGTTTCTCGGCAAGAAACGACAAGAAAACTGCCGAGATAGCTTTCTTGCCGAGAAAATCGTTTGTGTGTATGGTTTCTCGTCAAGAAAACCGACAAGAATCTTGACGAGAAATATAGAGAACCTGCTCTCTATTTTCTCGTCGAGATTCTCATCAGCCTGTTTCTCGACGAGAAAATTGTGTGTGTGTACACTTACCTGTCCTCCGGGAAGCCCGCGCATGCTCGAAATGACTTTGACGCATGCGCGGTAGCTTCCTAGGCATAGATAGGGTGTAGCAAGATGGCGGCGACGGCATCGAATGTGACGAGCGCAGGCTCGTCGTAGTCGATGACGTCACCGCGTTCGCTCCATTCAAAGAACCGCGGGTTCTTTGAATCGAGCGTCTGTACACTCGGCTGGGACAAGTTTCTTGTCCAAGAATCTTGTCAAGAAAAACGACGTGTTTTTTCTTGACGAGATTTTCGGCCGTGTGTACGTGGCTTCAAAGCAGCACATCTAAACACCACAAGTGAGATATTCACATTGCTACTCCCCCCCCCCCAATTTTTTTTTGTGTGTGAAGGAGGAGAGGCAACCAGAGAGGCCACCACTTATTATTTGCATGTTTATATAGTAATGTTTCATATATGTGTTTTGTCTGTAAATGTTATATATAAGGAAAAACGTAATAAACAAATAATTAATAAAAAAAAAACACAAGCTGAAGTGGATTCCACCTGTTTCCTCTGTCTGCCTAAAGCTGGCCACAGATAAGTACTTTTTTTCTGGAAGAACCAGAGAGCGCGGAGACGACACCGGAGACCCCTGAAGACGGAAGAGACCCCCGGAGTCGGAAGAAGACCTCCGGAGCTGTGTAATAAATTACTTTAAAAACCTGTGTGTGTTTTTTTTATTGACATTTTTTTCCACCAGGTGAATGGGTAGGGGTACGATGTACCCCATACTCATTCACATAGGGTGGGGGGGTGGGATCTGGGGGCCCCCTTATTAAAGGGGGGCTCCCGGATCCCGATAAGCCCCCCGCCCGCAGACCCCGACAACCAACGGCCAGGGTTGTCGGGAAGAGGCCCTGTCCTCATCAACATGGGGGCAGGGTGCTTTGGGGTGGGGGGGCGCAGGTCGCCCCCCTGCCCCAAAGCACCAAACCCCCCATGTTGTGGGCATGCGGCCTGGTACGGTTCAGGAGGGAGGGGGGGCGCTCTCTCGTCCCCCCTCTTCCCCTGCGGCCTGCCAGGTTGCGTGCTCGGATAAGGGTCTGGTTTGGATTTTTCGGCGTAGGGGTTCCCCTTAAAATCCATACCAGACCCAAGGGCCTGGTATGCTCTTGGAGGGGGAACCCATGCCAGTTTTTTATTTAAAATTTGGCCTGGAGTTCCCCCTCAAGAGCAGCAGAGCACAAGTCGCATGCCAAAGTCGGATCATGCAAGACTGCGGTCCGACTTTGATCCGAATTCAATGATAGTCAATGGGCTGAAGTCGGATCAAAGTTGGACCAAAGTAGTACAGGGAGCATTTTCAAAGTCTGACTGACATGTGTCAGACCAGTTAAGACGGCTCCCATAGGGAAACATTGATTTTCACACAGCATGCGACATGAGCTCCCAATGTCGGAGCGTTTGTCGCCCCAGTGTGAACCCGGGCCTCACTCCTGATTGGCACCTCAGGTTATTGTTGGACCATGCTCCCATTTGATTTCTTTTGTATGACCCCAGTTTGGCTCCTGACTCCAACTGTCATCTCAACTGCCAATCTGTTTCTGAACCCCAGCTTGGCACTTGACCAAGTCCCCTATAGAATTATTTTCTCTTATTTTTATGTACTGATGCCTTGTACACTCGATAGGAATTTCTGATGAAAAAAGTCTGATGGAATTTTTTTATCAGAAATTTCTATCGTGTGTGGGCCTATCAGACTTTTTTCCGTCGGATTTTAGAAATAGAACATGTTTTACATTTTTCTGATGGAAAAAAATCCTATGGGAAATTCTGATCGTCTGTGTGGAACTCCGTCGGACAAAAAACCCACGCATGCTCAGAATCAAGTCGACGCATGCTCGGAAGCATTGAACTTCATTTTTCTCAGCTCATCATAGTGTTTTACGTCACCGCGCTTTGGACGGTCGGAATTTAGTCTGACAGTGTGTAAGCAAGACTGAGGGAAGACAGCTTGAACGAAATTCTGACAGAAAATTCCATCAGATTTTAGCCCACAGGAAACTCCTATCCTGTGTACAGGGAATAAGAAGCTAAGAAATATTTCATATCACTTAAATTTACTTTCTCCTCCCCCATTACCTCCTCAGTTAAGCCTGAAGCACTCATCATAAGCTTTGGTTCTTTTAATGCTTCACTATAATAGGGTTTAAGACTGGAAAAAATTTTTCAAAACAAGGAGACTATAATCTCCAATTAGTATTAGTGGATGAAGGGTGAACACTTCAGCAAATCAAAATATTTTTCATCCAGACAAAATCTGAATGAGTGTATAACAGTATGAATGAAACACTTCTTGAGATACAAATAGGCAGGAAAGGAAAAGCGTTTAATTGGGGAGAATGTCTGAAAGTGACGATGTTTAGATTTTAATGTGATCCATCACATCATATTCTGCTTAAAGTCATTGTCATTTTATCATTTTATTTTATTTATAATATCCATTTTTGTTGTAGGTTTGGTGTGCCATATATACTCTTGCTAACAACAATACATGAATAGACTTGTCTCTGTTATTATTGTGAAACATTTCTGTTGATTCATAACATTGAATACATATTAATTTAATAAGTTTCCAGTAGGGCAGTTCAGATTTAGGTTAATTCAACTGGCCAAGAACAAACGTTAATTGGATCTCCGTTATTGACTAGCTATGTGGAAAACTGAAGTGAAACAATGGCTGTGATCAGTAAATAATGTAAATAAGCAGACATCATTTCAATCCACAACGAAGCAAATCAATTTATATTTTCACTGCTCTCAGCTGTTTACACACTAAAATGTATAGTATTCCCTTATCACTTAGTAGACATGTGCACACTGAAATATTTTGTTTCGGAATTTCGTTTTCGTCCGAAAAATTAATTAATTTAGTTACTCCCAAAATTCGTTTTTATTTATTTATTTTTTGTTAGAAATTGCATTCGTCCGAAAATCTGAATTAATTAAAGGGGGATTCCACATGCAAATTTTTTTTTTAAAGTCAGCAGCTACAAACTCTGTAGCTGCTGACTTTTAATAAGGCCACTTACCTGTCCTACTCGCCCGCGATGTCAGCTCCCCCGAGGCCGATCCCTCGGCGCTGGCAGCTCCTGGCGCTGCCATCCTCCTTAAGGGAAACAGTCAGTGAAGCCGTGCAGCTTCACTGCCCGTTTCTTACTGTGCATGCGCGATCCGCGCGGCTCTTTGTGAATGGACCGGCTGCTCTCTGGGATACACACAGTTCTCAGAAGGCAGCGCGCCCCAAGACACCGCAGGAGGACGGAGGAAGTAGACCCACCGCGGACGATGAAGAGGCAGATTAGGGACTTCCGCATAGTGTATAAAAAGTAGTGCTAAGCTGTTGTAATTGACTCTAAGTCAATAAGAAGAATAGTACTCCAAAGAAATAGTGTACAAACAGTACTAATATAAACAATGGAACAATAAAGTGCAAATGTGCAAAAAAAGGGACTTGCGACATCAAATAATCCAAAACCTAAATATAATCAGCAAGTGCAGAAGCAATGTTGAAGTGCAAGTGCAAATAAATAGGTAAACTTGATCCAAGACCTTAATATACTGGTTGTATTAGTAAGGGGCCTTGTTAGCCAGCAAGTACTGAATGTTGAAGTGTAAGGTGTGCAATAAATATCCAATATAAGATAATCACAATTAATGATAAATAATAAAATAAATCCAGATGGTAATAAATAAATCCAAAACCTTAATATACTGTTTGTATTATTAAGGTATCTTGCTAACCAGCAAGTGCTAGAGTACCGGTAAAGTGCCGATGTGCAAAAGCTGTGACAGCAAAATGAATCTTAGACATTTAAATGCTAATAACTTGAAAGCAATCCAAAAAAAAACGTAATAAAAATTATGTTTCTAACCAGCAACTGCTGGAACAATGGTAAAGTGCAAGTGTGCAGAGCAACAAATATTCCTTTTATGAATGCTGAAAACAAAGTGTAACTTTTTCCATGCAAAATAGTGACTTGATATATTCCAAGGTGGTGAACATACAATATGATGGTGGTTTGATTTAAAAGTCCAAATTTGGCAAGAAAAAATAAAGTGATAAGTGCTGGCGTTGGGTGCTGGGTGGTGTTTTCTTCTATAATTTCCACACTGTGAGTGATCCTCTATTGGTGAATGGATGGCCTCTTACCTCACTGCTGTGAGGTTACAGCATATGTATAAATCCTGTATTGATCCGGCCTGGTACTGCCTGGATGGATGCTTAAAACATGGGTGTATGGTGCCTGGATGTGTTCACCATGAACTCCTCTCTGTGGGGTGTATAATCTCCAAATTGGCGTGCATACGTTTTGGCAGGGAAAGAAAGTAAAGGGATTCCCAATATGGTGTAGTATGTTAAAAAATCCTTTTTATTTTTAGAACAATGAAAAAGTACTCACATTTACAACAAACATATTGTGCAAAACAAATACGAGCGCCAAGCTCGTCCGCGTCACCTCCGGTGCCTGTAGTGTCCCTACGCGTATCGTCACCGATCACGTGACTTCATCGGGGGATGACTTCCGCATAGCAACCGCTCTTTCTGGTAAGTATAAAAATTATTTTTTTTTACATTTTTTTTTTACATTTTTTTTATGATTTTTGCAAAAAACTAAATTTTTAGGGTAGAATTCCACTTTAAGGTCAAATCTGTCATTGAAGGCTTATGGTGTCTGTTGAATGTGCGAAACTGTACGACGCCGCAATCGTACATTTCCGGTCTAATGTTCCGCCTACAAGCTAGCTATAGTAGAATTCTAATGGTGTATGACTAGTAATAATTATATTTATTAATTATTATTACTAGTCAACCAACATTAGAATTTTTCTATAGCCTATGAGCGGAGCATTTGACCGGAAATGTACGATTGCAGCGTCGTACAGTTTAGCTGCTCCGTCGAATCTTCTTAGAACTTTCGACAGACACCATAAGCCTTCAATGACAGATTCGACGTTTGTATGTTTTTCGATGCTTTGTCGAATCTTCGTCGTTCATGTTGAATTGTCAAGTTAGTTCTAGCTATTTTACTGCTCCTCCTCTTTGGTTACAATCAGCCAATAACATTCATCATCATTGTTTTTATTTTACTTCCCCCACCCAATTCCAGCAGCGATCTTTTCTCTCTATGTCAAATCTTTTCTCTCTATGTCGAATCTTTTCTCTCTATGTCGAATCTTTTCTCTCTATGTAGAATAATCTTGGACTAATAAAGTTAAGGTTAGGCACATTTGACCGCAGGTTCAATAGACACAAATTGTTATTGTCAGCGTCATGTCGAATCTCCTATCTATATCGAACTGTTGTCGCAACGAAAATAAAGCATTTGTTTATGTCGGATCTTTCGGTTTTCGGATTCTGCTCTTTAGTTTTTGTTTGTTAAAACGATAATGAAAATACCTGAAATTCGGACGAAAATGCATTCGGACAAAAACAAATGCACATGTCTATCGTTTAGATATTGTGGAGAGGCGACCCCAGGTCACGGGGTGTATTAGCACCTTCAGCCTGTTTTTTTGAAAATACAAGCATGATGATTGCACACCTGTGGGCTGGGTTTTTATTCCCCTCAGAAAGAGAGCTCAGGACTCGCACTTGGGAACAGCTCCACCCTACAGACATGTGGTCTGGTGTAGGAGTCGGGAGGGCTTTCAGGTGGAAACGGCTCCACAAGAGAGAAACAGGCGGTCTCTAGGAGTCTAAGCTGCAGGTGGCAGTCTGAGCATGGATGTCTGCAGGAGACAGATGTGGCCTGCGACCAAGAAGTGTGAAGCTGAGCAAGTAAGCTCCAGGAGGGAGTTTGACTGAGCAAGAGTGAGTGAGCCAGGAGGCTGAAGTTTCCGTTATACAATGTGATGTTCCAGCTATGCTGCTGCTATTTGTATATCGAAACAAATTTATTTTAATTTTTTTAAAGCTTATTTTCTTTTGTAACTGCTTGTATACTTACAAACCCTTTCGGTCACTTGTACCTTCTGTTTTTTTACCTACCAATAAAATTAGTTTGTAAACCCAAACAAAAACATATTAGAATTTAATGGAAAGATCAGATGTAGACTAAAGTGGCTGAAGCAAAAAAGATTTAAAAAGGTAAAAATGGAATTAAAAAAAATAAAAACTTAGCAATTGTCTATGATACACAGTGCCTTAACAAAATAAATGTCATTCAGTTTGGGTTTCGATCTGCTTAAAAGCCTAATTCCAGCCACTTTGTTCCATATAACATCTATGTGGGTGCGGGTGCTTGAGAGCGTGGGTACCTGAATGCAGATAGTGTAAATTTAGGGGTCTGACTCTGCACCCAAACAAACCCACACAGATGTCATATTGGGACACAGCCACTGGGAGCAACAGCAAAGCCAATCTGAGTGTAGTATTAGAATGTAAACAGTTTAACAAAAGGCAAACAACTCACAAGATAAAAGATGATTACGCACATATCACGCAGTAGGCCTCTCTGCACTAGACATGCTGGAACGCTGTTATCTGTGTAATCCTCAGGAATGTGCTGGTGGATTCCAAAGCTCCAAGGCTGGTGGGAAGACACTGGGCTGACAGCTGAAACATCACTGGGAGAAAGGCAGAAGGCGAGGCGAGGCGAGGCGTGGCGGTGCGTGTTCGGGGCATGCGGGCTCCTTAATCAGGGCCTGATGTACTTTCCTACAAACCAATCAATATACACTTATTGAGACTTTTACACAGACATGTAACAGAATACATTTTGGTCTAAGTTTATGAAGAAATTCGATTTTTGTTTTTTTATAATTTTGGATATGTTTTATAGCAGTAAAAAATATAGCATTTTTTCAAAATTTTTGGTCTTTTTTCGTTTAAATAATAAAAAATAGAAAACCCAGTGGTGATCAAATACCACCAAGAAAGCTCTATTTGTGTGAAAGAAATTATATAAATTAAATTTGGGTGCAGCATTGCATTACCAGTTAAAGTATTGCAATGCTAAAAAGCAAAAATGGACTGGTCATGAAGGGGGTTAAACCTTCTGGAGCTCAAGTGGTTAATGCATATCATGTACTTTGGTGTGCTGCTGCTGCTGCCATGCCTTTCATTGTGAATGCTATCTCAACACATTGTCTTTGCAACATTGTGTCCTGTACATTTATTTTCTATTTATTTTTCTACAGCTACCTGTTGCCTTGGTGAGCATTTTAAAAGTTAATGTATAGTGTTTTTCTACACTATTTCTGTATTATGGTCAAAAATAAAAAAATAAACGTCCGGCAAATAGAAAATATTAAATATCAATCTTATATAGTCTTATATTGAACCAGCAGATTCAATTTAAGGCTCACTTTTATGTTTTAAAGTGAACCTTAGCTTTTCCTATGGGAGATAAAACAACAGGATTCGCTTAATGATGCGATTTTATGATTTACATTTCATTTGCTCCAATGATGTCCTTTTCAGCTGCTGGAATTAAGAAGAAAGCCCAATGCCTCAGTCTTAACAAGCCTCCTTTACTTATATATCAAGGATGCAAAAATTCAAAACGAACAAAAGATTGCAAAAGATAGTAGGACAAACCCCCAAAAATTCTTCAAATATATTAATAGTAAAAAGGTCAAATCTGAGCATGTAGGCCCTTTCAGGGCCGGCGCTACCACTAGGCGGACTAGGCGACCGCCTAGGGCGCCCGGCCGCTGATTATTTTACTCCTGCACAGTCCTCCACAGAGCTCCACCTGTGCCCTGACATGTCATGCAGCGGCGTCAAGCAGCGCCCCCCCCCCCCCCAGGGCGGCTCGCTCAAGTTCTCTGCTGCTCTGGACAGTGTCACATGGCATATGAGAGCCGGGACAAGGAGCCGCCGACCGGAAGTGTTCATGATCAATGAAACCGGCTCGGCTGGGGCAGGTGAGATGAAAGCCCTGCATACGGGCTTGCCGCGATATCCGCACCCCCTCCTCCCGGTCGTTCGGGAATCTGTTGTGAGAGGACAGGCAGCAGCGCTGCTCTCATGGAGTAAAGTCATCCCCCACCGCTGGCTCAGGTATGGAAGCACAGGCAGCACGCTCAGTGCTGCAGTCTGCAGTCAGTCACATAAACATTTTTTAATATGCTGTCAAGTTTATAGTGCATTGCACTGTGTACAGAGGGGGAAACAGATATATGTGTTTTGGGAGGGGACAGACATGCAGGGCCCAGGGGTACCATACAGTTATGTGTGTGGGAGAGGGTACAGAGGGGGAACAGATATATGTGGGGGGGGACAGATATATATGGGGGGGGGGACAGATGTGCACGGGGTACAGAGGGGGAACAGATATATGTGTGGGGGGGAACAGATATATATGGGGGGAAGATTTGCAGGGGGTACAGAGGGGGAACAGATGTGTGGGGGGGGGCAGAGGGGGAACAGATGATATGTGTTTGTGTGTGGGGGGGGGAAAGATGTGCAGGGGGGTACAGAGGGGGAACAGATGTGTGTGTGTGGGGGGGGCAGATGCACAGGGGGGTACAGAGGGGGAACAGATATATGTGGGGGGAGATATATATGGGGGGGAAGATGTGCAGGGGGGTACAGAGGGGGAACAGATGCGTGGGGGGGCAGAGGGGGAACAGATGATATGTGTGTGTGGGGGGGAACAGATGCGCAGGGGGGTACAGAGGGGGAACAGATGTGTGTGTGTGGGGAGTGGGGGGGGAATATGCACAGGGGGGTACAGAGGGGGAACAGATGTGTGTGTGTGTGTGTCTGGGGAGGCAGATGTGCAGGGGGGTACAGAGGGGGAACAGATGTGTGTGTGGGGAGTGGGGGGGGCAGATGTGCAGGGGGTACAGAGGGGGAACAGATGTGTGTGTGGGGAGTGGGGGGGCAGATGTGCAGGGGGGTACAGAGGGGGAACAGATGTGTGTGTGGGGAGTGGGGGGCAGATGTGCAGGGGGTACAGAGGGGGAACAGATGTGTGTGTGGGGAGTGGGGGGGCAGATGTGCAGGGGGTACAGAGGGGGAAAAGATGTGTGTGTGGGGAGTGGGGGGGGGCAGATGTGCAGGGGGGTACAGAGGGGGAATAGATATATGTGTTTTGGGAGGGGACAGACGTGCAGGGCCCAGGGGTACCATACAGATATGTGTGTGGGAGAGGGTACAGAGGGGGAACAGATATATGTGGCGGGGGGGAACAGATATATATGGTGGGGGAACAGATGTGCACGGGGTACAGAGGGGGAACAGATATATGTGGGGGGAACAGATATATATGGGGGGAAGATGTGCAGCGGGGTACAGAGGGGGAACAGATGCGTGGGGGGGCAGAGGGGGAACAGATGATATGTGTGTGTGTGGGGGGGGCAGATGTGCAGGGGGGGTACAGAGGGGGAACAGATGTGTGTGTGTGGGGGGGGCAGATGTACAGGGGGGTACAGAGGGGGAACAGATATATGTGGGGGGGAACAGATATATATGGGGGGGAAAGATGTGCAGGGGGGTACAGAGGGGGAACAGATGCGTGGGGGGGGACAGAGGGGGAACAGATGATATGTGTGTGTGTGGGGGGACAGATGTGCAGGGGGGGTACAGAGGGGGAACAGATGTGTGTGTGTGGGGGGGGCAGATGCACAGGGGGGTACAGAGGGGGAACAGATATATGTGGGGGGGACAGATATATATGGGGGGGAAAGATGTGCAGGGGGGTACAGAGGGGGAACAGATGTGTGGGGGGCAGAGGGGGAACAGATGATATGTGTGTGTGTGTGGGGGGACAGATGCGCAGGGGGGTACAGATGGGGAACAGATGTGTGTGTGGGGAGTGGGGGGGGGGCAGATGCACAGGGGGGTACAGAGGGGGAACAGATGTGTGTGTGTGTGGGGGGGGGCAGATGTGCAGGGGGTACAGAGGGGGAACAGATGTGTGTGTGGGGAGTGGGGGGGCAGATGTGCAGGGGGGTACAGAGGGGGAACAGATGTGTGTGTGTGGGGAGTGGGGGGGCAGATGTGCAGGGGGGTACAAAGGGGGAACAGATGTGTGTGTGGGGAGTGGGGGGGGCAGATGTGCAGGGGGGTACAGAGGGGGAACAGATGTGTGTGTGGGGAGTGGGGGGGGCAGATGTGCAGAGGGGTACAGAGGGGAAACAGATGTGGGTGTGGGGAGTGGGGGGGCAGATGTGCAGGGGGTAAAGAGGGGGAACAGATGTGTGTGTGTGGGGAGTGGGGGGGCAGATGTGCGGGGGGATACAGAGGGGGAACAGATGTGTGTGGGTGTGTGGGGAGTGGGGGGGCAGATGTGCAGGGGGTACAGAGGGGGAATGGATATGTGTGTGTGTGTGGGGGGGACAGATGTGCAGGGGGGTACAGAGGGGGAACAGAAGTTGCAGGGGGGTACAGAGGGGGAACAGAAGTTGCGGGGGGTACAGAGGGGGAGCAGAAGTGCAGGGAGTACAGAGGGGGAATAGATATGTGGGTGGGGGGTGCAGAGGGGAACAGAGGTGCAGAGGGTAACAGGCATTTAGGGAGATACAGTGATGGGGTGATCTGAGGTGTGAAGGTGGAAGAATTTGGGTGATCTGAGAACCTGAAAGAACAGGAATTGGGGTGATCTGAGGTGTGAAGGTTCAAGTTCACCTTTGTAAAAAAATAAATAAATGCAGATCTTTTTGCAGGTACAAAAATGCATTTATTATTATTTTTACTAGGAGCCTGTAAAACATTGTCAGTGTATCTGTCTGCTCTTACAGACAGGCAGTTACACAGTTAGCCTGTCTGTATACTGCCCTAGCCTGTGGACCACGGCTGGCGCGAGGAAGCGAGCTGGTGCCATCCACTATTTGTCTTCAGGCCGGGTCCAGAGGCACAGGTGCAGACCTGTGGACCACGGCTGAAGAAACAGGTGAAGAGGCACTGCAAAAATCTCAGTTAGGGGCGGGGCCAATTGGGGGGCGCAAAATTAGGTTTCGCCTAGGGTGTCAAAAATTCTTGCACCAGCCCTGGGCCCTTTACAAAATAATCTAGAGTGGGTGACTGGGACAAAGAGAAGGCTATTTTATTAAATACTTTCTTCAGCTCTATGTATACAAAGGAGCATGGGGGAGCTAATTTCCATAATGGGGGTGGTAGTGACACAGCCCCAAATCCACAATGGCTCAAAAGTGATATGGTCCAGAAATATTTAGACAGAATAAAGGTGGATAAAGCACCTGGACCAGATGGCATACACCCACGGATCCTAAAAGAATTGAGCTCTGTAATTTCAAAGCCATTGTATCAAATTTTTAGGGACTCATTAATGACGGGAATAGTACCACTGGATTGGTGCAGGGCCAATAAAAGGCCACACAGACAAGTTCCTGCTGGAAAAAAATATTTTAAGCAACAGACGGCATGGATTCATGAAAGACAGAAGTTGTCAGACAAACCTGATTTCTTTTTATGAAGAGGTAAGTAAAACCTTGGATTTTGCAAAAGCGTTCGATACAGTTCCCCACACACGGCTAATGTGTAAGGTAAAGTCTACAGGATTGGAAATATCAATTTGTAAATGGATAGAAAACTGGCTAAAACGCAGAATATAGAGAGTAGTGGTTAATAGGGATGAGCCGAACACCCCCCTGTTCGGTCCGCACCAGAACCTGCGAACATACAGACAGTTTGCGTGAAATTTAGAACCCTATTAAATACAATGGACTCGAACGTTCGAAAAAAAATTCACCACAAGTTTTTGAAAAACACAGAAAATATTTTTTTACACAAAGTTGTCAATTTAATACAATATTTTTCACACACAGCATGAGCATATAGGGATGAGCCGAATGTTCGAGTCGAACATAAGTTCGACTCGAACATCGGGTATATGCCTGTTCGCCGAATAGCGAACAATTTGCGGTGTTCGCGGCAAATTCGAAAGGCGCGGAACACCCTTTAAAAGTCTATGGGAGAAATCAAAAGTGCTAATTATAAAGGCTAATATGCAAGTTATTGTCATAAAAAGTGTTTGGGGACCCGGGTCCTGCCCCAGGGGACATGTATCAATGCAAAAAAATGTTTTAAAAAACTGCAGTTTCTTCGGGAGCAGTGATTTTAATAATGCTTAAAGTGAAACAATAAAAGTGAAATATTCCTTTAAATTTTGTACCTAGTGGGAGTGTATAGTATGCCTGTAAAGCAGCACTTGTTTCCCGTGCTTAGAACTGTCCCTGCACAAAATGTCATTTCTGAAGGAAAAAAAGTAATTTAAAACTCACTCGCGGCTATAATGAATTGTCGGCTCCCGGCAATACATAGAAAAGTCATTGATAAAAAAATAAAAAAAAGCGTGGGGTTCCCCCCAAATTCAATTACCAGGCCCTTCAGGTCTGGTATGGATATTAAGGGGAACCCTGCCGCAAATTAAAAAAAAAATGCGTGGAGTTCCCCTAAATATCCATACCAGGCCCTTCAGATCTGGCATGGATTTTAAGGGGAACTCCACCCCAAATTAATAAAAAAAAATCACGTGGAGTTCCCCCAAAAATTCATACCAGACCCTTATCCGAGCAAGCAACCTGGCAGGCCGCTGGAAAAGAGGGGGGGACGAGAGAGCGCCCCCCCCCCTAAACCGTACCAGGCCACATGCCACATGGCATTTTATTTTTATTTTTTATGGTTGAACTGGATGGACTTGTGTCTTTTTTCAACCTGACTAACTATGTAACTATGTAACTATGACTTGGCAAATCACAAGAACCAACACTGTCACATGAGAGGTAAAAGGTAAGTGTCTGCTGCCAGGGAGGGGCTATTAACCACTTCAGCCCCAGAAGAATTTGCCCCGTTAATGACCAGAGCATTTTTTACGATACGGCACTGCGTCGCTTTAACTGACGATTGCGCAGTCGTGGTACATCGTACCCAAACAAAATTGATGTCCTTTTTTTCCCCACAATTAGAGATTTCTTTTGGTAGTATTTTATCACCTCTGTAGTTTCTATTTTTTGCGCTATAAACAAAACCGACAATTTTGAAAAGAAAACTATTTTCTTTTACTTTCTGCTATAATACATATCCAATTAGTCATTAGTTTAGGCCGATATACATTCTTCTATATATTTTTGGTAATGGCGCCGATCTGTGGTTTGTAGCAGGACTGCGACATTGCAGCGGACAAATCTGACTCCAAATTACTATTTTTGGGGACCACGGACATTATTACATTTATCAGTGCTAAAAAAAACGCACTGATCAATGTAAAAATGACACTGGCAGGGAAGGGGTTAACACTAGGGGACGATCAAGGGGTTAAGTGTGTTCCCTCAGTGTCTTTTAACTGTAGGGGGATGGGCTTACTGAAACATGACAGGGATCTACTGTTCCTGCTCACCGGGAACAGTAGAACCCTGTCATGTCACTAGGCAGAATGGGGAAATGCCTTGTTTACATAGGCAGATCCCTGTTCTGCCTCTCACCCGATGGACATCGAGTCGCACACCTGCTATCCTGCTTTAATGGAAGGACATACAGGTATGTCAATTTGCGTAGTGGTGCCACTCTGCCGACGTATATTGGCGTAAATCGGTCGACAAATGGTTAAACTACTCCTTTTGGTATTATCAATATGACTGAGCAAAAGTATGGGTCTTTAAAGGATCTTGATTTGTTTAGTTGATGTTGACAATGATTACACATCTTAGGGACTCATCATCAGTGACTTATTCTAATAATTCAATTCTTATCAGGTAGCTCAGTCCAACGTTTCAGTCAGAAAAATAATGCTTCAGAGTAAGCTGACCTATAGTGCATCCTCTGTTGTGCAATGATTACAAAAAAAATCTAAAACTTTTTCCATATTTAAAATGGTACCACCAAACCCTTACTTTTGGGTTTCTAGTCCCAGAATAACCACATTTCATGGATATTCGTTAAAGTAACTGAAGCCTGCCATCATGGAAGATCCCATGCTCCTGTTCATTTACTCTGATTAGATGATCATTTTATTCCTTCATTATCAAAAATTATTAAAAAACTGGATGAACAATATGGCACAATTGCTGTCTTTAGGTTGTTTCTTTTTTTTGCATTTTTTCAGCTGTTATAAATATATTTAATATTCATTGTTATTACTGTACAGTTCAATAACAATTTAGAGTTGCCCTTAAATTAATGCTACCTTGAGTATTGAGAGACAATGCACATGATATTACTGTAGTACAATGCCTTTTAAAAGTATTCACTCACCTGAAAGCGTCATGACTGTTCACTTATGATCCCTATGCAACCAACCAGACAAAAAGGCAAAAACTTTGTTTCCAGTTGTACATATCTGATGGAGATAGCTTTAAGATTACTGCCGGGCATACCTGGAGTGTAAATAAACTCCATTACTAATTCATAAAGTGCAACATTACTGCACACTAGGGTACTCTAGTGTTTGTATTATTTATCTGTAGTGGTTACAGGTTAGAGTAGAAGGATCTGATCATGAATGTTAAGCCCTGTACACACGATCGGATAACCTATGGATTTTCGTACGACGCGCTATAAAAGGGCCGAACAAATCTAATGGCGCCACCCCTTGGGCTGCTTTTGCTGATTTCGTGTTACCGCGTGTTAGTAAAAGTTTGGTGAGAGCCGATTTGCGCTTTTCAGTCTCCGTGCTTTGCAGATAGTTTCCTGTTGTTCAGTTTGTGCTTGTGGGTTTGTATTTGTGATTCAGTGCGTGCAGTCAGGTTGTTACTGACTTGCAGTGCCGACTTGGCCGTTCGTTTACTGTTTTTCAGATCGTTCTTTTCAGGCCTTGCTGTTCCACGGTGCGTTCTGTTTGAGTGTGTTCTGACCAGCCGACCGGTTTAAAACCATGTTTGAAGTGCGTTCTCGTTCTCGAGCTCGTGCTGGCTTTGGGCTTGGTGTTGCAGTTAACACTGTAACCCGAGTTCAGTCTGTGAACAGGGTGAGGAGGAGTTCATGGACTAAGAATTGGTTGCTCCAGCGGGACCAATTCTCTCATATGCCTCTGCTGCGGGAAATCCATGAGAATAACCCTGATGATTTCAGGAATTATCTCAGGATGACGGACCCCGTATTTCACCGTCTGTTGGATTTGCTGTCCCCCTATATCACGAGGCAGGACACTGTGATGCGCCAGGCCATCACTGCCGAGCAGAGGTTTATTGCCACGTTGAGATACCTGGCGACTGGGAGAAGCTTGCAGGACCTCAAGTTCTCAACAGGCATCTCCCCCCAGGCTCTCGGGATCATTATCCCTGAGACGTGTTCGGCCATCATTCAGGTCCTGCAGAAGGACTATATGAAGGTAATTATGCTCCTTTAACCTCACATTATCTTTTTTTATTCTCTTTTTTTTTTATTTTTTTTCCTCCTAACACAAATATTTTGTTTGTAATATCCTGGTAATGTCCCCATTTTCCCCATGCCTTTTTTTACCTGTAAATCCCTTTTTGGGCCCTACATGCCTATTTCCCTTCACTAACCTCTCCAGCATGCTATCGTGGGCGCAGACCCAGCTAGCCTTCTATTTTCCTTTTCATTTTTGGGGGGTCATTGCCCTCGTAGTTTGACAACCCTCCCTCCCCCCCTAAAGATGTTAAGAAATTAGTAGTTCTCAATCAAGCTCAGCAGAGTGGTAGAGCCTTTTTTGGGATCCCCCACAATCACCTTAGGCCCCCCCTTAGATTATTTTAGAATGTCCACTCAGCGGGGGTGAGGCATCTGCTAAGTGGGCCTTTGTTTATTGGTCGGAAAAACTCCCTTAAATAATAATGTTACTCAACAATGTTTTTGTGTGTAATCTGCTTGCACTGTAACCATAAACCGTACTAATGTCTTCTTTTTGTTTGACTCTACAGTTCCCTAGCACACCACAGGAATGGCTGACTGTGGCCTCCCAATTTGCCCAGCGGTGGGATTTCCCCAACTGTGGAGGGGCAATTGATGGGAAGCACGTCCACATAGTGCCGCCACCCCGTTCGGGGTCATACTATTTCAACTATAAATTTTTTTAATAGCATAGTGTTAATGGCGGTGGTGTCGGCACGGTACGAGTTCCTGTATGTGGACGTGGGGAAGAACGGCCGGATATCCGATGGCGGATCATTCGCGGAGACGGAGTTCGCTCACCGTCTGCAGGCTGGGGGTCTTGCACTGCCTCCAGATGCAGTGAATGTTGAAGGGCTCCCGTTCATTTTCATTGCGGATGAGGCTTTTGGACTAGGACCACACCTGATGCGGCCGTTTCCCCAACGCACCCTCACCCCGGAGAGGAGGGTTTTTAATTACCGGCTGGCCAGAGCCCGAAGAGTTGTGGAGAATGCCTTCGGGATAATGGCCAGCCGGTTCCGCCTGTTCCAGACAGCGATACATTTGGCGGATTATAAACCGAACCACATTGTCTACTGCTGCTGCATATTGCACAATTTTCTACGCAAATTTGCAACCAATTATGTATCATCGTTTGGGCCTGAGGCAGGTCCATCTGAACTGATTAATCTGACCAGCCTCAGCACTGCCCGTACTGGCTTGGCCCCCCAAAGTGCCCGTGAAGTACGCCAGAAATACGTAGAGTACTTCACGGGTAGGGGGGCCATCGCAATGCCAGACCACATCTGACCAAGTATTTAACCTTTTAAAAATAAAAAAAACATGGAATTCCTACAAACTTATGTTGTCATTCTTGTATTTTGGGTTTATGTGTCTCCCAGGTTCTAGTAGTGCCAAGTGTAATTGTCCTTAGTAAATAGCCTCAAAACTCAGAGCGAAAAACACGGTTTTTGCATCTTCAGAACTGCTCTTGAGCATAGAAAGAACAAGGCACACCTTTTTTAGACTTCCCAAATGTTTTTATTGTTTGCACCGCATTTTTTTGTGGTTTTTAGAAATACTAGCCTTTTTTTTTTTATGTGCGGCTTTTTTTGCAGAAACATGCATGGGTCGTAAGCCATTTTTTTAGTCTGAAAAAGTAATAAAATAACACTGTGAAAAATACCAACTGGAGATGGGGTGATGGTACCCCTGATCCATCCCAAATGTTAACAAACACACTTTCTTTTGGGGCTCAAATGGGTATCTTCAACAAGATCCCATGGCTAGGGTAAACATGTGCTATCTGCCATCATGGGGGATCAATGGTCGTGCTTTGGGGATGTAAACCCTTCCTCTCACCTACTTGAGGAGGGAGTAAGAGGTTGCACCCCCAAAACAGGGACATAGATATCCTGTGACGGCAGATAGCACATGTTGAGTCTTCAGTGTGTGCATCTTCACATTTGGGATGTTGGAAATCCCTGAGATAATTTCAGACACATAACAAAAAACACAAAAAGGGGGGGTTCACACTATTCTCCCCAAAATATCTATCATGTTTTATATTTTTGCTCAATCACAATCATTCTCTTTCTCATAATGTCCATTTCGCTACTGCATTCCATGATTTCCTGAATGATTATTTTGGCGCTGGCACTCGAGAATGGCGGATTTGGACTTCCTGACACACCCCCACGTTCAGTCCCTAAAACAAAAAAAAGGTTTTACACTAGGCAGTCCTACATCTGTATTTACCTTGAAGTTGTGGTGACAGACACTAACCTGTTGTGCTGATAAGCTCCACCTCTCCTTCCTCCACCTCCCCTTCCTCCACCTCCGCTTCCTCCACCTCCGCTTCCTGAACCTGCTGATCTTGGTCTGCTTTGGGAGCTTCGGGGAGTTTCTGTGGTGTTGGGTTACTCGTCTCCTGAGCATAGTCTCCTCCCAGGCTTCTCTCCCCTATGGGAATTTACAACAAAATGTATACTTTAGCACACAGACTTTTTTAAGGCCTGAAAAGGGATCCTCAATGTTTTTAAGTGGGGTACAATTGATATTTGGCCCTGAGTTCCAACATGAACATATGTGATCTTGCAAACTCAACAAAGCAACATGTTATTTTTGAGGACATTCACAAATACACTTGGATAACCACCAAGCTATCCACTGGACCACCTGTGTGTGACACCGTTAATAAATTTGGTCATGTGGCCCAGAGTATAGTATCTTGATCAAGAACCAAAAAAAGTACACAACTGCTGGAGTGTCATCTCCTTTACCCAGAATACAGTTTATTCTTTCAGTCACATTCTAAATTTCCTTACAACACATCATCTAGCCAACAATGTGTAGATAAACATTGTTGAAGTAAAATGAGGCATGCCCACATGTAGTTTACGTGGATATGTGCCAAACATGTTTGGGGGAAGAGCAGCAAGTTATTGGTCAAAACATTGGGCAAATAAGTGGACTCTCCACTTAACCTAAAAGATGAGATTTCAAAATGTGAACCCAGTCAAGCCAAGCACATGTTGCAAAACATGGAAGAATACATATTACAATGTGAAAGAACACAGTAAAATATACTTACTTTTTTCTATGCTTTTTTATAAGCTTCTTATACTGCTCCGGCTCCCTGATCTTGAGGTCTGACCACCTTTTACGGAGTTGTTCCTTGGATCTCCTGACCCCATATTTTTTATAGAGAGTCTTCGCCACTTTGTCCATAATTTGTGACTTCCGGAGATTAGGGGTGTCGTATGGGCCATGCTTGCCGTCGTAATCCTTCCTCCGCAGAATGTCCACCATCTCCGCCATCTCAGAAAAAGACATATTAGTCGCCTTGTATCTTTTTTTACAGGATCGGGACGTTTCCGCCTCCGGGCTTTCCTCGTCGGTAATTTCAACTAAAGAAGCCACCTGTGTCTGCGACATGTCGCCGTCTCACACTGTGCGCCGATCGTTAAGGGGCGGGGAAATGCAGAAAAAGTCCGTCATGGGCGGGCGACGAGGGCGGAGTTACACGCATGCGCAGGGTATAAAAAGGGGAAAGAAGTTATTAGGGATGCACGGAGTAAGGACGACCGGAAGTGAACCCACAAAGTGAACTAAGGTAAGAAGGGAACTCGGGCCTGCAGTGGCATATTAATGGGTCATGATTGTAAAGGGCAATATTGTGATAAGTTGAGGAGAATCAATTCTGATCCTTTTTTTTTTGTACTTGCTGATCCTAATAGATGCATAAACTAAGAGAGCCGGAGGTGATGCTTGTTTTTATTGAAAAGTATAAGGAACAGCGCAACCTTTGGGAGCTCAAACACCCAGCGTATCACAAAAGTGATGTACGACGGGCAACTATTACCAAATTAGCCGAGGATATGAAGCCATGGATCTCAGATGCAGACTACACTATGATCAATAATAAAATCAACAACCTGCGCAATTCTTATAAAAAAAAAATTCAAGGAAGTGCGCCAGTCCAAGAGATCAGGAGCAGCAGCCGACGATGTAGTAAAGCCCAAGCTGTGGTACTACAGACATCTTCAATTTCTGGATGACCATATCGAGGCCAGGGAATCTATTTCCAGCCTTCCCTCAACCCTTCCTTCCACCCTTCCCTCCAGCGTTCCTTCCACCCTTCCCTCCACCCCTGCAGAGGCGGAGGAGGAGCCTCCCGAGCTAGAAGAGCCAGATCTTCACATCTTCAGCCCGGTATAGTATTTTTGATGCTAATTATTGTCCACTAAGTAATATGGAGTTGAACTGTTTTGATTAGCCATAAATGATCCCACCCCCCCCCTCGAAAATAAACCAGTAATGAGATCAAAATTGTGTGTGATTGATTCCTCAAATAATAGAAATTTACATTTTATTTTATGAACAGGATGAGGCAAGCCAGGAGGAAGAGGGTCAGGAGTGTGACAGGCAGGAGGAGGCAGGGCCCAGTGGGACTCAGCAGGTCCTCAGGCCTAGTGGCAGCACCGTCTCCCAAGTGGCTCCCCTCCACGTCAGACCGCCAAAACAACGGCGGATGACACAAGTGGAGGAGGAGTCACTAAAGATGATTCAGGAGGCTGCTGCCATTATGAGGGCCCCCCTCAACCCTACGGAGGGGTTTAGCACCTATCTCTCAGATAAGCTGCTGAGAATGGAGGCGGGACAACGGGCCCTTTGTGAGCACCTTATCTACACGGCCGTACACATGGGGGCGAGGGGACAGCTGACTGAGGCCACCCATATCTCACATCAGCCCAATCCCTCTCCTCCTTCTCCTCCTCCTGCCACATCACCACCCACAGTGGCCCAGCCTGCAAGGGTGCATGGACGGGGCCATGGAGAGAACGCTGCAGAGAGGCATGGAAGGAAGGCTACAAGGAAGAGCAGGAGGTGATTCCCTGGCCTCGAGCTGCTCATCCAGAAATTGAAGGTTGATGGAGTACCACAGCTTGGGATGATGTATGTCTTTGGCTGCTGCTCCTGATTTCATGCTGTTGTTGATTTTATTATTGATCCTAGTCAGGTCTGCATTTGGGATCTAATGACTTTATATTCTCTGCTAATTTGGGAATAGTTGCCCTTCGGTTTTTGATTTGTTTTTTTCCGAAATAAAGGGAAATTTGATTTCAGCCAACCTACATGCCTGATGTGTTTTTTTGAGAAGTAGCAATAAGATTGCATAAATACAATGTGTAATTAAGAACAAGGGACACCAACCTCCATGAGTTTTCAAAAATTAAATATTATGTTGTTCTGAGAAATTGACACACCAAAAAATGCACAACAAATTTTAAGAGTCAAAAAAATAAAGGTGTAATTTGGGAGGTCGGCCTTGAAGAATTTTAATAATTATTCCTAACATCACTAGAAAAAAGAAAGACATACATTTGTCAGAACTCAGGAGAAAGTTCTGCTGCCAAAATGACATTTTAAAGACCGTTCGAAAGCAAAAAAACATGCGCTGCATTAAACGAAGCAATAACTTGCAGAATGACGAATGTGCTCTCTCCATTAGAAACGCTCGTTTTACCAGAACGAGCGCTCCCGTCTCCTAATTCAGTCTGAGCATGCGTGGGTTTTTAAACCGATGGACTTGCCCATAGACGATCGGAAATTCCCATCGGTTTTTTAAAAGACCGATGGGTACCATACACGATCGGTTGGTCTGATGAAAACCATCCATCGGACGGTTTTCATCAGTTAAACCGATCGTGTGTACGGGGCTTTAGTTGCTCCTGATTTGTAAAGCAAATATGCTTTTGTAGCTGTCCAGAGGTTGATTGTTCCCACTCCCTCAGACTTTATTTTTTGTATCCATTTTGTTTTCCCCTTTGACATTGTCTTGATATAGTTGAGGGCAGAAACCTAATGGATAATAAACAATATAATATGAACTTATTTATACCTGGGTGATTGAATGCTGAAGTAAAGATTATTGCATATTTTTAAAGAGAAGTTTGGGAGGGGGTCTTCAAAATCATACTTACCTAGGTGGATCCAGCATCGGTCTGCCTACTGCTCTAAGACTGAGAACCGAGCGATCAAAAACCACTAATTGCTTGGTTCTCAGAGCTCCATGAGCAGAGAGCTGGTCAGTCACCACTGTCTGCTCTGCTCCCCCCCTGTTTGTTAAACCTTTGACTCCCTTTTTGGGGGGCCCATCTATTTCACCATGTATTCTTCCTCATTTTCGGGTGTTGGTTCACTTTCATATTTCCGTTTTTCAGGCACTGGTTTCCTTATTCCCATCAAAGGATCTTATGCACTCTAGTTTAAGAAACATCACTTCTTTTCCATAGTTACAATTTGGCCTCTTGGCATCATATGCCCCTTGGGGGGTCACCCTTTGGGTTGTCTGTTTGCAGCAGACACCATCTCAGCTCCCGGATGTGCTGATAATATGGGGCCCATATTACCATATTATCAGCACATGGATGCCCTGTGAGAAGTCATTTGAGGTGAGGTTAAAAGGAGATATATCTAATAATACATACAATTATTTGATTTGACATTTTGGACGCTATGACGGACTATACAGGCATAGAATGGGAGGGACTAATGTTCACAATTCCTTACATGTGGGGATGATCATCTAACAGAATCTCTCCACGTTAATTATATTGCATTAAAGATGGAACAATGTTACCCCCATATGCCTCTGTATGTCCCAATAGGTTGATTGTCAATACGGGCATTGAATGGGGAGGACTAGTGTTCAAAATTTACTAAGGATGATCATGGATTAGAATCTCTCCACATTGGAAATTATTACTTTAAATTAGTGATAGAATGATGTTGCCCCCATCTGCCTGTGTATGTTCCAATAGGTTGGTTGTCAAATCATTAAACTGATTCGTATGTTATAAACTACTATTTTGAGAATTAATATTATAAGGAATTTAATAATGTGCAAACAACGATTTTTGGAGGTTTTGATAATAAATGCAGCAATTTTTCCAAAGGGTTTGGAAGACATTTGGTAAGTGTACAGTGCTGAAGCATGTTGTTGTGCTTCCTGAATGGGGTCTGGATTAGGCATTGTATTCCACCTATATGCCTGACGGGACCCCCTGTATGGAAAATATCTGGCAGCATGGTGGCTTTTGTATAGCCCCTGAGGTTCCATGGTTTATTTGTCAGTCTCTATTTAAGACTGATGGTGTTAGCAGTAGGTGTTGTTGTGGCTTGATCTAGGGTAACACTGCTAGGTAAGTTAACTGATTGTACTATGATGGTGATTCTGATTATCACTGTCAGTGTTATTGTTTGCTTTGGAACTACAGAATTTTTATAATTATTTTTACTTTTTAGACATCTTTGCTGATACTGTCTCCAGTGAATATTGATTATATCTGCGCTGTGCAATCGCATGGTAACTGATGTTAATCTTCTCACTGGTCTATTGGTAAGTCTGCATTTGAATGTTGTTCATAATTTGAACAGCTATTCTAACTTGCATTCAGTTGATTGGTGGTTAATTTTCTGACAATATATTATGACTTTTTGTCTCAGACTATTCACCGTTTGGACTGTGGAAGAGATCTATGGTCCCAATAAGCCACTTCACCACTTACTCCTACCTGTAGACCATTAAGGTATTTGATTTTGCTTGTTATTTTATTCAGTGATCCCTATGGTTAGATAGAATATGTGTCACGTACCTGGTGGAAGAGTCTGGTATGCAGAGGGAGGCCTCTCTTACACCTCTGACTCGAGGCCCCTGGTATGGAAAACAGGAGGCGCAGGAGTGCAGACTCGCACGAGAGCCTGGCAAGGTTGCTGATAGACGAGCTGGACCGGAACTAGAACAGGAACTGTAACGGACCCGGGAACAGCTGTCAGACTGGGAACTGGAGCTCAGGCATGTGCGGGCAGATGGACTGGAAGAGTAGACACACAAGTTCAATGAGGTTAACACCAGAGCAGGGTCAGATACAAGTGGGTTCGGCAACTGGCTGGCAGCAGGGTAGCAGAAGGAGCAGGCAGGAACGTGGTCTCAGGTACAGGCAGGTTCGGCAACAGGCTGTAGCAAGATAGCAGGAGGAGCAGGCAGGAACATAGTCAACACAGGCCGGGGTCAGATGCAGGCAGATAAGCAGGGATAGTCAAGAGCAAGCCAGGTAGGATCAGCTGGAGCAGGATACAGGATACAGGCAAACGACAATCAGAGGTCTCAGGAAACTCTGTAGACCAGACAGCATCGATCCAAGGAAGTAAGGCAGTTTAAATAGTCTATTAGCGCCACAATGTCACTGAACGCACGCACGCGCGACCACGCACGTGCACGCGCGCCGGTGCCGGCATTTCGTGTGGCACTAGTGTGCAAGTGCGTGCGTGAACAGGTGCGCGCCGGTGCACGCAAACGTGCCCATGCAGCCCTTCTCAGTGGGACATGCAAAACAGGGGAACGTCCATAGTCGCCATCTTGATTGCTGGCGTGCCCTTCCTGACAATATGTTACATCTGACATATCATTCATTTTATGTTTGTTATACTTTATATAGGAGTCGGTTGGATAACTAGCCATGATTAATAAAACAACGCCTTACTGGTTATTAACCCTTATCCCGTCTGTGACTCTGGGGATTCTTCTGCCCAGTAAGTAGTCTATCACCGCTGACTGGAAGTTACTATTGCTATGCTTATTCTCTGTAGGCTGATTTTCCTTTCTGTCCCTTTCTTAGAAGGGGTATTTAGATTTATTGGCTGATTGATATTGGGAGGCTATCACTGATCCAGACGCCCTTGGTCAGCACATGGCATGTAACATGTATGAGTGTCCTCTGACATGTGAGCTGCACTTGTATCACACTGTTCCCCATATTATATATGGGGACCATATTATTAAATGTTTTGCTGCATTTTATATCCATTGCTGAAACATTATGTTTCCCTCCTTTGTCTACCATACAGAATCCCTCTGCTTACAGTCAAGGAATGAAGGTCCTGAGGAAGCATAAAGTGAAATGTCGACCTCCCTGACCTAGCAGAAATAGAGATCTAATATGTATTATATACACTATGTGGTTATATCAATGAGAGCTCAAATGTTCTTGCTTTTATTTTGAAAATATTTTTTTCTTGTAATATGTTTGTAATAAATTGTATTTCATAAGATTATCTAATGTTCCTTTTCTGGTAACCGTTAAAGTCCACTCAAATGGCCCTGTGAGTATCATATGGGATACTATACCCTCTTTGGCACTTGCAACATTTATAATATGTCATTGCAGTGATAGACTGACACACTTTCTCCTGATGAGTGACATAAAGTCACGAAACGCGTTGAGCCAACAGATGTCGTGTTTTAACTATGTGTTTCCATACCTTATCTATTCACTGTGGATTTTCCTATGTATTTTGAATACATTAGTTTTCAACATGGATTTATATATGTTGGGTCCCAATATCTATCATGTATCATCTTTGTTAATAGAACCATTATGAATTGTGTATTTTATGGCCAATTAAAGCTTTTTATCGAGTATATATTTTCCTTCTTTACAGGTATCAAATTATGTGTATATATATATGAAATTGATTGAATATGAAATATTTGTATGTGATAGTGGATTATGAATTACCAGTACTGTATTTTCCCACGTATAAGACGACCTTTTATACTTAAAACATGCCTCAAAACTCAGAGGTCGTCTTATACGCCGGTACCTGTATGCAGAGTCTGTCAGACTGCGGGCGTCCATTGTTCAAAAGCCGCGCCACCTCCTCGTGCTGTTCCATGAAAGGTGGAACACTCAGTTTCCCAGCAGAGCCTCTGTTCAGTGTTCCGCCTATCACGAATGCCCTCTCGCCTCGGCCTTGGACGAGAGGGCATCCGTGATAGGCGGAACACTGAACACAGGCTCTGCTGGGAAGTTGAGTGTTCCGCCTATCACGGAACAGCACGAGGAGGAGGCGCAGCTTTTGAACAATGGACGCCCGCAGTCTGACTGAGACTCTGCATGTCAGGGATAAGGTATATGCACAGTGAGGCATGCAATGGCACAGTGAGGCATGCAATGGCACAGTGAGGCATGCAATGGCACAGTGAGGCGAGGCATGCAATGGCACAGTGAGGCATGCAATGGCACAGTGAGGAGAGGCATGCAATGGCACATTGAGGTGAGGCATGCAATGGCACAGTGAGGCGAGGCATGCAATGGCACAGTGAAGTGTGGCATGACTAGTCGGAAGAAGGTCGTCTTATACGGCGAGTATATCCCAAAACCAACATTTTAGCTGGAGAATTAGGGGGTCGTCTTATACGCCCAGTTGCCTTATTCGGTACATGTTTAAGATATAACTACATTTACCAAACATTTTTTGACCCATCGAGTACTTCATTTAAAGTCCCGCCTCTATGCTTTTGCTTATATATATCAACAGGGATGGAGATTGATGACCACGTCATCACCTCATTTAAAGTCCCACAACCCCAACCCCCCCCCCGATTACAATATATCAAACATGGCAAGCTTTAAAATCACGCACACGTTTGTGGAATGGCAACAAACTACACGATACTTAAAAATCTCCATAGGTACTTCTTTAAAATGTTACAAGTTACCAGTTTAGAGTTAAAGATAAGGCATGACAGGTTCTCTTTATGGAGACATCTGGGGTCCATGGTCCATAAGACCTGAAAAGCAAAAGATTAAAAAAAAATGATCTCATGCTTTCCACAAAAAGAATTTGTAGGGTTTACAGCTGCCCTAGACCATAGCAATGGCTGGGGGCTTCCGATCCTCAGCCAGCTCTATGATAACCCGGTGGCACCACCAGATTGGATACCAGGCTCCCCAATCGCACAGGAGTGCCCTGAAAATGGCCCCTACCACGCCTGTAAAAGCAATCCAGTGGCTAATCAGCCCCTAAGATTATTTTTAGATGAAAGAGCTTGACTGGCTGAAAACAAAACAAAAAAAAGGGTTATGGTATACAGCTCCAGCCATAACCCCAGTATAACCACTTGAAGCCAATCACGTACATGTACGTGATTTGGCAGAACATGGTTATTGTATTGTTATTGTACTGTCTCCCTTTAGATTGTAAAGCGCTGCTCAAACTGTTGGAGCTATAGAAAGCCTGTGTAGCGGGGTATTCCCTTTAATACTGAGAGACTACATCTCCCAGTACATCTTGCAGCACCCAGGGTGCATTGCCCCGTGCAAAGACTGCTGGGGCAGACTTTATAAAGGGGAGGCGGAGTTTGTTCTGTCTCTTTGGACACCCCCTCTCCTAGCAAGAGGATCTCTTTATCTTTACTATTCGTTGGATTACAAAGTTGTTCTTCAAGTGCACCGCCGAAAGATTGCTAGCGAAGATTGTTTACCCTGAACTTCCATTTAGATCAGTCAGGCCTGACTGCGTAGGTAGACATTTCTGAGAGTCAGTCTGCCCACAAGGGGAAGTGATTGTAAAAGGGCAGCGCTAGAGCCGCATCGCATTACTTGAGTAGTCTGATTGTTCTGTTCATTTTAAATACTGTTTATTGCAGGGATCTGTAACTTGTTATACTGTTATTTAATTACTTGCCCATTAGCATTAGTAAAATATCTGGGTAAAGTACATTTGGTGTCAGTTTTGCTTACTTTAATAGGAGTTTTAAAGTATATTCTGTGTATGTTTGCTATAGGACTGCGTCACCAACAGTTGCGGTCACGCGGTCCTATCCCACTATCACTAGCTGTGCCATGGGAGGTTAGAGACGTTTGCCAGGGGTTGACAGTGGTGCATTACAGGGCCAAAATCAATACCAGTGGCCCTCTTAAATGGGGGTATCGCTACACCTGCATAATAATAATTGCTAAAAAAACATATTGCCCATGCTCATGACATCCGTAAACCATGGATCAATAACCCACTTCGAGCTCTCCTCAGTAAGAAGTAAATTTGAGCCATTTTGCATAGGAAGCTTTAAAGTGTTGGGTTAATTTTGCCTGTAAATATTTAAGCCTCACTCGCATTCCATTTTAACATGCAAACACCAATTAACAGCGGAAACCTGTAATTGCTTTGTAACTGCTTGTAAACCTCTTTGAATGCAACTGAAGGAATGTACTGGATTCTTGCTACGGCTTGAGTTAATTGCCATGTGAATGAGGCTTTCAAAAGCATTGTAGACTGATTTGTTTTTTCCTCAATAAAGAATGAATGTTCAGAGGGGAGGAAGATAAGATTAATGCTAGAGTACTGTTGGAAGGCAACATGAGTTAATGTCATATTTCTGGAGTTTCTACATATCTGTTTCCTATTCCCAAGATCAGCCATGCTGATACTTGTAGTTCCATGGCTAAAAGGCTGTTGCTGACAATACTCTGCAAGCAAGCTTACGATGCTGCCCCTAGTGGCCAATATAATATATAACAAGGGCTATCGCTTGGAAATATTTCATTGGCAGGAGGCAGGTGGGGGTGGTTACGAGTGGGTGTGAATGTTTTGGGTAAAAAGTACACAAAGAAAAGAGTTCAGTCTCTTTCGCTCCTGGCCTGCTGGTGAGAGTCTCATGGAATCCTGGCATGGGCCTAAGCCATGAGGCTTATCCCTCTTTAATATCTGAGATCAGCCAATGAGGAGTCTACCTAGAGGATGTGTTAAGTATCTGTAATTTTTTTATTGTTGTTATGGGCTCTATAGAGATCTGCTGTTTAGTGTGTGATATTCCTATTTTCTTGGGAAATAAATAATATATTGTTTACTAAGCAGATGTGTCTGTCTTCATAGCTAACATCATATCATTAGGCCTAGCATACTCTGATAGACTAGCTAATTATAGGGATATACAAATTAATACATATATGCAATAGTTATATAGGTTACAGTAGAGTGTATATTATTGCATACCAGTAATTTACTTCAAGTACCAAACAGCTTGCAATAGCAATAGGTGTTTAAAAAAAAAAAAATATTTGATCTTGCAAAGTGTCAAAGCAGAGGAAGAAGCCCCTTTAGAAAAGATGCAAAAGGTGGACTATTCCTTTGGCAGACCACCAATCAGAGTCAGGATGAATCATTTAGTCCTTTAAGCATGCAATTTTGTCTTAGAGGCATCCAAGGTGAGATATACCCTTGGAAAAATGAAAATGTATGGCAAAGATAGACCTCCCTCATGCAGTGTGGCCTATAGGGAGGATTTAGCCTTTTTGGTAGTTGTTCCAAATAAAAAGAGGATATGACAGAATCTATGCATTGGGTGAGAACGGGAGTCAGACTGATATATTTTTATTTAAACAAATCATTATGAAAGCGAATCACCAGATATTTGATTAATAAGCTGTAAGTTAGACTTGTGTAGGTAGCCATAGAATCATGGATGGCCTATGAGAATGATGAGGGATCTGTTTCAGCTCACATTCAGATTCTCCCAAAGAAATATTACACATTAGAAAGATAGAAAAGATGTCTTGGAGCCATAATTGTACACCAAGGCATGCCTCCTCCAGGAAACCCCAACAGAAACTATCAATAAGTGGGACTTGTCTAAGACTTTTGCATTTAACAATTAAAATTCAGTCCACATGACATCTTTCTGAATCATTTTTTTTATTATTGCATTTGGAAGGTGTACTTAATTTTAAATTGACATGAAAAAAAGTTCACATTTTATTATTAATTATTACTAGACTACAATCCTTACAGACTCAGGCTGTAGTTGCTGCAGGTACGTGATTCTGCATTTCTGGGTCTGCAGTGTGTACGCGCGCTGCCGGTGACCCACTCCTGCTGTGATTGGTCACAGTGGGAGCGAATCAGTGAGTCCGGTAAACCTGATGTCTGCCGGGACCCGCCGATCATTCCCGTCAGAGGCAGAATGACAGTCTGCCTATGTAAACAAGGCAGATTGCCGTTTTGTTAGTAGGGAAGACAGAGATCTTGTGTTTGTGGTAAGCAGGAACACTAATATCTGTCTTCCCACAGTTAAAGAACCCCCCACACATTTAACCCTGTGACCTCCCCTGATGTTAACCCCTTTCCTGCCAGTGTCATTAGTATAGTGACAGTGCATATTTTTTTGCACTGATTGGTGTATTAGTACACTGATTAGTAATGGTGTCATTGGTCCCCAAAAAAAATCAAAAGTGTCACTTAGTGTCCAATTTGTCAGCTGCAATGTCGCAGTCCCGCTATAAGTCACTGATCACTGCCATTACTAGTAAAAATAAAAAATAAATAAAAAATGCATAAAAATACCCCATAGTTTGTAGACGCTATAACATTTGCGCAAATTAATCAATATATGCGTATTGGGAATTTTTTAACAAAAACATGTAGCAGAATACATATTGGCCTAAATTGATGAAGAAATTTGATTCTTTACATTTTTTTATTGGATATGTTTTATAGCAGAAAGTCAAAAATATTTTTTTTGTTTTTTAAAATTGTCGATATTTTTTTGGTTTATAGCACAAAAAAATAAAAGCCACAGAGATAATAAAATACCACCAAAAGAAATCTCTATTTGTGGGGGGAAAAAAGGACATCAATTTTATTTGGGTACAGCATCATGACTGCACAATTTTCAGTTAAAGTAACGCAATGCTGTATCGCAAAAAATGGCCTGGTCATGATGGGGGTAAACCTTCAGGAGCTGAAGCGGTTAATGGTATCCCCTGTTCTTTAATCTTCCCTTGTTCCTGGTCACTCTTTTTCAAAGCACTCTTTTTTACAGATTGCTGCTGATGGCTAAAGTATGGACCCGACTATGCATTTAACTGCCAGGCTGAGATGTATCTAGAGGTTGAAGCAAGCAGTAGACAGTCATCATGGGGAACTAGGCCAAACATCAGTACTGGTGGAAAACAGTTCAGATGTGTCTAGATTCTCATGCTTTTTACAAATATGTCCTACATAAAAATGTTCATACAGTTTGGAGCTGTCAGAACTGTTCCATGCCACAGCTATACAGATAATTATGCAGAATTGCCCTGCCGGGAGAAAATGTAGTATTATACTGTAACTGGACACTTACTGACTCTGGAGATGTTGATTTATCTATCTGCTGCTTGTCCAAGCACTTCTATCTCGTCTTGCACTTATATGCGGAAACTATTATTTTGTTTAAAGTGTGTTCAAAATGTATTTCTGTAATCAAATGAGTAAACTTAGATGATAATTGATAACATACATACATACAGTATATATGGTAGGGTTAGCTCCTCTTGAATTTATGAGTTCTGTCTGCTCATGCTGGCAAAGTAAGATTTACGAACCAAGATTAGATTTGGAGGCTTTTCTTTTGGCACTTTTAAATAGATAAATCTGTGTCATGCCAAGCTGTGGTCCAGAACAATTCCAAATCACATTTCACAGCGTTAACCTCAGATGTAAGGTTCTCAAAACGACGACATTTCATTACATTGCCTAAAGGGAATCTGAATACATTAATCTCATCTCTCCTCTGATACCATATTAATTAACTTATGTCAACACCATAGCAGGTTTTGTTCTGAAAACAATTATAATTTGCTCAGCATAAATTCAATAAATTCAACATTTTACAGCAACCACCAATATGTTGTACATTGCCGATGACAAATTCTAAAAAAAACAAAAACGTTTTTGCTTTAACGTTTTAACACTTATACAGACAACAACACTTTATATGCTTCTGGGAAGCAAGTAAATTAAACTGTTAAAAAAAAGTTTGAGTACTTTTGGGATATAAAGAAATTTTGTAGAGACTGCATAAGAATAGCTTTAATATTGTATGCAAATACGGTATGTTGTTTACCAATGTATCTATTAGAGCTGCTTCTTCTATGGCTAAAGATATAGTGATAAGTATAGTACCTGAAACAGGTGTGATATCCTTTGTTTACATTGTGCCCATGACTGGTAGCACTTATACGAGTTCTCTTTGTGTAATTTTACAAGCATTGATCCTGACAATATTATGCTAGGTACAATACCTGTAGGTAGATGCAGTAATAATATAAAGCTAATCACCTAGAAGTATATTTATAAGAACTGGGAAAAAATGTTTTCCATAAATGTCAAGTTCTCCCAATTTTATAAAAAAAACTCCACAGTATCATAAAAAAATGTCATAAAATAATTGCATACATCATATTTATACTGCCACTTTGGAGATTATGGGTTTAGCAAAATAATTTCAAATATTTTATTAAACCATTTTGTGAGTATTATAATAAATAATACCTGTGTATATATCATTAAAATCTGCAGATGGAAAAAGATAAATTAGATTAAAGAACATGCTGTGCAAACATAAAGCTAAATCATAGGTGTGTGCAGCCTCTTACATTAGGATGTTCACCCTAAAGCTCCAACACGTGTGTGTGTCTACATATATAGCATGGAAGTACAGTAAAAGAGAAGCGCATCAACACTTTTCTTATGGCAGAGCAGGTAATATGGAGATCTTTCCCATCTTCCTGCCAGCAAACAGAGCCATAACACTAATGTGCATGGGATGATTAGGGTGTGCCCAGGCACATTCGACACACCTTTTGAGCATGCCCTATTAGCTAAATCTACTTTGTGGAACCAAAACAGAGGTGGAAATCTTTCTTCTGGAGGGACCATTCAATGGTCAGCAGATAAGGATATCCTTTCTGCCCTTTCTTCTCTACCATTCTATTTGGTGAAACTGTCACTCAAAGCTGCCTGCATACACTACATATAGCTATTGTCTGCATGCACTCATTTAAAATAAAATTTATTTTTGCTTGGATATGATTGGAAGACTGAAGGGAACACAACTTCACCCAGTTCACTGTGCTCAGTGAATATGCACATTTCAAACTAAGCAATCTCTATTGCTTTAGAAAATCAACCCCAATGCATGTGTTAGTTGGGCAGTTTTATTTGGAATACTAAATTAGCAAATTAATTCACCAATCAAATGTTAATTTTTGAATTTGTCTGAATATATTTAGGCAAAGATGTTTAAATCTCTAATTCTTCTGTTTTGATCATTACTGCTCAGCTTTTTATTTGTAGATTATTGTTGCTCCGCTACTGTACTCAAGGACTGATTAAAAAAAAGGGAGTTGAGCTGCCATATAAAAAAACAATATGGACAACAAGATGATGGAGGGTGCTCTTGATTAAAATAATAACGTTTCTAATTTGTTCCTTGGTGCCTAAGGCTGGGTTCACACTAGTGCGACACGACATCTGTCCTACTTTGGATCCGACTTTGCCCTGCGACATGAAGCCGACATATGTCCGACTTTCAATGAACGGGGATCCGACTTGGATCCCCGCCAATATCAGGCACTGTGTTTGGTATGAATCTTGAGGGGGAACTCCAGGCCAAATTTTAAATAAAAAACCGGCATGGGTTCCCCCTCCAGAGGCATACCAGGCCCTTGGGTCTGGTCTGGATTTGAAGGGGCGCCCCTACGCCGAAAAAATGGCGTGGGGGTCCCCCCCAAAATCCAAACCAGACCCTTATCCGAGCACACAACCTGGCAGGCCGCAGGGGAAGAGGGGGGGATGAGAGAGCGGCCCCCTCCCTCCTGAACCGTACCAGGCCGCATGCCCTCAACATGGGGGGTTTGGTGCTCTGGGGCAGGGGGCGACCTGCGGCCCCCCCACCCCAGAGCACCCTGCCCCCATGTTGATGAGGACAGGGCCTCTTCCCAACAACCCTGGCCGTTGGTTGTCGGGGTCTGCGGGCAGGGGGCTTATCGGAATCCGGGAGCCCCCTTCAATAAGGGGGCCCCTGGATCCCGGCCCCCCCACCCTATGTGAATGAGTATGGGGTACATCGTACCCCTACCCATTCACCTGGTGGAAAAAAATTGCAATAAAAAAAACACACAGCTTTTTAAAGTATTTTATTGCACAGCTCCGGGGGTCTTCTTCCGACTTCGGGGGTCTCCGGTGTCGTCGCCGCGCTCTCCGGTTCTTTCTTCTGCCGGGCCTCCGCTAACTTCTTTTTAGCTCTTTTGCTAGCAGAGGCCCGGTCTTCTCCATCGCCTTCTTCTTCTCCCGCTCTCCGGTTCTTCTCCCGCTCTCCGGTTCTTTCTTCCGCCGGGCCTCCGCTAACTTCTTTTTAGCTCTTTTGCTAACGGAGGCCCGGTCTTCTCCGTCGTCTCGTCCGGCTCTCCGTTGTCCTTCTGCCGGCCCCTCCACTAACTTCTTTAGCTCTTTTGCTAGTGGAGGAGCCGGTCTTCCCGTCGTCGTCATCGCCGTCGGCGTCTTCTTCCCTCTTCTCCTTCTCGATGTTGACGCGTCGCTTCCTCCCGCTGTAATACTGGCTGTCCGCTCCGCTCCGCATTAATATAGGCTTCTCATGATGTCACAGTCACATGTTCCGGGGCACATGGCCCCGGAGCATGTGACTGTGACGTCATGGGAACATGTGACTGTGACGTCATGAGAAGCCTATATTAATGCAGAGCGGACAGCCAGTATTACAGCGGGAGGAAGCGACGCAGCAACATCGAGAAGGAGAAGAGGGAAGAAGACGCCGACGGCGACGACGGGAAGACCGGCTCCTCCACTAGCAAAAGAGCTAAAGAAGTTAGTGGAGTGGCCGGCAGAAGGACAACGGAGAGCCGGACGAGACGACGGAGAAGACCGGGCCTTCGTTAGCAAAAGAGCTAAAAAGAAGTTAGCGGAGGCCCGGCGGAAGAAAGAACCGGAGAGCGGGAGAAGAACCGGAGAGCGGGAGAAGAAGAAGGCGATGGAGAAGACCGGGCCTCTGCTAGCAAAAGAGCTAAAAAGAAGTTAGCGGAGGCCCGGCGGAAGAAAGAACCGGAGAGCGGGAGAAGAACCGGAGAGCGGGAGAAGAAGAAGGCGACGGAGAAGACCGGGCCTCCGCTAGCAAAAGAGCTAAAAAGAAGTTAGCAGAGGCCCGGCAGAAGAAAGAACCGGAGAGCGCGGCGACGACACCGGAGACCCCCGAAGTCGGAAGAAGACCCCCGGAGCTGTGCAATAAAATACTTTAAAAAGCTGTGTGTTTTTTTTATTGCAATTTTTTTCCACCAGGTGAATGGGTAGGGGTACGATGTACCCCATACTCATTCACATAGGGTGGGGGGGCCGGGATCCAGGGGCCCCCTTATTGAAGGGGGCTCCCGGATTCCGATAAGCCCCCCGCCCGCAGACCCCGACAACCAACAGCCAGGGTTGTTGGGAAGAGGCCCTGTCCTCATCAACATGGGGGCAGGGTGCTCTGGGGTGGGGGGGCCGCAGGTTGCCCCCTGCCCCAGAGCACCAAACCCCCCATGTTGAAGGCATGCGGCCTGGTACGGTTCAGGAGGGAGGGGGGCCGCTCTCTCGTCCCCCCCTCTTCCCCTGCGGCCTGCCAGGTTGCGTGCTCGGATAAGGGTCTGGTTTGGATTTTGGGGGGACCCCCACGCCTTTTTTTGGCGTAGGGGCGCCCCTTCAAATCCAGACCAGACCTAAGGGCCTGGTATGCTCCTGGAGGGGGAACCCATGCCGGTTTTTTATTTAAAATTTGGCCTGGAGTTCCCCCTCAAGAGCAGTACAGCACAAGTCGCATGCCAAAGTCGGATCATGCAAGACTGCGGTCCGACTTTGATCCGACTTCAATGATAGTCAATGGGCTCAAGTCGGATCAAAGTCGGACCAAAATAGTACAGGGAGCATTCTCAAAGTCGGACCGACATGTGTCGGACCAGTTAAGACGGCTCCCATAGGGAAACATTGATTTTCACACGTCATGCGACATGAGCTCCCAATGTCGGAGCGTTTGTCGCCCCAGTGTGAACCAGGCCTTACTCTCAATTCCAAACAATACCACCTGTCATAGGTTCACATTATTATCACTACCTAGAAATAATTATTTCTAGCTGGTTATTTCATAGCTGAAAATCTCTTAAAGGATCAATTCACCTTTTTGAAAAAAAATATATAATAATAATAATAAATGCACATATTTTTGCAGAAAAAAATTGTATTTTCTTTTTGTCACTGGAGCCTGCAGAGCATTGCACCTGAGATCAGTGAATCACAGGTGCAATGCCAGGCTGCCACACACACTGCCTGCAGCTCTGTTGCCCGCACCTCTGTACAGGCTTTTTTTTACAGAACTATAGGCAGTGTGAGTGAACTATGAACAAGCTGATCCTTTGAGAAAGCACACTCCTGGTCCTTTGAGAAACACAAGCCATCTGCCACAGTGGAAGGCAGGACTTGTGGTTTTCTCATTCACAGATCCCTGTGACTGAATGACATGGCTCTGCAGACATAGCCTAGCACAGCTGCTGTTTTCAAAATGTGACACCGGGTGCAAGGAAAGGAACCTTTGCTTGCTATCACAAGGAGGGTGGGATCCAAGGTGAGAGGGGCAGGTCTGGAGGACGTTACATGTTACACCCTAAATATGCCTGTAATGTGTAATATGTTTTAAAAGGTGAACATAGCCTTTAAAAGCATCCAGCTTTTTTCCAGCACCCTGGAGCAACAACAGATTTCTAGGGTTAGCTCTGATTTGGCATTAACATAGGCCTAACACAGCGTTCTCTCAAGAGCCAAAATTATACTAGTTGAAAATAATATAATAAGACTAAACAAGTCAGTAATGGGTACTGTTTGAACCTGTGCCCAGATCAAGCACACTAAAGTATACAGAATGTTCTTTACAAGCAGTAAATACACTTCATTGCATTGGCATAACATTTTTAGATTTATTTCAATGGTCAAAAGATGTTGGCAACCTGCCGGCCCTTTAATCTAACCTCACACTCTTGCTTTGATCTTTAAAGCCCTGTACACACGATTGGATTTCCTATGGATTCTAATCCGATGGATTTTTCCATCGAAAATCCAATGAAGCTGACTTCCATCAGTTTTGCCTACACACCATCAGTCAAAAATCCAACCGTCCCAAACGCCGTGACGTAAAACACTCCGACAAGCTGAGAAAAATTAAGTTCAATGCTTCTGAGCCTGCGTCGACTTGATTCTGAGCATGCGTGGGTTTTTTGTCCGATGGAGTTCCACACAGACGATCGGAATTTTCTATCGTTTTTTTTTCCCTCGTTTTTTTCGGATAAATTTAAAACATGTTCTATTTTTTCTCACCGATGGCACCCATACCCCCCATGTTGAGGGCATGCGGCCTGCTACAGTTAAGGAGGGGGGGCGCTCACTCGTCCCCTCCTATTCCTGACCTGCCGGGCTGTATGCTTGGATAAGAGTCTGGTATGGATGTTGGGGGGACCCTATGGCATTTTTTATGAATCCATTCTAGACCCGAAGGGCCTGGGGGGACCCCACACCATTTTTTTTTATTTCATTTTTTTTGACGGAAATCTTCTTTTCTTACATTCAGCTGTCAGCCACGAGCTATATACAGTGTGTTTAAAGAGGAAAAAAAAAACGTAAAACACAAAAAGCTTGAAAACTGAATGCAAAAATGCATTAAAAAAATAGGGTTTAAAAAGGCAAAACACACTGTAAAACATGCCTGAAAAATGCATCAAGCACAGCCGCATAGATGTGAACCTAGACTTAAATCGCCCTTCAGCTCCTGCTTGGAGATGTTATATACAGATCTTTATGGGAGTGTCTGATTGTCACATCAGCTGTTCCTGCTGATTTCCTACCCGCATGAACTGCTGGAAGAATGATCAGGCACTCATGCCACTTGTTTCCTTCATGCCTCCTGTCACTTTACATGGGGCCGCAAGCTGGAGGTGTAAGAGAAGCTGTTGTGGATAATTTTATGAAGATGTATTTAATATGTATTGTCATAATGTCACCCAGTGTTAGTACTTCTGCAACCCGCTCTAAAGAGCTGACTGGGGCAGTCTGAGGCTGGTTGAATCCCGTCTGGTAGGGGAAAACGTCTTGAGGTTAGAGTGTGATGTTTGCAGCGTGCGGATATGCTCGCCGACGAGGGACCCTCTGTGCATTAGCACGGACGATCGTTGAGGAGGGGATATGCTCGCTCTGCAACGACATCATTGGTTATAGGCAGATGCGCGCTCTTGTTTTGGCGGTGTGTTGATCAGCATTGGTCCGGATTCGTAGCGTGCGCCTGCAGATAGCCTCCCACAAGCAATAATAGTATAATCTGAATATGCGTTATTCTATGGAATAGCATAGAATAAGGATTCCTATCAGCGGTAATATGAGAGCTTGTGAGCGTTGTCAGAGTCAGGGAAGACGTCCATGTTTTAAAGCAATACGGCTTTGTTTGCTGGGAGCATACACACTTTCCCTGCCCGGACACGCCCATAAGACTTTAGCCATCATGTTAATGAATATGTTGTTGTATTGGTATTATATTGTATGTATTTAAATAACCCTGTTGGAAGGGATATCTTTATATGGACATTTTCTGTGTAAAGAGGACATCATGTGATGACAACTCCCATGGAGGTCAGATGCTGTGTCCTCACTTCCTATGGAGGAGGTCACATTCTGTGATGACCACTCCCATGGAGGTCACATGCTTTGGAGTTTAATAAAATAACCTTTTGTGGGCGTCGACAAGCAGTTGATGCTGGGATGCCTTGATGATAAGACCAGTCTGGTGATGTTTCTTGATTTGTATGAATGGGACGAATGAATGGTGAGTGAATTTTAGTTTAAGAAGCATTATTGCAATAAGATGAAGTGTGTGCTTATTTAGCACAAGGCAAAAATGGCTGTGTGCTCTGCAAACAACCAATTTTGCCACGACAGAATGGCGGCTCTGAAGGGGCTAGATGGGGCCCCCTTTAGGCATCGGGTCGAGATGGGGGAGTATGGATGCACGATCCGATGCGTGGGGGCTCTGCTCTGTAAAAGAACACATTTTTCATCTTTTTGAAATAATTCTGTAAGTTTGCAGTATGTGTGTATGTGTGTATGTCTGTGAATCCGATCGTGCGTGTGTGTGTGTGTGATTTTGTTGGGAGAGAGATCGTATGCCTGTGAACTCAATCATGTGTGCCTGTGTGGGTATGCCTGCGTGTGCCTGGGTGTGCCTGGATGTTTGTGTGGGGAAGCTGTGGGCTGTAAGAGTGTAACTAAATGAGAAATGTAGACTGTATGTGATTAGATTGTTTGTGCATTGTTAAAGTCTGGTCTCTGTGTATCTTTTGACTACAAGTTTGATGCATATGGAGACTGTATATTGTATATGAAATGAAGGTATAGCTGTGGTACTTAGTACAGCCTACACTGAGCAGTTTGTAAGTAGATGATTGTTTGGGTGCCATGTGGATTGGGGGAAAGGGCAGTTCACTGCTTACAATGCAGGAGTTTTGTGATGGAGGGGCTACGCCCTGAGAGATGATAATCTGATGTTCTGAGCAGGCATGCAGGCAGCATTGTACTGTAAGTGTGTGGTGAATATTTCAGAGTATATGAACTTTGAGAAAAGAGTGTTTTAATGTTGTGCATGTATAACATTTTTGAATGTGCTGTTTAGTTGGCCAAAAGTGCTCATGTGGTGTCTCAGGTGTGTGGCTTTGTGGAGATGGCATGAGCCTTGTGGAGTGTAGCTGACTCAAGACACACATTTTTCAGTGGATTTTGATGGTCATTTAGAAAAGTTTCAATGGTGTAGTCAGTCTTTGTGGAGAAAAACATTTTTGGTTCTCTAGTGAAGAGATCCTGGTTTTGGCGGCAAAAACTGCATGTGGTGGCCATCTTGTGGTCTGCCATGCTGCCATGGTTGTCGGCGGCCATCTTGAGAGATACCGTTTCTCCTTAGCCCGTGGGCAATCCTATAAGGGGAATGCACAGCCACCTTTCCTTTGGGTGTGAAATCATGTGACCGTGCTGTGGCATTCGTCGGCTATTTTGCTGGTGGAATTTTTCAGCTTTTGGGGCAGATTTTGATGTTTGGTGCGAATTGAGTAGTGCGGTCTTTTCTGTGTTGGAATCTGGTGGAGACCATTTTTGTTTTCCTTTGTGTGTGGGAACCCATGTGGTCTTGCTTTTTTATATTTAAGTGTTCACTTGATGTCCCATGTTTGTCAGTTTTTGGCTGGTAGGGAAGTTTGTGCTGATTTTGGCGAAATCAAAAACTGCATTGCATGCGTTAATGGCGCCATTTTGTTGTTGTGGCCTGGCTTGTTGGCCATCTTGAGAGGCAGTTTAAGGATTTTGTGTCGTTTGTCCTGTGGGTCGTCCCAGAGTAGTGAGACACCAGGGTGACATACTGAGAGGCTCTTTTTGGTTAATGTTAAATTTGCTAGTTTAAATAGTTTTTCTAAGCATCGCCTTTTGAGTTGAGTAGAGTGGTATCTTGATATAGCGCGGTCTTACCCCGAGGTTTCCCGACGCGCTTGCGGACACATGCACATGCTGGGGCCCATTTATGGATGGGATCTGGTTGACCTACCAGCATGTCTTTGGAGTGTGGGAGGAAGCCGACGTAGACACAGGGAGAACATGCAAACTCCATGCAGATGGTGTTAGGATGGGGATTTCTCTGTTTTCATGACTTTGCAGTATATGAGCGGCGGTTTTTGTATTGGATTTCATTTTTAAGTGAAAACTCTACTTTACACTGAATTTTGATAGATTGTAAGACTAACTGAGTTTTTGTACACAGTGTGTGTGTTGTTTTTATGTTTAAATATTTGGGAGTTTCCCAGAAGGTAATTCATTGTGTTTGAAGCTTCTACTGTATAGCCATCTTTTGGCAGGAGTTTGTATTTGAGTCTCAAATTGTGGTTTGACTTCCAGGGGATGTTTGGGTCAGGGGGGATTCCCTCCCATTTGAAAAAGGGGGGTTTATTCCATCATTTCCTTGACAAAGGTTTTTTTTAATTGTTGAAATATATATGATGTTTAGCCATGGATTTGTTTTAGTGTCTTAATAGACAAGGTGATGGGGCTAGGCTTCCCCCCTCCCCCCCCTCCCTCTTCCTGTACGTTGATATGTAAATAAACCAGTTTGGTTTTTTGAGAGCTGAGCATGCCATAGGAAGTTCTTTTCAGAATTTATGTATCAGAAGAAAGTTGGTGGGAGGAGTTTGGGGTTTTCTGAAAGGTTAAGCAATGAGATTTGTGTTTGGAAGGAAAATGGAAAGCATTTTGGCGTTTAAAAGTGTTTTATATTTTGTTCCAGTTTTGTGAAGTTTTGTACTGTAATACAGTTTTGGGTAGAGAGCAAACAGGGGGGCATCACCAGTATTGTTGTAACTTCTGGATACAGAGAGAAGCCACATTGTTCCGCAGGTGGTAAACGGGCGTAAGTGTTCTGTGTGGTTTAGTCTGGCGACGCAGTGTATGGGTGTATAGCGGAAAACGCTTGTGTATGCATACACTGTGAGGGGTAGAGGCCTAATTCGGGGATGTGATAACGCCTCGGTTGGGGGACTTTACCAGATAGTGGTTGTAGTCCATCAATCCACCGTAAAAGAAGACACCAGGCGGTGATCTCCGAAATGGGTGCAATGGTTTCTCCTGGACGCGGGAGTAAGACGATAAGCCGTTTCGAATCGCCATGAACACAAGGAGGTCTGTGCAAGGGAAGGAATGGAGGCTTCCCACAGTCAGACGGTTACACAGTGCACGAAGCCTAGTTTTGGGGCAAAGGCTTTTGAACCCCAAAAAGATTAACATAGGTGGTCCAAGGATACTATTTTGGGTATCCCTCTGGAATGGATGTAGTTCAGCTGCGGCTTCAGAAATCTGTAATGATGAGTGTTGATGGAGGTGTAGTACACGCTATTGTGATTCAAAAGCCTCGTACACACAGCCGATTTTCTCGTCTTAAAAAACACGTCGTTTTTTTCGACGAGATTCTTGTTAACCTTGACGATTTTCTCGTCAAGCTTTCCATGTGTACATACTGACATTTCCCAAATTCCTCATTGTTCTCCGTGGTCACGTCCAGCACGTACGACGGCACTATAAAGGGGAAGATCTATTTCCTTGGCGCCACCCCTTGGGCTGCTTTTGCTGATCTCGTGTTACTGCGTGTGAAGTAAAAGTTTGGGAAGAGATGATTCGCGCTTTTCAGTCTTCGTGCTTTTCAGTTCGTTTTCTGCGGTTCAGTTTGTGCTTGTGGGTTCGTATCTTGTCTTTCAGGGCGTCTAGGCAGGTCGTATCTGTTTTACAGTGCGTTCTTGCCCGTTCGTTTCTGATTTTCAGTTCGTTATTCATAGGCCTTGCTGTTCTAAAGTGCGTTCTGTTCTGTACGTTCTGATAAGACGACCGTTTCCTAGCCATGTCGCCTGTACGTTCTCGTCGTCGAGTTCATGCTGTGCGTGCGCTTGGTGTTGGTCTGCTTGTTTTGGACCAAGACCAGTCCATGAACGGTGTGAGGAGGAGTTCACGGACCAAGAATTGGTTGCTCCAGCGGGACCAATTCTGCCATATGCCTCTGCTGCGGGAGATCGTCGAGAATAATCCTGAGGACTACAGGAATTTTCTGCGGATGTCTGACCCCGTTTTTCAGCATCTGTTGGCTTTGGTGTCCCCCTATATTACCAGGAAGGACACCGTTATGCGGGAAGCCATCAGTGCTGAGCAGAGGCTCATCGTCACCTTACGTTACCTGGCGACAGGGAGAAGTCTGCAGGACTTGAAGTTCACGACAGGCATCTCCCCCCAGGCTCTGGGCCTCATAATCCCAGACACCTGTTCTGCCATTATACAAGTCCTGCAGGAGGACTATATTAGGGTAAGTTTTCTCCATTAACATCACATTTTATGTATTTCATGTATGCTAATGTATTGTATTTCTTTCATCCTTCCCTAATTACCATAAATGTAATATGCTGAGAATGTCCCCTTTGTCCTCATGCATGCTGGAAGCTTTTAAATGCCCCTTTTTTCTCCTCCATGCATATTTCCCTTCACTAACCTTTCCAGCAGGGGCGTCTGTTGCTCCAAATGTTTGGGGGTCCAACCCCAATTTTAGGAACTAAACTTCCTCCTTTTTAGCGATTGTGCCTATTAAACGCCACCAGTTGCCCCTTCCAATGCAGCCATTTTGTCCCCTCCAATGCAGCCATTTTGTCCCCTCCAATGCAGCCATTTTGTCCCCTCCAATGCAGCCATTTTGTCCCCAGCCCTGCACTTACCTTCTTCTGGTCAGCGCCATCCTTCTTCTGTCCTTGATGTCTTTTCCTGCCCTCGATGTTGTATCAGCCAATCATGTAACCGTAAAACAGACTTGGTGAACATGATTGGCAGAGCAGCCTGTCAGTGTTCACCCAAGGAATGTCTCCCCCCCCTGCGTCCCCTATTTTACTTTTATCAAGCCAATTACATCCCTCAGGCTGGATTTTGAAAGCCTATTTTCCCCCCTGATTCTGATATGTAATTTTCACCCCCTAAATGCCGCAGTTATTCATATGGCCGTCGCTCAACAGGGGGCCATCCACCTGAATAGTGGGCAGCATTGACAATACATAGGTTCATGCAAGGCATGAACCTATGTATTGTTCTGAGTGACGGGCACAGGTGAGAGGGGGCAGTGCTCCAGCGCCCACTCTGGACGCACCGCCACTGCAATGCTATCCTGTGGCCAAACACATCTACCCCCCCCCCAAATTTTGTTAGAATGGACCATCACAGGGGGTGATGATAATGAAACATGAGCCTTCCATTATACTTATTAAAAACACCTTAAACTGAGATTTTTATTGATGTTGGCCTCTAATGTATTTTCTTATAATCTGCTTGCAATGTTCTATTTAAAATTTGTATTTTTTTTTTCATCTTGTTTGACTCCCCAGCTTCCTTCCACGCCACAGGAATGGCAGACTGTGGCATCGGAGTTTGCCACGCAGTGGGACTTCCCCAACTGCGGTGGTGCCATAGACGGGAAGCACGTCCGCATCGTGCCGCCACCCCGTTCTACGTCCTACTACTTCAATTACAAGGAGTTTCATAGCATTGTGCTGATGGCGGTGGTGTCAGCACGGTATGAATTCCTCTATGTTGATGTAGGGAAGAATGGCCGGATGTCCGATGGGGGATCCTTCATCCAGACGGAGTTTGCCCTCCGTCTCCAGAGTGACGACCTTGCATTGCCACCGGATGCAGGGAATGTTGAAGGACTCCCCTTTGTTTTTTTGGCTGATGAAGCCTTCAGACTTGGACCGCACCTCATGAGGCCATTTCCACAGAGGACCCTGACCCCAGAGAAGAGGGTATTCAATTACTGGCTGGCCAGGGGCTGAAGAGTCGTTGAAAATGCCTTCTGCATAATGGCCAGCCGGTTCCGCCTTTTTATGACTCCCATCCACTTGGCGGAGTACAAGATAAACTATGTCGTTTTATGCTGCTGTGTGCTCCATAATTTTGTGTGCCGAAAATCAAGTACTTATGTGGCCTCAGTATTGCCTGAGGCTGTACTTTCCCATGCCAATCCCCTGCCGGGCCTCGAATCTGCCCGTCCTGGCTTGCCCCCCCAAAATGCCTGTGAGGTTCGGGAGAAATATATGGACTATTTCACGGGTAGGGGGGCAATTCCTATGCCAGGCCATGACTAAAGAATTGTGCATAAAAAACTCATTAAAATTCTTTTTTAATCTGGTAACTTTGTTTGTTTCCTGTCTCCTAGTTTGTCTTAGTGCATTTGTAGTGGCAATTGTTTTTTCCTTTAGTAAATGACAACCATTTCACTATGCAACCCAAAAAAATACACAAATAAGGTTAGAGTGTATTTGAAAAAGAAGCTACACTTTGTTGGTGTTCAAATATTTTACTCTGTGCACATTCACACACATGGTAATTTTTTTTTTTTTTTTGTTTTTTGGCTGGCCACAAACCGGCAATTATTTTCTTATGAAAATACAAAACCATTAGTTGCATTCTAAAAAGTACAACATTGGATACCTCTGAGCAATATGAGACATTCACTTACACAAACTATGTCTCTATGTGCCCGTCCTAATATGGGGTATTGGCACCCCTTGCCCAGCCAAAAATTGAATATGCACAAATTTTGAAGTAATTTCCAATAGGGATTTTAGACTCCTGATCCCTATTGACAACATGTGCCATCTGCCATCAGGGGTGATCAATGGACGTGTTTTGTGGGTGCAACCCCTTCTTCAGTTCACCTACTTTAGATACGAGGAAGGGGTTGCACCCCCAAAAGCTGTACATGGATATCCCCTGATGGTAGATGGCACATGTTGACACACTGTGTGCATATTAAATTTTTGGCTGGTTTGATTGTCAAAAATACATTAAAAGGGTGAATAACAAACTGAAAACAAAAATGGGGGTTTTGAGGCCTTATTCAATTCTCCCCAAAACATCTAGGATGTCTTTAAAGGTTTGATCCATCACATGAATTCTTTGTTTAATTCTGTCCAGTTCTGTGCTACATTCCATCACTTGCTGTATTATTCGTAGGGCACTGTCAGCAGAGAAACGTGTACTATCTTTCACCACAACATTTACATCCCCTAAAATATAAAAAAAAAAAGTATTATAACTCTGCAGGCCTACATCTCTTACCTGAAGCTGTGGTGACAGATACTGACCTGTTGTGGTGACCAGTTCCACCACGTCATCCACTTCTCCTTCCTGCACTTCTCCTTCCTCCACCTCTTCAACTTCCTCAACACCCTCAGGTTGTGGGTCTTTGTGAGGTTGGGGTTGTTTCTAAGCTGTGGGTTTCATGTGCTCCCTGGAGTGTTCTCCTCCCAGTCTTCTCTCCCCTATGAGAATAAAAAAAAAGGTTATCACACAGAAATTTTCTCTAAAAAATAAAAACAGGCTAAATTGATTGGAAGTGGGGTACAAGTGTCTGTTTGTGCAGAATTTCCACATGAAGACATTATTTTGTCTAAAAAATATGTTTAGTATTCACCTTTGGCTGTCAATTTTGAGACATGGAGGCACCACAAAATTTCACTGGTGCACCTGTGTGGGACACCCAAAAAAGGCGGTTCTGGTGGACCACACTATAGTGCTCAAAAGTACAGATGTGGAACCAGCTGCTGAGTGTCCTCTCCTTTACACTGATTAAAAAGTTTGCATTTCATTCTCTTTACAAACACATCATCTAGCCAACAATGTAAGAACCACAATTTTATCAAAACAGGCAGATGTCTAATTAAATTTGCGCCTGAAAAATAATCAAAAAACGAGGATAGTGACCGAACGATGTGTCTGTAACGAACGCTTACTGTGCCCAACAAAGTTCAAAATATTACATTTTGGAAGGGAGTACACTTGTAAAATAAATAAACTTGGAGCAACATGTAAGTTGATAAATACATTAATAGCATTAAAGTTTCCAAAGTACTTACTTTTTCCCAGCATTCTCTTAATGCTCCTTAACTGCTCCGGCTCCCTCAGTTTGAGGTCTGACCACCTCTTTCAGAGCTGCTCATTTGAGCGTTTCACCCCAAAATTCTTCTTCAGACTCTTCACGACTTTCTTCATGATTTTGGCCTTCCTTCTATTAGGTTTGCAATACGGCCCATGCTTTGCGTCATAATCCGACTTTAGCAAGATATCCACCATCTCCGCCATCTCCCCATAAGACATATTAGATGCCTTGAATCTCCTCCTTGATCGTGACGTTTCCTCAGTCTCCGGGCTTGTCTCCTCCTCGTTATTTGAGGAATTATCAGACACCTGCTGTAAATCCGCCATATCTGTCTGCGCGCCGAAAGAGAAGGGGCGGGGAAAAGATGTTAGTTAGAACGTCATGGGCGGGCGACGTGTGCGGAGTGACGTGTGCGTAGTTTGACGCATGCGTGGTGTATATATAGCAAACACACATGTGACTATACTACGTTCGGTGTGCGGAGAGAGGAGTTCAAGTGACGGACGTGCGAATGAAGGTATGTGAATTTGTGACTTTGAAAAATTGTTGCCCTATAATGTCTTGAGAATGTTGGAGGATATATATGGTGAATAAGATTTTAAGGAGGTTAGACTGTGTGCCTCACATTAGTTATATATTTTTTTTTTACTTGCAGAGCCAATATGAATGTCTTTATTAGCGACAAAGAATTCCTTGCGGAATTTATAGACCGGGTAAGGGAGTTGCCCGCTCTGTGGGAAACCAAAAACCCCATACATAAAAAAAAGGTGTGAGAAAAGCAGCGCTGGAGACCCTGCTCCCATTTGTGCATACCAAGGTGCCCACAGCCACAGCAAAACAGGTGGACACTAAAATTGGGAGCTTGAGAGGCACATACAGGACTGAACGCTCTAAGGTCCTGGCTTCTCAGAGGTCAGGAGCAGCAGCAGATGATGTGTATGTCCCGAATTTGTGGTACTACAGCAGGATGTCCTTTCTGGATGACCACATTGAGGCAAGGCCATCACTATCCACTCTTCCCCCCAGACTTCCCTGCAGCCAACCTGAGCCTTCTCTGGAGCAAGAGGAGGCAGCCATCCTGGATGAACCTGATTTGGTCATCTGGAGCCAGGTATAGTATTTATAGAAAATGTATTGGGATAAACCTAATGTTTGAAAAATATGTCAAGATGACAAACATAAACTATTTTGTGTTCCACACGTAAAATCAAGATCTCTAGACATTAGTCTTGCCTAAATTGGGTGCTAAATAGTCAATCTGATGTAGTTGTAAATGTTTGGAAATGTATTCTTGATTTACATTCAAATTGCTACAATCTGGATCTTAAAGTTGTATGAAAATAATAAACCAAAATATTAAACTATGTCCCTTTTTCATACACAGGATGAAATCAGCCAGGAGGAGGGTCAGGAAACTGTCAGGCAGGAGGAGGCAGGGCCCACTGTGAGCCAGGAGGAGGCAGGGCCCAGTGGCAGCCAGGAGGTGGCAGGGCCCAGTGGCAGCCAGGAGGTGGCAGGGCCCAGTGGCAGACAGGAGGTGGCCGGCCCGAGGAGAACCACAAGATCACAGGTGCCTCCCATCCGACTTCCCAAAAGAAGCAGGAGGGACAGGACCACGAGTGAGGCAGCAATGGCCCTTATTCGAGAGGCCCATGCCACCCTCCAGGAGCCCACATCCCCTGAAGAGGCCATTGCCAGCCTAGTGGAGGCCAAGTTCAAGGTGATGAGCATGGAGCAACGCCTCCTATGCGAGCCCCTGCTCATCACCTTGCTGAACAAGGGGGTGATGGAGAAAATTACCCCCAATATGGCCATATGTGAGGTGGCACAACTATCCCAACCTCCACCTCCTCCTCCACCTCCACCTTCTTCTTCTGCCCCCCCCCTTCTCCTCCACCTCCTCCTCCACCTCCACCTTCTTCTTCTGCCCCACCCCCTTCTCCTCCACCTCCTCCTCCACCTCCACCTTCTTCTTCTGCGCCACCCCCTTCTCCTCCACCTCCTCCTCCTCCTGACAGGAGTACCCCTCCAGTGGCCCAGCCTCCAGCCACACGAAGAAGGAAGGCTGCAGGGAAGGCTTCAGGGAAGGCTGCAGGGAAGGCTGCCAAGAAGACGAGGAAGTGATGGCCTTGCTTCATTGTGGTCGGACAGAAGGCAGCCTGTTGTAGTACCACACACTTGGGACATATATATCACCTGCTGCTGTTCCTGACCTCTGGGAGGCCAGCATCAGATTGTGCTCAGAACTGTTGGCCTTCTCAAGCTCCCAATTTTAGTGTCCACACAGGGTTGATGTGTGCTCTGGGGTCCCATGGATGCACAAATGGCAGCAGGTTCTCCAGCGCTAAGGGAAACACAAAGCAGCGCCTACTGAGCGTAGCAGTCAATGTAAATTTATTGGAATTAAAACCAGATGCAAGTAAACACTCACAAACGAATAAATGGGGAAAGCTTATCTGGATGAGAGTATAAATCGTCCGCTCTTCCCAGGAAGGAGGTGCTGTATTTCCGGATGCTGGGGAGAGATGATATCTCTAGGTGTCCTCGGCGTTGAGCGGAACCACACGTTCACAACAGCGGTGACGGGGAACAGCTTCCCTGGAACATAGCAGTAACGATCACTTCCGGGTCATGGGGTCAGCGGGAGGGTGCGCTCATTCGAAGCATGCGTGCTTCTTCATCAGGCTCTATGATAGAGCCTGATGAAGAAGCACGCATGCTTCGAACGCGCGCACCCTCCCGCTGACCCCATGACCCGGAAGTGATCGTTACTGCTATGTTCCAGGGAAGCTGTTCCCCGTCACCGCTGTTGTGAACGTGTGGTTCCGCTCAACGCCGAGGACACCTAGAGATATCATCTCTCCCCAGCATCCGGAAATACAGCACCTCCTTCCTGGGAAGAGCGGACGATTTATACTCTCATCCAGATAAGCTTTCCCCATTTATTCGTTTGTGAGTGTTTACTTGCATCTGGTTTTAATTCCAATAAATTTACATTGACTGCTACGCTCAGTAGGCGCTGCTTTGTGTTTCCCTTTGTGCTATTTCAGATCTCTTCTATCTGTCAGCTGGCAGCCTTCTCTGCAGATGAGCTATGTTGTAGAAACTTATGGACTTACCGTATTTATCGGCGTATAACACGCACCGGCGTATAACACGCACCCCAAGTTTAGGAGGGAATTTTAGGGAAAAAAACTTTTAGGAGGGAAGTTTAAGGAAAAAAAAACTTACATTTAAATGCAGCCTTACCAGTGTCCGTTGCAGCCTTGTCAGTGCAGCCTTGCCAGCAGTGTCCAGTGCAGCCTTTGCCCAGTGTCCAGTGCAGCCTTTGCCCAGTGTCCAGTGCAGCCTTTGCCCAGTGCAGCTTTACCAAGTGTCCAGTGCAGCCTTTGCCCAGTGCAGCCTTTGCCCAGTGTAGCTTTGCCCAGTGTCCAGTGCAGCTTTACCCAGTGTCCAGTGCAGCCTTTGCCCAGTGCAGCCTTTGCCCAGTGTAGCTTTGCCCAGTGTCCAGTGCAGCTTTACCCAGTGTCCAGTGCAGCCTTTGCCCAGTGCAGCCTTTGCCCAGTGTCCAGTGCAGCTTTGTCCAGTGCAGCCTTTGCCCAGTGTCCAGTGCAGCTTTGCCCAGTGTCCAGTGCAGCCTTTGCTAAGTGCAGCCTTTGCCCAGTGTCCAGTGCAGCCTTGCCCCAGTTTTCAAAATTGGCGCCGCCGAGATCGCCGCAGAGACTGGGCGGAGCGGGGCGAACGCCGCCGAGAACGCAGGGACTGGGCGGAGCCGAGATACACATAGCCAAGTGTACTCGGCTATACTCGGCTTTTCTCGGCTTCGCTCACAGTCACGCCGAGTCCCGCCCTATGATGGACATATCACAGGTCCAATGGCGGGACTGGGCGTGACTGTGAGCAGAGCCGAGAAAAGCCGAGTATAGCCGAGTACACTCGGCTATGTGTATCTCGGCGGCGATCGCTGCGCTCCGCTCAGTCAGCGGAGATCGCCGGGATCAGTGGGTATCGGCGTATAACACGCACCCACGATTTTCCCCTGATTTTAAGGGGAAAAAAGTGCGTGTTATACGCCGATAAATACGGTATATGTTATGGACTACAAACGTCTATCATTCCTCATATCATTTTGTCATTTTCCCTCTGTCCCTATATTAGTCTATTCACCTACCTGTATCTGGAGTGCGCTTGGTTAACCCCTTGTGTTGGTTCTCCAGCGCTGCCTTCTCTTTTTTTTTTTTTTTTAAACATGAATAAATGTTATTTTTGTTTAAGTTCATACTTGACTATGTTTATTTTTACAATTTTTTAATTTAGCTTTGGAGCAAGCAGATACATTTGACAGCCAAAAAAAAGGGACAGATAACAACCCCCCAAAAAACAATAAAATAATAATGTAAAAAATATAGGGTGTAAAATTTACAATAAAAAAAACAAATATACAATGGGAGATCACTAGCAAAACATTGCCAAATTAAAATTAACATCTGTTAGAAAAATCCAAAACAGTAAAATATTTCGAAGATCTTGCACGATATAATACACCTAAATCTTCTTAAGGGCAGCATGAAAAAGGTGAAAAAAATATAGTCATAACTCTGTGTGAATATCAGCAGCAAAAGAAGTTCATTCGTTTTGATTAATGTAACATTCTAAAGAAGATTTCAATGCACAACATTTAAACGATGCAATAATTTAGAGCGTGACGAATGTGCTATCTCCATTACGAAGGCTTGATTTAGCTGAAGATGCGCTCCCGTCTCATACTTGATTCTGAGCATGCGCGGTTTTGGAAGAGTGTCGTAAAAGCATACACACGAACCATTTTCTCGTCACAAAACAGGCCGACGAGAAACACGACGAGGAAATCTTGAATCCTGATGAGAAAATAGAGAGCAGGTTCTCTATTTTCTCGTCGAGATTCACGGCAGTTTTCTCGTCGTAAAACCATACACACGAACGGTTTTCTCAACAAGAAAGCTCTCGCTGCACTTTTCTTGCCGGTTTTAGACGAGAAACTCGGTCGTGTGTACGAGGCTTCAGAGAAGGAACGTGGTTAAAATTCTCATGCCCGTTTGTTTGAACTTTGTATGGCTGGCCCATGCAAGGTTCTCGAGCTGCTCTCATATTTGTCCCATTGTATTTTTTTCTATTGCTGAAAGAGTGAAGGTAGAATTCTGTCTGTTTTGTTTTTTCATTTTTGGTTTTGGAAACTATGAAGTATCTCCCCCACATTTGTATCTGAATGTTTGTATGTAGTAACGTGAATATGTTCGAACTTACCGCGGCGATCCTCCGATGCGTCGCGGCTGTTGAATTTTTGTAGGAACGGGAAAAGTAAGGGTTACAGAGGGGTTTGTTTGAATCGGTTTTGAAAGAATGTCATTGACAATTTACCAATGTACAGGAATGCAATTTTTGTTTACCATTCTTTACAGGTTAAATATGAAGGATAGAGTAATGATTTTTCTTATAAGTATTTTTCAGATCCAAAGGAGCTTCTGAAAGTGTATGTACACAGAGAGAAGGTGTATTTAGACAGCTGTACATATGGATAAATATGAGTCTAAGGAGGTAAAAGTATCATAGGCTATTTCATTGTTTCTTTTTTCCTGCACCACGCATTTCTTCCTTCAGTCTGTAATGAGGAAGAAAATGGGGGGAGAAGTGATAAATGTAAGAATTACAGTTTTTTTTTTCAAACAAATAACGTTAACCTCTGTAATTCTAACCAAGTTTGTGCCAAGACTGTCTTTGAACTTGAATCAGCAAGCAGCAGTCTGGTGAAGTAGGTTCCCATCCCAGATGCTAAGAACCTTTTGTCAATGGTTCCAGGTATTGTAAGCCACGCACAGGTTATGCAGTGACCACAGTCCCGATGTCTGGGTTATTGTCATATGAGGGTTTTTTGGAGGTCAATCAAAACCAGAGTCGTACTTTCCTCATTAGCTGTCACTTATATTCTCGGCTGATGGGGTGGGTGCGATCGCTGTGACATGAACTTCAAAATGTCTACCACAGGGTTCACGAGTCCCTCCTGGACACTGACACAATAACCAGTTTACATTCTTTCCAACCAGGTGACTGGGTCGTTGTAAAGAAGCTTGAGGGATGAGACCACGCCAGCCACTGCAAGAAGCGACTCAACCACACCAAAGGACTGAGTAGTATCTTTGTTTATTTATATATTTTTTGTTTAGTAAATTTTAGCAAGAGTAACGATGAAAAGCATCCCAAGTTATTATTTAAAGTGTATTTCCTGATTAGCTCAGAAAGCAAACAGGACCGATTGATTGCTAGGTCTGTTCTGAGTCTCCACAAGTTTTAGTACCCCAGCGATGACCGCGGTACATGCCATTTATGATGTTATTATGGGTATGAGGAGTTTTGACAAACTGGTGAAGACTCCAAACAGACACTTGTCAATAGAATCTAACGATGCATTTTTAGAGGGTAAAATTGGTTAGTTTTAATAGCTCTGCCTCTTGTCGGTTTGGGTATCTAGGCAGCCCACAAGTGTGTTTGAACTTTAGTTTGGTGCTTATGCGGATCTGCAGCTTATAAGGTAATTTCCCAAAAGCAAGAGGTTCATGCGTGATGGTGAAGCTGTCCCAGCATCTTATGTCACGGCCGATCGCGAGGATCTGATGGCGCGAGAAATTAAGAATGGCAGGGACAGCTAGAAGGGAGTTGTTCACCAACCCCGACCAGGTCTGGGCATGGTTTTCTGGATGTACAAGGTGGGGGGGGGGCTCGAGCTTAGGATACGATTGAACAATTCTCATCCATTAAGGATAGGATTCTTGGGGGGCGTGGCGACCGGACTCCAAGATGGATGCTTAACCTAGGAGCTCCGCTCGTCCACCGGAGATAATCCGCAGCCATCAGCGTCCACCGGCGCAATCAAAGGCCTCACACGCCACTACCCAGTCGGCTACTCCCCGCTGATCGGAACGAGGATGGCGAGGAACCGAAAGAAGCCACAACAACCGCAGAAACTGGACGGATTCTTCGCTATAACCTCGCGCGGCCCTCGACAAAATGGCGGCGGCGGCGCTCGGGATTCGCAGCAGTCGCACAAGTCCGGAGCACAGCACAACGGCCGTAGCTTACCGTCGGACGCCACACCGCTCAGCGAGGCCTCCTCTGGGACATCCAGTCCTTCTACAAGGAGCCCAGCCAAGTCCAGACCGAGGAGAGACTCCCCGCTCAGGCCACAAGCTAACTCGAGCATGGAGGTAAGCGAGCCTCATACAGACACCACAGGCCAACACACACAGAGAGGGGACCCCATAGCAGACTTCCCCATGGCTGACAGGCCAGTGTCTGACACGATGTTAAAAGACATGCTGCTGTCCTTAAGGTCCTCCCTACAAACAGATATGCTCAAAGGGTTAAATGAATGCCAGAGAGAAGTCCAAGCAATGGGACATAGAGTTCACCAGGTAGAAAATAGAATGGAGGAATTTACCTCATCCTACAACACTATGGTGGAGTCCCATACAGCACAGGGAGAAGACATAGATTGGATAAAGGACAAGCTGAGTGACCTCGAGGACAGATCCAGGAGAAATAATCTCAAACTTAGAGGCATACCTGAATCTGTTCCCCCTAACCAGCTCCTGCAATATGTCCAGACCCTGTTCTCCACTCTGTTACCAGGGGCATCAGCGCAAGATCTCCTTGTAGACAGGATTCACAGAATTCCCAAGCCATCATTTCTCCCCGATGACATCCCCAGAGATGTGCTGATGAGGGTTCACTTTTACCACATCAAGGACCAAATAATGCAAGCGTCCCGCAAGCCAGGGGGTATCCCTCAGCAGTATGCAACGATCAGACTACTGCCGGACCTATCCAGGCACACACTTCAACGCCGACGCAACCTACTGACTATTACAAAAGCTTTGAGAAATCACAACATACTCCACAAATGGAAGTACCCTGCTACCCTCACCATAACCCACAACGGTAATACCATTGATATTTCCAAACTGGAAGAAGGGATAGGTGTGCTACGCCAATGGGGAATACTTCCTGAACAACTCGTCCAACAATCACCCCCCTCAGGCTTGCAACCACTGCAAAATGGTTGGCAAGTGGTGGCCCACAAACGCTCAACTAAGAAGAAGACCGGTGGAAACGCACAATTCTGATATCTAAACTTGCACAAATATCTCCGGGGTTGAGATCTCCATTTGAATCTCCCTTACACCCCTCCTCTATCAATAGCAGCTACGACTGCACGAGGATCAGTTTATGGATCCGGTTCTTAATGTAACCCAGTTGACTTTTTTTGTTTTATATTGTTCTTTCTACTGTTCATTTATTATACACAGATCCATAGGAATCGAAATGACTGCAAATGTTGAAGAAGTCACAACTCAACCATCTGGCCAGCACAGCTTTACAGTATCTGGAAACGAATCATATGGGAACAGTGAGTACCCGCACGACATCTCCACAATAACTCCCCTACATCTGTTAAAATGACGATCAAACTGATATCCATTAATGCCCGGGGATTGAACCATCCTGCTAAGCGATTCGCCATGTGGGCTGAAGCCACGAAACACGGGGCGGACATTCTATGTGTACAGGAGACACACTTTCAGCTAAACAAAATCCCGTACTGTTCGCACAAAGACTTTCCATATGTGTACATGGCCTGTACACCTAACAGTAAAACTAGTGGTGTCATGCTCGCCATCAAGAACACTATCTCCTTTCAACCCAGAAACGTTGTGCTTGACGTTAGTGGCAGATACATTATTGTCACTGGGGATATTAACTCTAAACCTTACACGATCGTCACCATGTACGCCCCTAACTCTCACCAACTCCGCTTTCTAAACAAGGTCATTAAAAAAGAAAACTCCATTAAATATGGCAACCTTCTGATTTGCGGGGACTTTAACGTCACCTCTGACCCTAGAATGGACACCTCCTCAGGTAAACCTAAGGGTACTCTGTCTCTCCAATCATTGCTCCACAAGGAGGAACTATTTGACGCCTGGAGATGCCTCCATGCAAACGAAAGGGACTACACCTTTTTCTCAGACAGACATGGCTCCTACTCTCGTATAGACATGTTCCTAACGGACAAATGGCTATTGCAAAATGTAGAAATAACAAAAATTCACGATATTACATGGTCAGACCATGCTGCCATCTCTATGTCTGTTGCGGAAAAGGGTGTCTCCTCTTCACCCCCCATCTGGCGCTGCAACACCAAAATTATCCAGGAACAACAATTCCAAAAACTCATTTCCTTACACCTTAAGACCTACTTCCAAGAAAACACAGGTTCGGTCGAGGATCCATATGTTATATGGAACGCACACAAGGCGTACATGAGAGGTATACTAATTCAATTAGGTGCCATAGAAAAAAAGAGGAAAGCACAACTATTTAATAAAGTCCTTGCAGACCTGCGTGTTATAGAATCCCAAAACAAGAACTCACCTTCAGCATCATTAGCTAACAAACTTTCCTCCCTCAGAGAAACCCTCAGAGAGCTCCTGACCCAACAGTACGATAAACACCTTAGCCGCTTAAAACTTAACTATTATTCTAATGCCAATAGAGCAGGCAAATACCTAGCGAACAGACTAAAAGCAGCTCGTACTAAAACTAGAATAGCTTATCTGAATCACCCCACCTCGCCACACAAAATTGTCAACCCCCAAGATATAGCGAACCACTTCGCAGAATATTACAGCTCCTTATACAACTTGCATAGGGATCCCAATTCCCCACAACCTAATATAGACAAAATCCAAACGTTTCTACAGAAGCTACATCTCCCCTCCCTATCAGAACAACAGCTTTCCGATCTAAATGCACCAATCATACCCCAAGAGGTGGAAAAAACGATACACTCCCTACCAAATGGAAAGTCACCTGGCCCCGATGGATACTCTAACGAATATTTCAAAACATTTAAATCTACCCTATCGCCCCACTTGTCCAGGGTCTTCAACAAAGCTGCAGACTCTGCAACTTTGCCACAAGAGATGCTAAGAGCACATATAGTGACAATACCAAAACCGGGTAAAGACCCCAACACTCCGGCAAACTTTAGGCCTATATCCCTTCTCAATACTGATACCAAGGTCTATGCAAAACTGTTAGCCAAAAGAATGATGAATATCCTACCTTTACTCATTCAGCGTGACCAGATGGGATTTGTGAAGGGGAGACAGACTTCTGATGCAACAAGGAGAATTATCAATGTGATGCACTATGCTGAAAAAACCCGAACGCCTTCTCTGCTGCTTTCTATAGACGCAGAGAAGGCGTTCGACAGAATCCATTGGACTTATATGGAAATTGTATTGAATAAGTTTGGCTTCAAAGGGAACATACTAAACGCTGTCTTAGCGCTCTATTCCTCACCGTCTGCACAGGTATACTCTGCAGGCCTCCTGTCTACACCATTTAAAATTTCGAACGGGACCAGACAGGGTTGCCCCCTGTCTCCGACCGTTTTTAACCTAATGGTCGAACCTCTGGCTGAAGCTATCCGCTCACATCCACTGATTACGGGCTTCCGGCTTGGCTCTGGCAATCACACCATCAATTTATTTGCGGATGACGTAATCCTACTCTTGACTAGTGATGAGCCGAACACCCCCGGGTTCGGTTCGCACCAGAACCCGCGAACGGACCGAAAGTTCGAACGAACATTAGAACCCTATTAAATACAATGGATGCGAACGTTCGAATTCTAAAGTGCTAATTATAACAACTATTATGCATGTTATTGTCATAAATAGGGTTTGGGAACCCGGGTTGTGCACCAGGGGACATGTATCAATGCAAAAAGAAGTTTTAAAAACGGTCGTTTTTCGGGAGCAGTCATTTTAATGATGCATAAAGTGAAAAAAAAAAGTCAAATATTCCTTTAAATATCGTACCTGGGGGGTGTCTAAAGTATGCCTGTGAAGTGCCACGTGTTTCCCGTGTTTAGAACTGTCCCTGCACAAAATGACACTTCTAAAGGAAAAAAAAGCCATTTAAAACTGCTTGCGGCTTTAATGTAATGTCTGGTCCCGGTAATATGGATGAAATTCTTTAAGAAAAATGGCATAGCTACCCCATGACCCCCCCCCCTACCCCAGCCCATTACCAGCCCCTTTGGGTCTTGTATGGATATTAAGGGGAACCCCGCACATAAAATAAAAAAGGCCCTATATACTCTGAACAGCCGTATACAGGCGGTGCATACAAGACAGGGACTGTAGGTTTGTTCTTATGTAGAATCTGTTTGTAATTTTGAACAGGTACATTGTTGAAGTGTAGCTCCAGGCCAAAAATCTATTTTTAAACTTTTTGGGAAACATAGGTAAGGGTTATCACCCCTGTAACATTTGTTTTGCTGTCTGTGCCCCTGTTCAGAACATTTCACCTCACTTTCCGTCCCAATGACAACTGTTTTTGAAATGTGGTGTTTTTCTTGAAACAAGGATTGCTGATAAAGCATCAGTACAGATGAGACCCCTTTCTCCCATATTTATTCTTACAGGAGAGAATTTTCCTTTCTAGGGGTAGATTTCCTCTCACTTCCTGTTGTCTTCTTTCGTTTGCAAGTAGGAGTCGTTTGTAAGTTGGATGTTTGAAAGTAGGGACCTGCCGTATATACTCTGCAGAAATAGGCCCCTTAGTTGTTGGTGTTGGCACAACACTGTAAGCACTCAGTTACTCTTGGTTGGTGCTGGAACGCCCTGCTGTCAACTATTATATCAGGAATTTTAATTACATATAATTGTTGAACAGTGGTAGTAAAAATTGGGGCTTTGATGGTGGTGCTGGTGCCACAACACTGTAAGCCCTGACAGTTACTCTTGGTGGGTGCAGCAATGGGCCCTGCTGTGAATTATTAGATCAAGAATTGTAATTACATGCCCCTTTTGAACAGGGGCTGAAAAATTGGGCCTTTCGTGGTGGTGGTGGTGGTGGCGTTGCCACAACACTGTAAGCCCTCAGAGTTACTCTTGGTGGGTGCAGCAATGGACCCTGCTGTGAATTATTAGATCAAGAATTGTAATTGCATGCCCCTGTTGAACAGGGGCTGAAAAATTGGGCCTTAGGCACTGGTGGCACAACACTACAACCCCTCACAGATACTGTACTTGGAGCACAGCAATGAGCCCTGTTGCAAAGTATTGCTTCAAAAATTGTAATGACACGCCCCTGTTAAACAGGGGCTGAAAAATTGGGCCTTAGGCACTGGTGCCACAACACTCCAACCCCTCACAGATACTGTACTTGGAGCACAGCAATGAGCCCTATGGCAAATTATTGCTAAAAAAATTGTAATTACACGCCCCTGTAAAACAGGGGCTGAAAAATTGGGCCTTAGCCACTGGTGGCGGCACCCATAAACAAAAATGATCTTCCAAGCTATCATCATCAATCGTATCATTGAGGACTCGGAGGAGGAGGATAGCCAGTCAACATAACAGCACAGGCACTCAGCATCAGCATCAGTCTTGAAGGGATGTGACATGTTAAAATCAATAAGTCTGTTATATCAGCATCAGGTGTGTGGTAGCTGGTGGTGATCCAAGACTGGTTCATCTTGATGAAAGTCAGTCGATCAACCGAGTCGGTGGACAGGCGCACCCTGTGATCCATGACAAATCCTCCAGCAGCACTGAATGTGCGTTCCGAAAGAACGCTGGATGCAGGACAGGCCAGTAGCTCAATTGCATACTGTGCAAGCTCTGGCCAGTGATCCATCCTCAAGACCCAGTAAGCCAGAGGATTTTCGGTGGGGAAGGTGTCCAAGTCTGACCTTGCCCCTAGATATTCCTGCACCATGTTTATCAGACGCTGGCGATGGTTGCTGGAACCGATCATACTTTGGGGCTGCGGACTAAAGAATTGTCTGAACGCATCGGTCAGACGGCCACCTTCCCCACCGCTCCTTCTTTGACTGGCCGAAGCCTCAGCAACTCGTTGTCCAGGACCAGGAGTTTGTAACCTCCCAGTCTCTGGGAACGCGTTGCACAGACCTTTCTGCAAGGCCTCCCGGAGTTGTCTCATCCTCTGCTCCCTCTGCGACGGTAACATAAGGTCCGTAACCTTACCCTTGTACCGTGGATCAAGGAGAGTGGCCAGCCAGTAATGGTCCCTCTCCTTGATCCGAAGAATACGAGGATCCTTCCGCAGACTTTGCAGGATCAGGGAGGCCATGCAGCGTAGGTTTGCTGAGGCATTCGCTCCGGAGTCCTCTGGGTCACTAAGGACGACATGATCCGCAGCCACCTCCTCCCAGCCACGTACAAGTCCACTGGTTTCTTGGGACTGTAAATCATCCCTAAAAGACTGCTGCTGATGATGCTGAGTGCCAGCCTCCACCTCCATGCTGACACAATCCTCCTCCTCCTCCTCCTCCTCCTCCTCTTCCTGTGCGATGGGTGGGACAGAAGGAACACTGTCTGGGTAAAGGGGGCCTTGAGAGGCAAGGAAGTCCTCCTCTTCCTGCCTCTGTTCTGCCTCAAGTGCCCTGTCCATTATTCCACGCAGCGTGTGCTCCAACAGGTGGACAAGAGGTACAGTGTCACTGATGCATGCACTGTCACTGCTCACCATCCTCGTGGCCTCCTCAAATGGTGCCAGGACAGTGCATGCATCCCTGATCATGCCCCACTGGCGTGGAGAAAAAAAACCAAGCTCCCCTGACCCTGTCCTGGTGCCGTAGTCGCACAGGTACTCATTGATGGCCCTCTGCTGCGTGTGCAGCCGCTGCAGCATGGCCAAAGTTGAGTTCCACCTGGTGGGCATGTCACATATAAGGCGGTTCTTGGGCAGGTTCAACTCCTTTTGCAGCTCAGCCAGGCGAGCACTGGCATTATAAGATCTGCGGAAATGCACACAGACTTTCCTGGCCTGCCTCAGGACATCCTGTAAGCCCGGGTACCTGCCCAAGAACCGCTGCACCACCAGGTTAAGGACGTGAGCCACACAGGGCACATGGGTCAGTTGTCCCTGTCGGAGGGCGGAGAGGAGGTTGGTGCCATTGTCGCAAACCACCATTCCTGGCTTAAGCTGGCGTGGCGTCAACCACCTCTCGGCCTGGCCCTGCAGAGCAGACAGGACCTCTGCCCCAGTGTGGCTTCTGTCCCCCAAACACACCAGCGCAAGCACGGCATGGCATCTTTTTGCCTGCGTACTTGCGTAGCCCCGTGAACGGCTACGGAGCACCGCTGGTTCATAGGACAAACCACAGGAAGAGGCCATGGAGGAAGAAGAAGAGGAGGGGGTGGAGGAGAGAGGTGTGTCACAACCAGTAGTAGCATTTTGGAGGCGTGGCGGTGGGACAACCTCCAACACTACTGCACCTTGTCCTGCATCCTTCCCAGCTGCCAAAAGAGTGACCCAATGGGCCGTGAAAGAAAGGTAACGTCCCTGTCCATGCCTGCTGGACCATGAGTCAGCGGTAATATGCACCTTACCACTGACCGCCCTGTCCAGCGAGGCCAAGACATTGCCTTCCACATGCCGGTAGAGAGCCGGAATAGCCTTCCGTGAGAAAAAGTGGCGTTTGGGAACCTGCCACTGAGGAACCGCACATTGCACAAACTCACGGAAGGGGGCCGAGTCTACCAACTGAAAAGGCAGCAGTTGAAGCGCTAGCAATTTAGCCAAGCTAGCATTCAACCGCTGGGCATGTGGATGGCTGGGAGTGAACTTCTTTCGACGGTCCAGCAGCTGGGGCAGGGAAATTTGCCTGCTAGAATCGGACGTCGGTGTACTGCTAGCAGAGTGGCCGCAAGTACTTGGCTGTGACACACCTAATTCTACACCTTCATTCCTCTCAGTGCATGTTTCAGAGAGGACTGAAGTTATAGTGGGGTTGGAGATCCCAGCTGATGCGGTGCAAGGAGAGGTCCGCTTTGTTCTTTGGTGTGGGTCTTTGAGGTAGGCTTGCCAACGAGCTGCATGGCAGGTCAACATATGTCTGGTCAGGCATGTGGTACCCAAGCGGCTGATGTTTTGGCCACGCGATATACGCTTGAGACATATGTTGCAAACAGCAGCTGTGCGATCTGATGCACTAGCCTCAAAAAAGGCCCACACCAAAGAACTTTTTGAATGACGGGCAGAGGCAGCGCCCTGCACAGGCGGAGCTCTGCGGTGTGATTCCGTCGGTGTACTGCCCTTACGCTGGCCACCAAAGGGCATCCTGCCTCGTTGGAGATGTGCCTCCTCCTCATCCTCCTCCTCCTCCTCTCTCCTATTAGGCACCCACGTGGAGTCAGTGACCTCATCATCACCTCCCTCCTCATCACTGGAGGCAATCTGGCAGTATGCTGCAGCTGCTGGAACATGACTGCCAGATTGGTGTCCTTCTTGAGCATCCCCTCTGTCTGCTCTCACGCTACTGCCTTCCTCTAGCTGGGTTTCATCATCAGACCCTTCGAAACGCTGGGCATCCTCCTGGAGCATGTACCCAACACTGTGCTGAAACAGTTCGGGGGACTCCTCAGGAGGAGGACATGGTGGGTCTAGGGAAGGAGTGACTGATGATGAGTCTGACATTGATACCAGGGAAGAGGACGCTTTGGCAGCTGCTTTTCCAGTACCCTGAGCCTGGGTGAGAGAGGATGAGGAGGAGGAGGAGGGCTTGGTCATCCACTCTACCAAGTCTTCGGCATGATGTGGCTCAACATGTCCAGCTGCCGAAAAGAAGGACAAGCGTGTCCCATGGCCATGTGCTGATGACAATGCACCGCGTCCACGACCAGCACTGTTGCCCCCAGACACAGATCCTGCTTGCCCTCTTTTATTGCCTCCTGACTGTCTGCCTCTCCTTGTTTGCCTTCCAGACATTCTAATAGATGGCCTGCAGGGAGATGGGAAAAAAGCAATAAGGGCTACCTTCAGGTGTCCTCTGTCCCTTGAAACAAGGACTTTGACAGTGAAAGAAACTGACACACTCTCCCTACCTACAGTTTTCTGTCCCTAGAAAAAATGTTTTTTTTAAGCACAATTTAGCACAAGGAGAATTACCTCACTGTCCTTCCAGGTCCCTGGAAACAAGAACTTTGACAGTGAAAGAAACTGACACACTCTCCCTACCTACAGTTTTCTGTCCCTAGAAAAAATGTTTTTTTTAAGCACAATTTAGCACAAGGAGAATTACCTCACTGTCCTTCCAGGTCCCTGGAAACAAGGACTTTGACAGTGAAAGAAACTGACACACTCTCCCTACCTACAGTTTTCTGTCCCTAGAAAAAATGTTTTTTTTAAGCACAATATAGCACAAGGAGAATTCACTCACTGTCCTTCCAGGTCCCTGGAAACAAGGACTTTGACAGTGAAAGAAACTGACACACTCTCCCTACCTACAGTTTTCTGTCCCTAGAAAAAATGTTTTTTTTAAGCACAATTTAGCACAAGGAGAATTACCTCACTGTCCTTCCAGGTCCCTGGAAACAAGGACTTTGACAGTGAAAGAAACTGACACACTCTCCCTACCTACAGTTTTCTGTCCCTAGAAAAAATGTTTTTTTTAAGCACAATTTAGCACAAGGAAAATTACCTCACTGTCCTTCCAGGTCCCTGGAAACAAGGACTTTGACAGTGAAAGAAACTGACACACTCTCCCTACCTACAGTTTTCTGTCCCTAGAAAAAATGTTTTTTTTAAGCACAATATAGCACAAGGAGAATTCACTCACTGTCCTTCCAGGTCCCTGGAAACAAGGACTTTGACAGTGAAAGAAACTGACACACTCTCCCTACCTACAGTTTTCTGTCCCTAGAAAAAATGTTTTTTTTAAGCACAATTTAGCACAAGGAAAATTACCTCACTGTCCTTCCAGGTCCCTGGAAACAAGGACTTTGACAGTGAAAGAAACTGACACACTCTCCCTACCTACAGTTTTCTGTCCCTAGAAAAAATGTTTTTTTTAAGCACAATTTAGCACAAGGAGAATTACCTCACTGTCCTTCCAGGTCCCTGGAAACAAGGACTTTGACAGTGAAAGAAACTGACACACTCTCCCTACCTACAGTTTTCTGTCCCTAGAAAAAATGTTTTTTTTAAGCACAATTTAGCACAAGGAGAATTACCTCACTGTCCTTCCAGGTCCCTGGAAACAAGGACTTTGACAGTGAAAGAAACTGACACACTCTCCCTACCTACAGTTTTCTGTCCCTAGAAAAAATGTTTTTTTTAAGCACAATATAGCACAAGGAGAATTCACTCACTGTCCTTCCAGGTCCCTGGAAACAAGGACTTTGACAGTGAAAGAAACTGACACACTCTCCCTACCTACAGTTTTCTGTCCCTAGAAAAAATGTTTTTTTTAAGCACAATTTAGCACAAGGAGAATTACCTCACTGTCCTTCCAGGTCCCTGGAAACAAGGACTTTGACAGTGAAAGAAACTGACACACTCTCCCTACCTACAGTTTTCTGTCCCTAGAAAAAATGTTTTTTTTAAGCACAATTTAGCACAAGGAGAATTACCTCACTGTCCTTCCAGGTCCCTGGAAACAAGGACTTTGACAGTGAAAGAAACTGACACACTCTCCCTACCTACAGTTTTCTGTCCCTAGAAAAAATGTTTTTTTAAGCACAATATAGCACAAGGAGAATTCACTCACTGTCCTTCCAGGTCCCTGGAAACAAGGACTTTGACAGTGAAAGAAACTGACACACTCTCCCTACCTACAGTTTTCTGTCCCTAGAAAAAATGTTTTTTTTAAGCACAATTTAGCACAAGGAGAATTACCTCACTGTCCTTCCAGGTCCCTGGAAACAAGGACTTTGACAGTGAAAGAAACTGACACACTCTCCCTACCTACAGTTTTCTGTCCCTAGAAAAAATGTTTTTTTTAAGCACAATTTAGCACAAGGAGAATTACCTCACTGTCCTTCCAGGTCCCTGGAAACAAGGACTTTGACAGTGAAAGAAACTGACACACTCTCCCTACCTACAGTTTTCTGTCCCTAGAAAAAATGTTTTTTTTAAGCACAATTTAGCACAAGGAGAATTACCTCACTGTCCTTCCAGGTCCCTGGAAACAAGGACTTTGACAGTGAAAGAAACTGACACACTCTCCCTACCTACAGTTTTCTGTCCCTAGAAAAAATGTTTTTTTTTAAGCACAATATAGCACAAGGAGAATTCACTCACTGTCCTTCCAGGTCCCTGGAAACAAGGACTTTGACAGTGAAAGAAACTGACACACTCTCCCTACCTACAGTTTTCTGTCCCTAGAAAAAATGTTTTTTTTAAGCACAATTTAGCACAAGGAGAATTACCTCACTGTCCTTCCAGGTCCCTGGAAACAAGGACTTTGACAGTGAAAGAAACTGACACACTCTCCCTACCTACAGTTTTCTGTCCCTAGAAAAAATGTTTTTTTTAAGCACAATTTAGCACAAGGAGAATTACCTCACTGTCCTTCCAGGTCCCTGGAAACAAGGACTTTGACAGTGAAAGAAACTGACACACTCTCCCTACCTACAGTTTTCTGTCCCTAGAAAAAATGTTTTTTTTAAGCACAATTTAGCACAAGGAGAATTACCTCACTGTCCTTCCAGGTCCCTGGAAACAAGGACTTTGACAGTGAAAGAAACTGACACACTCTCCCTACCTACAGTTTTCTGTCCCTAGAAAAAATGTTTTTTTTAAGCACAATATAGCACAAGGAGAATTCACTCACTGTCCTTCCAGGTCCCTGGAAACAAGGACTTTGACAGTGAAAGAAACTGACACACTCTCCCTACCTACAGTTTTCTGTCCCTAGAAAAAATGTTTTTTTTAAGCACAATTTAGCACAAGGAGAATTACCTCACTGTCCTTCCAGGTCCCTGGAAACAAGGACTTTGACAGTGAAAGAAACTGACACACTCTCCCTACCTACAGTTTTCTGTCCCTAGAAAAAATGTTTTTTTTAAGCACAATTTAGCACAAGGAGAATTACCTCACTGTCCTTCCAGGTCCCTGGAAACAAGGACTTTGACAGTGAAAGAAACTGACACACTCTCCCTACCTACAGTTTTCTGTCCCTAGAAAAAATGTTTTTTTTAAGCACAATTTAGCACAAGGAGAATTACCTCACTGTCCTTCCAGGTCCCTGGAAACAAGGACTTTGACAGTGAAAGAAACTGACACACTCTCCCTACCTACAGTTTTCTGTCCCTAGAAAAAATGTTTTTTTTAAGCACAATATAGCACAAGGAGAATTCACTCACTGTCCTTCCAGGTCCCTGGAAACAAGGACTTTGACAGTGAAAGAAACTGACACACTCTCCCTACCTACAGTTTTCTGTCCCTAGAAAAAATGTTTTTTTTAAGCACAATTTAGCACAAGGAGAATTACCTCACTGTCCTTCCAGGTCCCTGGAAACAAGGACTTTGACAGTGAAAGAAACTGACACACTCTCCCTACCTACAGTTTTCTGTCCCTAGAAAAAATGTTTTTTTTAAGCACAATTTAGCACAAGGAGAATTACCTCACTGTCCTTCCAGGTCCCTGGAAACAAGGACTTTGACAGTGAAAGAAACTGACACACTCTCCCTACCTACAGTTTTCTGTCCCTAGAAAAAATGTTTTTTTTAAGCACAATTTAGCACAAGGAGAATTACCTCACTGTCCTTCCAGGTCCCTGGAAACAAGGACTTTGACAGTGAAAGAAACTGACACACTCTCCCTACCTACACTTTTCTGTCCCTAGAAAAAATGTTTTTTTTAAGCACAATATAGCACAAGGAGAATTCACTCACTGTCCTTCCAGGTCCCTGGAAACAAGGACTTTGACAGTGAAAGAAACTGACACACTCTCCCTACCTACAGTTTTCTGTCCCTAGAAAAAATGTTTTTTTAAGCACAATTTAGCACAAGGAGAATTACCTCACTGTCCTTCCAGGTCCCTGGAAACAAGGACTTTGACAGTGAAAGAAACTGACACACTCTCCCTACCTACAGTTTTCTGTCCCTAGAAAAAATGTTTTTTTTAAGCACAATTTAGCACAAGGAGAATTACCTCACTGTCCTTCCAGGTCCCTGGAAACAAGGACTTTGACAGTGAAAGAAACTGACACACTCTCCCTACCTACAGTTTTCTGTCCCTAGAAAAAATGTTTTTTTTAAGCACAATTTAGCACAAGGAGAATTACCTCACTGTCCTTCCAGGTCCCTGGAAACAAGGACTTTGACAGTGAAAGAAACTGACACACTCTCCCTACCTACAGTTTTCTGTCCCTAGAAAAAATGTTTTTTTTAAGCACAATATAGCACAAGGAGAATTCACTCACTGTCCTTCCAGGTCCCTGGAAACAAGGACTTTGACAGTGAAAGAAACTGACACACTCTCCCTACCTACAGTTTTCTGTCCCTAGAAAAAATGTTTTTTTTAAGCACAATTTAGCACAAGGAGAATTACCTCACTGTCCTTCCAGGTCCCTGGAAACAAGGACTTTGACAGTGAAAGAAACTGACACACTCTCCCTACCTACAGTTTTCTGTCCCTAGAAAAAATGTTTTTTTTAAGCACAATTTAGCACAAGGAGAATTACCTCACTGTCCTTCCAGGTCCCTGGAAACAAGGACTTTGACAGTGAAAGAAACTGACACACTCTCCCTACCTACAGTTTTCTGTCCCTAGAAAAAATGTTTTTTTTAAGCACAATATAGCACAAGGAGAATTCACTCACTGTCCTTCCAGGTCCCTGGAAACAAGGACTTTGACAGTGAAAGAAACTGACACACTCTCCCTACCTACAGTTTTCTGTCCCTAGAAAAAATGTTTTTTTTAAGCACAATTTAGCACAAGGAGAATTACCTCACTGTCCTTCCAGGTCCCTGGAAACAAGGACTTTGACAGTGAAAGAAACTGACACACTCTCCCTACCTACAGTTTTCTGTCCCTAGAAAAAATGTTTTTTTAAGCACAATATAGCACAAGGAGAATTCACTCACTGTCCTTCCAGGTCCCTGGAAACAAGGACTTTGACAGTGAAAGAAACTGACACACTCTCCCTACCTACAGTTTTCTGTCCCTAGAAAAAATGTTTTTTTTAAGCACAATTTAGCACAAGGAGAATTACCTCACTGTCCTTCCAGGTCCCTGGAAACAAGGACTTTGACAGTGAAAGAAACTGACACACTCTCCCTACCTACAGTTTTCTGTCCCTAGAAAAAATGTTTTTTTTAAGCACAATTTAGCACAAGGAGAATTACCTCACTGTCCTTCCAGGTCCCTGGAAACAAGGACTTTGACAGTGAAAGAAACTGACACACTCTCCCTACCTACAGTTTTCTGTCCCTAGAAAAAATGTTTTTTTTAAGCACAATATAGCACAAGGAGAATTCACTCACTGTCCTTCCAGGTCCCTGGAAACAAGGACTTTGACAGTGAAAGAAACTGACACACTCTCCCTACCTACAGTTTTCTGTCCCTAGAAAAAATTTTTTTTTAAGCACAATTTAGCACAAGGAGAATTACCTCACTGTCCTTCCAGGTCCCTGGAAACAAGGACTTTGACAGTGAAAGAAACTGACACACTCTCCCTACCTACAGTTTTCTGTCCCTAGAAAAAATGTTTTTTTTAAGCACAATATAGCACAAGGAGAATTACCTCACTGTCCTTCCAGGTCCCTGGAAACAAGGACTTTGACAGTGAAAGAAACTGACACACTCTCCCTACCTACAGTTTTCTGTCCCTAGAAAAAATGTTTTTTTTAAGCACAATATAGCACAAGCACAAAACACACTGACACTCTCCCTACCTATCCTTCTCTTTCCCTAAACTAAAGGAATCCAGGTTAAGCAAGAAAGAAATAAAAGTCACTGTCCCTGCCTATGCTGCTCTATCCCTGCTCCGGAACACACTACACTAGGCCGCCGTGCTGGCGGCCTTTTATAGTGTGGGGCGTGTACTAAACCCCCTCAGCAATAATTGGCCACAGGCATCCTGCCTGTGGCCAATCATTGCTCTCCTCGCTGCCGGCGCTGTGATTGGCCAAGCATGCGGGGTCACAGTGCATGCTTGGCCAATCACAGCGCCTGGATGACACTGCGATGGCGTAGTGCATTGTGGGCCGTTCGCGTCACTCGAATTTGGCGCGAACGGCCCAAATCGTTCGATCTTCGTCGAACGATCGAACAGCCGATGTTCGAGTCGAACGTATGTTCGACTCGAACACGAAGCTCATCCCTACTCTTGACCAATCCGCTAACGTCCCTACCAGAAGCACACAAAATCCTCACTACTTTCGGGGAGATCTCCTACTATAAAGTTAATTTCACTAAATCCCTCATACTGGACTTAGGAGTACAACCTCACGCAAAACGTGCTCTTCAAAAGCTGCTCCCATACACATGGAGCACGGGAGGCATCACCTACCTAGGTATTATAATCACAAATAAGATTTCCGCACTCGCCAAAGCCAATATGTCCCCGCTGATAGCCAAGCTGGAAGCTCAACTCAGGGATTTATCGAAAAAGGAAATATCATGGATGGGTAGAATCTCTGCTTATAAAATGTTGATACTGCCGCAAATACTATATGTATTCCGCACCTTGCCACTACATATTCCCTTCCATTATCTTAAGAACTTATCAGATCTAGGTTGGAAATATATCTGGAATGGAAAGAAAGCTAGATGTTCACGAAACAATTTGCTATCCCACAAACTAATAGGGGGGGCGGGCTTAGTAGACATTTATGACTACCTATGGGCGGTAAGAATAGATCAACTTAAATATTGGCTACAGAACGCCGATGCACCACTATGGGTAGAGATAGAAAAAGCTTACTCACCGACAAAAGACTTAAAGCTACTACTTCTTGGAGACAGATGGGCTCGTTGGGACACGACTATTCTATCACCCCCAATGCAGACTTCCATTAAGACATGGAGGTTATTCCTAGAACAAAATCATCAAGATAGCCAGGACATTGACTTCAAACTACCCCTGAAGCTGTTAGAAGCCAAAATACCATTGTTGAAAGTGGCAGACCTGACTGACCAGGGTATAACACACATATTGGACCTATATGAAGGTACAAGACACAAATCTGTGAACCAAATTATGACACAATACCACCTCACAAACGACAAGTTGTTCAAATGTCTGCAAATCACACATCTCCTACACTCCGCGGAAACACCAACCGTAGCACTTCCAAGCAAAGTCTGGCAATTCTTCTCCACAGCCAAATTAGATACGAAAGGCATATCATTCTTCTACAACATACTACAAGGTAAACTAACCTTTCACAAGACTGTAGCAATGACAAAGTGGGAGGTAGACCTGGGTACCTCCTTCTCAGGAGATCAATGGAAACACACATTCAAAGAAGTACACAAAGCTTCCCACTGCGTAAAACACTGGGAATTAGCGATTAAAATGGCAAACAGGTGGCACTATACTCCGTTCAGGATAGCAAAGTTTTTTCCAGGTACATCACCTAGCTGTTGGAGAGAATGTGGTCAAACGGGGAATCTACTACATATGTTCTGGAACTGCCCAAATATTAAAAGCCTATGGAACCAAGTTTTCCAATTAATCTCATCTCTAACAGGCATAATCACGGCACCAGACCCCGCTTTAGCAATCTTACACTTAAACATTGATCACTTCCACCATAGCTTCAGACCAGTCATAACACACATTCTATTAGAAACATGCTCACTGATCCTACGTAACTGGAAATCTAGCAAGGCCATAAACTTATCTGATGTTACAACAGCGGTGCACAGGAACTACACATTTGAAAGACTGATCGCTATCAATTCTTTGAAATGCTCAAAATTTGACAATTGTTGGTCTATCTGGCCCAAGAACTTATGAAATATTAAATAGATGCTTCAATGCACTGAATATTTACGAAATATGAACGTGTATATTGGAAACTGTGTATATTTTCTTATAATACATATATTGTTAAAATCTAAAATTCTCAATAAAAATTATTGATTTAAAAAAAAAGGATAGGATTCTTCATGTAACTGTTGAAGCCAGAGCTGTAGTGAAGGTTGGGAGTCCTTTTAAGGGTCTGGGAATCTTTTGGGATCTAATTTTTATTTTACAGCGGATCGTGGTTAAAGGAAGTGGGAATATATATACTCATGTTGTTTTTATTTCTATTCTTTCTGTATCGTGATGAGGTGCTCCTGTTGCCTGATTGGACGCGTGACCAGAGTTTCCTTGATGAGACGCCCTGAAGCCGGACCCACGTACAAGACACAGAGGATCACAGACAGATCGGCGATTACTACAGCTCACCATGTCGTGTCCTCCTTTATAAATCATGCTTCTGAAGAACAGAGTCTACTGTTTTATGGACTCGTATGGACTGTAAGGACTGATTAATTTCCAGGTGTAAGAAGGCATTGAAATACACATGGGAGCATATGACAAAAAAAGGAGGACTGTTGTGGAGAATTTTATGAAGATGTATTTAATATGTATTTTCATAATGTCACCCAGTGTTAGTACTTCCACAACCCGCTCTAAAGAGCTGACTGGGGCAGTCTGAGGCTAGTTGAATCCCGTTGGGTAGGGGAAAACGTCTTGAGGTTGGAGTGTGATTTTTGCAGCGTGCGGATATGCTCGCCGACGAGGGACCCTCTGTGCATTAGCACGGACGATCGTTGAGGAGGGGATATGCTCACTCTGCAACGACATCATTGGTTATAGGCAGATGCACGCTCTTGTTTTGGCGATGTGTTGATCAGCATTGGTCCGGATTCGTAGCGCGCGCCTGCAGATAGCCTGCCACAAGCAATAATAGTGTAGCGGGTATTTGAATTTAGGGGAAGCATCTGGGTGGTAGTGTGACCCTGATGCACTAATTGCTAGGGGATCCGGCACCTTTTTCTGGTTCTTGGAGGACTCTGGTGGTGTGAGGTTCCCTGTGGTCCACAGGTGGCGCTGTTGCCCTGGGCCGGAGCTGAATTCACACCGCAAGACTGTGCCTTTTTGTCCTTCCCTGGAGCTGGTACAGCGGGGCGGGGAACCCGCTCTGACGCAAAGGGAGGGGGGATAAAAGGGGCAGACGCCCTTACCACGGGGTTCAGAGTTCGGAGTCCGGAGTGGGAGTCGGAGGACTCGGCTGCACCCAGGCACCTTCAGCTTGGGTGCTGGAATTCCAGTGTTCCAGGCCTAGGTTCCCTTGACCTGGCCGGAGCGGAGATGGAGTCCATCTCAGGCACCCTTAGCCTGGGGTGAGGTACTATGGCGGACGCCTGGGGCTCAGTACCTTCGACTGAGTTCCGAGAGGGTGGAGGAATCCGAGGGGGCCCTAACTCCTTGGGTGCCTGTGTCTGAGTTCGTGAGGACTGGTGTGCGGAACTTCTCTGGAGAGTCCGGCGCAGCATCGCTGGTGACAGAGAGGCCTCCGGTTTCTCCCTTGGACGGATTTCCTTCCCCTGACAGGGGCCGTGCTAGCGAAGGTAATTCACGTTCTACCTCACATAGTTAGTGGCAGTGACTATTTACCACTGGTGATACCACAGTGGTTAGCAACAGAAGGGAAAGGATTGTGCCTCGATCTATCCCCCACTATTACTCAGTAAAGAAACTGTATGTTTGTACGCCAAAAATAATAAAACTGAGTTGGACCTATTCATTGTGTGGAACTCTGGTTACTAGGAGCAAAGAAGTCAGGGACGAAGTACTGGACTTGACTCTAGGACACCTACACAAGGCCCAATCTTTCTGGCCTTCACCTCTCAGCTATGGAGGACATGGGCCGTGGTGTATCTCATCCCTCTCCCCAGCACTGAAACCCCTAGACGAAGAAAGACAAGCCGAGTATGAGAAGGGGAGAGAGGGATGAGGCCGCTACAATAGTATAATCTGAATATGCGTTATTCTATGGAATAGCGTAGAATAAGGATTCCTATCAGCGGTAATATGAGAGCTTGCGAGCGTTGTCAGTCAGGGAAGGCGTCCATGTTTTAAAGCAATACGGCTTTGTTTGCTGGAAGCATACATGCTTTCCCTGGCCGGACACGCCCATAAGACTTTAGCCATCATGTTGTTGAATATGTTGTTGTATTGGTATTATATTGTATGTATTTAAATAAACCTGTTGGAAGGGATATCTTAATATGGACATTTGCTGTGTAAAGAGGACATCATGTGATGACCACTCCCATGGAGGTCAGATGCTGTGTCCTCACTTCCTATGGAGGAGTTCACATTCTGTGATGACCACTCCCATGGAGGTCACATGCTTTGGAGTTTAATAAAATAACCTTTTTTAAGGGCTTCGACAAGCAGTTGATGCTGGGATGCCTTGATGATAAGACCAGTCTGGTGATGTTTCTTGATTTGTATGAATGGGGCGAATGAATGGTGAGTGAATTTTAGTTTAAGAATAGTGTTGAGCGAACCCGAACTGTAAAGTTCGGGTCCGTACCGAACTTTAGCTTTTTCCCGAACCCGAACCCGGACTTTGCCCAAAAGTCCGGGTTCGGGTTCGGCAATCTAATTACGCATTTAGAAATGCTTCAGGGGCCAGCCAATCACCTTTTGATTAGCTGGTGTGCCCTTAGAGGCCATCATAGCCATGCCTACTAATGGCATGGCTGTGATTGGTCAGTGCAACATGTGACCCAGCTTCTATATAAGCTAGAGGCACACAGCACACATGTCACTCTGCTTCAGAATAGATAGGGAGAGGATCTAGTCTGCTGCTGCTGCTTTTAGGGAGAGATAGAAAGATAGATGAGGTAGTCCTGATTCTACAATCTGAGGGAAAAGATAGAGAGATAGTGTAGTGTAGGGCCAGGTTCCTGTGTTGGTGCTTTCAGGGAGAGAGAATATTATATAGGAGTCCAGATTCAGAGATTAAAATCAGCGATCTGCATAGGTTTACCTATTTGTGTTGCAGTGCAGTCTTTTTACACTGCCATGAGCCCAGTGTCAGAGAAAATCTAACTTTTAGGGGAAAAAAAAAGGCACTTTATTGTGCTCTTTTCCAAAAGACCCATTGGGCAAAAAAAAAAAAAAAGCATTTTATTTTGCTTGTGCAAAAAAAGACCCGTTTAGGGCAAAAAAAAAAATTTGCACTTTAATGTACGCTTCCAAAAAACGCCGTTTAGGGGCACAAAAAAAAGTTTGCAGTGTGTTATACGTATTTTGAGGTGTGTGAAATAAACAATTTCTATATAGTTTTGTCCTACTGTGCTATACTAAAAAAACTAAATTTTTTTTGAATAGCATTTTCTGCAGTTCTGTAGCTGTGCGATTCAGCGGTTACGTACTGTGGGTGTGTTCTGCTCTTCCAAAAAACGCCGTTTAGGGGCACAAAAGAAAGTTTGCAGTGTGTTATACATATTTTGAGGTGTGTGAAATAAACAATTTCTATATAGTTTTCTCCTACTGTGCTATACTAAAAAAACAACATTTTTTTTGAATAGCATTTTCTGCAGTTCTGTAGCTGTGCGATTCAGCGGTTACGTACTGTGGGTGTGTTCTGCTCTTCCAAAAAACGCCGTTTAGGGGCACAAAAAAAAGTTTGCAGTGTGTTATACATATTTTGAGGTGTGTGAAATAAACAATTTCTATATAGTTTTCTCCTACTGTGCTATACTAAAAAAACAAAATTTTTTTGAAATAGCATATTCTGCAGTTCTGTAGCTGTGCGATTCAGCGGTTACGTACTGTGGGTGTGTTCTGCTCTTCCAAAAAACGCCGTTTAGGGGCACAAAAAAAAGTTTGCAGTGTGTTATACATATTTTGAGGTGTGTGAAATAAACAATTTCTATATAGTTTTCTCCTACTGTGCTATACTAAAAAAACAACATTTTTTTTGAATAGCATTTTCTGCAGTTCTGTAGCTGTGCGATTCAGCGGTTACGTACTGTGGGTGTGTTCTGCTCTTCCAAAAACCGCCATTTAGGGGCACAAAAAAAAGTTTGCAGTGTGTTATACATATTTTGAGGTGTGTGAAATAAACAATTTCTATATAGTTTTCTCCTACTGTGCTATACTAAAAAAACAAATTTTTTTTTGAATAGCATTTTCTGCAGTTCTGTAGCTGTGCGATTCAGCGGTTACGTACTGTGGGTGTGTTCTGCTCTTCCAAAAAACGCCGTTTAGGGGCACAAAAAAAAGTTTGCAGTGTGTTATACATATTTTGAGGTGTGTGAAATAAACAATTTCTATATAGTTTTCTCCTACTGTGCTATACTAAAAAAACAACATATTTTTTGAATAGCATTTTCTGCAGTTCTGTAGCTGTGCGATTCAGCGGTTACGTACTGTGGGTGTGTTCTGCTCTTCCAAAAAACGCCGTTTAGGGGCACAAAAAAAAGTTTGCAGTGTGTTATACATATTTTGAGGTGTGTGAAATAAACAATTTATATATAGTTTTCTCCTACTGTGCTATACTAAAAAAACAACATTTTTTTTGAATAGCATTTTCTGCAGTTCTGTAGCTGTGCGATTCAGCGGTTACGTACTGTGGGTGTGTTCTGTTCTTCCAAGAAAAGCCGTTTAGGGGCACAAAAAAAAGTTTGCAGTGTGTTATACATATTTTGAGGTGTGTGAAATAAACAATTTCTATATAGTTTTCTCCTACTGTGCTATACTAAAAAAACAAAATTTTTTTTGAATAGCATTTTCTGCAGTTCTGTAGCTGTGCGATTCAGCGGTTACGTACTGTGGGTGTGTTCTGCTCTTCCAAAAAACGCCATTTAGGGGCACAAAAAAAAGTTTGCAGTGTGTTATACATATTTTGAGGTGTGTGAAATAAACAATTTCTATATAGTTTTCTCCTACTGTGCTATACTAAAAAAAAAACATTTTTTTTGAATAGCATTTTCTGCAGTTCTGTAGCTGTGCGATTCAGCGGTTACGTACTGTGGGTGTGTTCTGCTCTTCCAAAAACACCCATTTAGGGGCACAAAAAAAAGTTTGCAGTGTGTTATACATATTTTGAGGTGTGTGAAATAAACAATTTCTATATAGTTTTCTCCTACTGTGCTATACTAAAAAAACACATTTTTTTTTGAATAGCATTTTCTGCAGTTCTGTAGCTGTGCGATTCAGCGGTTACGTACTGTGGGTGTGTTCTGCTCTTCCAAAAACACCCATTTAGGGCAAGATCCTAAATTTGGAAAATATGAGGAGAAGGTCAAAGGGACGTGGTGGCCCCGGTCGTGGTGCTGCTGGTGGAGCTCCTGTTGCAGGGAGAGGACGTGGTGGATCTGTGCCAGATACACGCACAAGTGAAACACCTTCCTCAGGTGCGAGTAGGCGACCGAGCCTGCGGCGGTATTTGTCACGCCTAATGAGGCTGTACAAATGTTTAGGCCACGACAAGTACAGGCGATAGTAGATTGGGTTGCTGACAGTGCCTCGGGTTCCTTCACATTGTCTCCCACCCACTTTTCTGATGAAAGAACAGAGTTGGCACCTGAAACCCATGTCCATCAGTCTTTCACCTCACCCCCTTGCAAATCAGCCAAGCAGTCTGAGCCCCAAATCATGCAGCAATCTCTTCTGCTTTTCGATGACTCTGTTAGCAGGGTTTCCCAGGGCCATCCACCTAGCCCTGCCCCAGAAGTGGAAGAGATTGAGTGCACCGATGCCCAACCACTTATGTTTCATGATGAGTACATGGGAGGACCATCGCAGTACGTCTCAGATGATGACGAAACACAGGTGCCAACTGCTGCTGCTTTCGCAATTGTGCAGACAGACAAGGAGGGCAGGGGTGAAGACTGGGTGGAAGATGATGTGGAGGACGATGAGGTCCTCGACCCCACATGGAATCAATGTTATGCAGGTGACCAGTGTAGTTTGGAGGAAGAGGCGGTGGTCGCACAGAGCCACCAGCACAGCAGAAGAGGGAGCAGGGTGCAAAAGCGGAGCGTCTGTCAGCTAGACAGTATGTCTGCTACTGCCCAACGCAGCAAGGGACCGAGCACACCAAAGCCAGGTCCAAGGAGTTCCCCAGTGTGGCAGTTCTTCACACAATGTGCTGATGACAAGACACGAGTGGTTTGCACGCTGTGCAATCAGAGCCTGAAGCGAGGCATAAACGTTCTCAACCTGAGCACAACCTGCATGACCAGGCATCTAAGTGCAAAGCACGAGCTGCAGTGGAGTAGACACCTCAAAAACCAAGAAAGGTCTCTGGCTCCTCCTGCTTCCTCTTCTGCTGCAGTCTCGGCCTCTTCATCCACCTCTGTAGCGACAGTGGCACCTGCCACCCCGCAAACAGAGGATCTGCCAGCAACACTACCACCTGGGTCACCAGCCATCTCCACAATGTCCCATGGAAGCGTTCAGCTCTCTATCTCCCAAACATTGGAGCGGAAGAGGAAGTACCCCCCTAGCCACCCGCGATCCCTGGCCCTGAATGCCAGCATTTCAAAACTCCTGGCCTTTGAAATGCTGTCATTCCGTCTGGTGGAGACGCAGAGTTTTAAAAGCCTGATGGCATTGGCTGTCCCACAGTACGTTGTGCCCAGCCGCCACTATTTTTCCAGGCGAGCCATCCCTTCCCTGCACAACCAAGTGGGGGACAAAATCAGGTGTGCACTGCGCAATGCCATCTGTGGCAAGGTCCACCTAACTACGGATGCGTGGACCAGTAAGCACGGTCAGGGACGTTATATCTCCCTAACAGCACACTGGGTAAATGCAGTGGCGGCTGGGCCTGAGGCAGATAGCAGTTTGGCGCATGTCCTTCCACCACCGAGGATTGCAGGGCGCTTCAGTTTGCCTCCTGTTGCTAACTCCTCCTACTCCACTTCCTCATCCTCTACCGCCTCCTCATCCGGTCAGCGTAACACCTTCACCACCAACTTCAGCACAGCCAGGGGTAAACGACAGCAGGCAGTTTTAAAACTTTCCTGTTTGGGGGAAAAACCCCACACCGCGCAGGAGTTGTGGAGGGACATGGAACAACAGACCAATGAGTGGTTGCTGTCAGTGAGCCTCAAGCCCGGCCTGGTAGTGTGCGATAATGGGCGAAATCTCGTAGCAGCTCTGGGCCTAGCCGGTTTGACGCACATCCCTTGCCTGGCGCATGTGCTGAACTTGGTGGTCCAGAGGTTCCTTAAAAATTACCCCAATATGCCAGAGCTGCTGCAGAAAGTGCGGGCTGTGTGTGCGCACTTTCGGCGTTCTCACCCTGCTGCTGCTCGCCTGTCAGCGCTGCAGTGTAACTTCGGCCTTCCCGCTCACCGCCTCATATGTGACGTGCCCACAAGGTGGAACTCCACCTTGCACATGCTGGCCAGACTGTGCAAGCAGCAGCAGGCGATAGTGGAGTTTCAGCTGCAGCAATCACGCGTGAGTCGCTCTGCGGAACAGCACCACTTCACCACCAATAACTGGGCCTCCATGCGAGACCTGTGTGCCTTGTTGCGCTGTTTTGAGTACTCCACCAACATGTCCAGTGCCAATGACGCCGTTCTTAGCGTTACTATCCCAGTTCTATGCCTCCTTGAAAAAACGCTTCGGGCGATGATGGAAGAGGATGTGGCACAGGAGGATGAGAAGGAGGAGGAGGAAGCAGGATCATTTCAAAGGCTTTCAGGGCAGTCTTTCACAAGTGGCTACGAGGGTGGGTTCCTGCACCAACAAACGCCAGGTACACAATTGTCCGGCAGAAAGGGCACAGTTCTGGAGGATGACGAGGTGGAGGAGGAGATGGAGGAGGAGGAGGAGGAGGAGCCATTTTCACAGCAGGGTGGCACCCAGACCAGCTCGTGGCCATCACTGGTGTGTGGCTGGGGGGATACAGAGGACACAGACGATACACCTCCCACAGAGGACAGCTTTTCTTTGCCTCTGGGCAGCCTGGCACACATGAGCGATTACATGCTGCAGTGTTTCCGCAATGACCGCTGAGTTGCCCACATTTTAACTGGTGCTGATTACTGGGTGGCCACCCTGCTGGATCCCCGTTACAAGGACAACGTACCGTCCTTAATTCCCTCACTGGAGCGGGATCGTAAGATGCGCGAGTACAAGCGCACGCTGGTAGACGCGCTGCTGGTGGCATTCCCACCTGACAGCGGGCGTACAGTGGAAGCACAAGGCGAAGGCAGAGGAGGAGGAAGAGGTCGCCAACGCAGCCGGGGCACCGTCAGCACCTCAGAAGGCAGGGTTAGCATGGCTGAAATGTGGAAAAGCTTTGTCAGCACGCCACAACAACCAGCACCACCAGCTGAGATGGAACGTCTTAGCAGGAGGCAGCATTTCACCAACATGGTTGAGCAGTATGTGTCCACAGGCCTACACGTACTGGATGACGGGTCTGCCCCCTTTAACTTCTGGGTCTCCAAATTGGGCACATGGCCTGAGCTTGCCCTTTATGCCTTGGAGGTGCTGGCCTGCCCTGCAGCCAGTGTATTATCTGAACGTGTATTTAGCACGGCAGGGGGGCGTTATCACAGACAAGCGCAGCCGCCTGTCCAGAGCCAATGTGGACAAGCTCACGTTCATTAAAATGAGCCAGGCATGGATCCCACAGGACTTGTCCGTACCTTGTGCAGAATAGACATGTATACCGGTGTTGTGACAAAAACTGTCCGGCCATCGGATTGTGTCCGGCCCATACTGCGAAGGCGCAGCGCTTGCGCAGTACAGAGGACAAGGAGATTCACAAAATCTCCGAAGATGAACGGCGCCTGCGCTGTGAGTGCAGGTTCAAGCCCCACCATCCAAGTGGACATACGGTAACACATAGTAACAGGGCCCCTCACGGGCTCGGTTCGATCGCCACGCTTCGGGCACGGCCTCACTTGGCTCGGCTTGAACCACGGATGGTGTGGCCTTCACCTGAACTCACCACGCAGGCGCCGTTCGTCTTGGGAGATTTTCGAAATCCCCTTGTCCTACATACTGAGCAAGCGCAGTACAGGGTGGACACTATTTGACGGGGGACAGAATTCGACACATCACCGGCCTTACCCAGCCATTGTTATATTTTTGAATCAGTGACGGCTACCTCGTCCTCCTCCACCGCCGCTTCCACCTACACAGCCACATCCACCGCCACCTCAACCTCCTACTCCATATGGACCTCGTCCTCCTAGGTCAAGATTATTTATTTTTATTTTTATTTTTTTTATGTTATTTTAAGTTATTTCCCTATCCACATTTGTTTGCAGAGCACTTGTCATGCTCTTAACAACATTTTGCTGCCATTTGCAGCCCTCTAGCCCTTTCCATTACTTTTTTAGAGCCTTTTTAGTCCTTAGAAGTCCGGGTCCCCATTGACTTCAATGGGGTTCGGGTTCGGGTTAAAGTTCGGTCCCGAACCCGAACTTTTTTCCGAAGTTCGGCCGAACCCGTCGAACCCGAACATCCAGGTGTCCACTCAACTCTATTTAAGAAGCATTATTGCAATAAGATGAAGTGTGTGCTTATTTAGCACAAGGCAAAAATGGCTGTGTGCTCTGCAAACAACCAATTTTGCCACAACAAAGCCTTCTTTATCATGGTCAGGTTCCTCCACTAGGTATGTGACAGAAGCCAGCAGCTGCATAAGTAGAATATAGAATTTAAAAAAGGGGGTAGTCATGGCTTTGGGACCGAGGGAACTCACTAACAGCCCTGTAAAAGTGAACAGACAGCTTTAGAGCAACCTGGATAACTATTACCTTAAAGCCCTTCCCACTTAGCACAATTTGGCCGCACCCACCATTTGGCATGTTGCCCGTAGTGCACCACTATTATCCCTGTCCTACACTTCACCCTCTGTCTCCCTCATATCCTCAGGGCCACTGATTTTCAAAAGTTCCCAAGTGTGATTATATATAGATGCTATGAATGTTGTTTTTGTAGGCAACTCTCAAACCCATTAGAGTTACTTGCTGTAACCGGCAGGCATAACCACAAGAGAAAACTCACAGTATCTTGATTCTGAACTCACAGCATCTTGGATCTAAAAATCAGGATGAGGCAGGCAGAAACATGCTCTGACCTGTCTGGTCTGCTTCCTCCAGGCACAAACCAGGGTCAACAGAAGGAAGAGGAACTTGCCAATAAAGAAATTGAGATCACTTGATGTACTGTTTGTGGATTCTTACATAACAAATGTATTAATATTTAATTATTTTATTATACTGAAAGTACGTTTCGGAAACTTTTTATGAAATCTTTCTTTTTGCTATTTCTTGGACTATGTTTTGTCTGTAAAACACAGCTCAGCATGTTCACTTAACAGTTTTATGCAGAAATGTAAAAGTCACATTGAAAGACATTTTAAATCTTAGATTTACTGATAAAATTCCCCAGAAGGAAGCCTTTTACAACACCACACTTCTTGATTATATTTCTATTGAAGTACTATCAACATTCTATCAGTCATTAGAAGCATGATTTTTACATTCTGCACATTCAGTAAATTCTCTTTCCTCCAGTGGCTTGACAATAAACAATTCATCATGCAGACATTAAGTGTATTTTGCATGGATCCACTAGTCAACCTTATAACTTGGAAGTTTATTTACAACAGCTATATATATATAGCTTGCTTTCCAATTCCCTGAGAAGTAAAATACACAATTATGTGTAATACTTTGGTTACACATAGTATATCATACAGTCAGGATCTCAGTTATTTATCTATTGATTGATAGGAAATACTTTGCGCTATTTTCTGTGCCAGAGACAGAATTATTTCTATATATTTGTCATGTAGTATATACCTAGGGTTTTGGACTTTTTAACTCAGATGTTACTTGTGAAAGTATACTTTTAACTTTTCAAAGTTGAATTGAGTATTTCTTTTATGGTAAAATAACAAAAGTAGTTTTGCATAAATATCTAGTTTAAATTTTTTCATCAATTAGACAATTGTAATGAACTAGTTAAGATTTCTGTGGTATCAGTATTGGTTTGTATATAGCTCAAATCATTGTACCACCCCAAAATCATACGAAAAAAAGGAAACAAATAACCAAACCAAAAGTATCTATAACAAGTATACAGTGCCTTGCAAAAGTATATATCCCCCTTGGCTTTTTACCTATTTTGTTACATTACAGCCTTTAGTTCAATGTTTTTTTAAATCTGAATTATATGTGATGGAGCAGAACACAATAGTCTAAGTTGGTGAAGTAAAATTAGAAAAATATATACAAAAAACTATTTTTCAGAAACAAAAAAATTATAATTGGCATGTGCGTATGTATTCACCCCCTTTGTTGTGAAGCCCATAAAAAGCTCTGGTGCAACCAATTACCTTCAGAAGTCACATAACTAGTAAAATGATGTCTACCTGTGTGCAATATTAGTGTCACATGATATTTCATTACATATACACACCTTTTGAAAGGCCCCAGAGGCTGCAACACCTAAGCAAGAGGCACCACTAACCAAACACTGCCATGAAGACCAAGGAACTCTCCAAACAAGTAAGGGACAATGTTGTTGAGAAGTACAAGTCAGGGTTAGATTATACAAAAATATCCAAATCTTTGATGATCCCTAGGAGCACCATCAAATCGATCATAACCAAATGGAAAGAACATGGCACCACAGCAAACCTGCCAAGAGATGGCAGCACACCAAAACTCACAGACCGGGCAAGGAGGGCATTAATCAGAGATGCAGCACAGAGACCTAAGGTAACCCTGGAGGAGCTGCAGAGTTCCACAGCAGAGACTGGAGTATCTGTACATAGGACAACAATAAGCCGTACGCTGTATAGAGTTGGGCTTTGTGGCAGAGTGGCCAGAAGAAAGCCATTACTTTCAGAAAAAAACAAAATGACACGTTTTGAGTTTGTGAAAAGGCATGTGAGAGACTCCCACGATGTATGGAAAAGGGTGCTATAGTCTGATGAGATTAAATTTAACTTTTTGGCCATCAAAGAAAATGCTATGTCTGGTGCAAACCCAACACATCACATCACCCAAAGAACACCATCCCCACAGTGAAACATGGTGGTGGCAACAGAGATGAGGGAAAGATGGATGGTGCTAAATACAGGGATATTCTTGAGCAAAACCTGTACCACTCTGTGTGTGATTTGAGGCTAGGACGGAGGTTCACCATCCAGCAGGACAATGACCCCAAACACACTGCTAAAGCAACACTTGAGTGGTTTAAGGGGAAATATGTACAGTAAATGTGTTGGAATGGCCTAGTAATAGACCAGACCTCAATACAATAGAAAATTTGTGGTTAGACTTAAAGATTGCTGTTCACAAGCGCAAGCCATCCAACTTGAAGGAGCTGGAGCAGTTTTTCAAGAAAGAATGGGAAAAAACCCCAGTGGTAAGATGTGGCAAGCTCATAGAGACTTATCCGAAGCGACTTGGAGCTGTGATAGCCGCAAGAGGTGGTTCTACAAAGTATTGACTTTAGAGGGGTGAATAGTTATGCACATTGACTTTTTCTGTTATTTTGTCCAATTTGTTGTTTGCTTCACAATAAAAAATAACATCTTCAAAGTTGTGGGCATGTTCTGTAAATTATAAAAATTGTGAAATATACTGCGCTGTCTATGTGTAGATCTATTTCCACATATTTAAACGTGAATACAATCAAAAAATCTAAAAATGCTGCAACTTAAAAGTGAGACACACACAATAAAACAATACTAGAAATGACAAAGCTGCGCAACACTAAATTGAATACCAAAAATGAATGAACATAAATTGTAAAAACAATTAACTCTAATGAAAATGTTTATCAACAACAAATAAATTGAGATAAAATAAAATAATATGAATAAATTAAATGAAAATCCCAACTAATATCAGACAGTCAATTAAAGACTGAATATTAGAAGCTGGAAAAGGAAGCTCAGTCCTGTGGATAATTATTGAGATAAAGAAAGCTGAAGATCATGTAGACAAGAATAGCAGACAGGGGTCCTCTCACTCCACCACTGGTGACTTCAAACGCAATACACACCCTTGAAATAGTGCCAGGTATTCAATAGACAAAGATTCCACCACCACTAGTAATCACTGCCGCTTACCAGAGCAAAGGATCTGTACACAGATCAATGTCAACAGATGGCTATTTCCCTGCCAGGGTCTCTGTAATACTGTTTTTTCAGGATTCCACGCCACTTCTCTCCAAATATCACCAATGACAGGATGTAAAAGGAAACAAAGCCACCTTAGCGTGAATCCGATTTAACTTGTTTAATAGATAAAAGAATGCACTTACATATATGTCACGAATAACAAGCGTGTGGTAAAAAATAAGCCGGCCGGCTATACAAGCCCTCTCGCTCCGGGACTCGTTCTGGATGTCGGTGACGTCAGCATGTCGCTCCTCCCTACGCCGTTTCGTCACAACTGACGTCGTCCTGGGGCACGGGCGACGTGCTTACCCACCGCATTATATATTCATATACACAATGGGAACGCCCAGATCTGATCCTCCAGCGTCCCCGTCTTGCAAATCGCCATTTTGGACCAGGGCAAACAATGCCCATATCTATATTAATAGACAAATTCGTGTTCCAAAAACCTGGCTATGCAGATTAAATCCCCAAAAAAAGAGAGCAGGTATATCTATTCAAATACTCAGACTATTTAGAAGAGGAAAAACCAGGATACTATTCCTATGCATGGCTGGCTGGTGGTGCCGCGCACAGCAAAGGCGAATCCTAACCTGGATATCGCCTGTATTTAAAAAAGAAGCTATACTACTTCTGCTCTAAAAATGACATAGAGCATAACTGTGCGCTATATTCACACAGTCACACTCCATTCATAATTATAAAATAATTTGTTTTAAAATGTAATTGTTATTAGCAAAAAAGGATTAGCAGAGCCATCTAGTGGCCATTTAGCATATCCCTCCTCAACCAAACAAAATATAAAAATATCTTGGAATTAAAAGTAGATGAGCAAAAATGCACCAAGACCGCAGGACTGCATACCCCCGCAACTATGACAGTTAGCACGGGACATGCAATCCCCGTATCGGGTAACTAAGAAGATGGGGATCTATTTTAATCAAATTTTCATTCTTAATCTGAATGGATTGTTTTTAACTTCTAGACTCAAAGTTGGGATAATTGAGAAAATAAATTCCAAACTGAATCACTAAATTCAAGAACACTGACCAGGTTCACACAGTAAATAATGTGCAATGCAATGAACTTCTGGAGAATCAAATCTAGTTCACATAAATACAAATTCTCGACATTCTAAAAGGATCCTATGCATTATCTATGAATGCGTTCACATCTACATCAATATTCAAGCCATATGGGGTATAACAACGAACCCTATAAATCCAGGACATTTCCATCCTGGATATTTCTCTTACTAGGGAACCCCCCCTCCAGTGTGGGCTATACCTGTCAATACCCAAAAAAATGGTACCTGCTGGATTACGATCGTGATGCAAATCATAGTGCCTTGACACGGAGTGGTCTTTAAATCCACTCTTGATATTTGTGATATGCTCACCCAACCATACCTGCATGGATCTTTTAGTCCTACCTATATATTGTTTCCCGCAAGGACATTCCAACAGGTAAACTATACCTGTGGAGCTGCAGGTTACAAAGGCCTCTATTTGATGTTCCCTGGAGGTACTAGATGACTTGAATGACATTGTCTTCTTTGATCTTATTTTATTTATTGCACATACTTGACATCTACGGCACTGATGGTAGCCAGAAATATTCTGGAAGAACGAAACTTTTTTTGGAGGTGGATCAACAACATTTGGTGCTATTCTATCCCTCAATGAAGGGACTCCCTTAAATATAACCTGTGGAGTAGCAGGCAGAAAAGAATTTATAATTTGATCACTTCTCAACACATGCCAGTGTTTCTTTAGAATCTTTTTCACCTGATAGTGTTGAGTAGAGTATGTGGTGATAAAAGGTATTATTTTTTACCACACGCTTGTTATTCGTGACATATATGTAAGTGCATTCTTTTATCTAATAAACAAGTTAAATCGGGGGGGCGTGTCCGGATGTAGAGCAGGGAAGACGTGTTGCTGAGGAGCTCCATACATCCTGACAAAATCTGCTGCCATCCTGCCTTCCCTCTGCCCGGGTGAGCCCTCAAACTTACCCTGCGGGTCACTGAAGGTCCTCTGCCTCGGCCACATCCTGAATTTTTGGCCCTGGTCGCCCGATCGAGCCGTTACTGGGACTTGCAGCTGGCTCTGTGCTCCCGGGTCCCGCCGCCATCTTGCGGCCTGCTGTCCTTCTCGGAGCCTCGGGGCTCGATTGCCGTGGTTCGCGGGGCTGGAGGTGCCTCATCCACGCACACCGAGGGCACCAGTGGTGGGAGAGGGTTCCGGATCGGCGCTGTGACCGCCTGGGGGCCTCGGGAAATTGATTGCCCAGGCCTGCGGCCTACGCACATCTTGCGGCCTACCGCGATTCCGGGAGCCTCCGTCCTCAATTTCTGAGTGCCGCCGGACACGCGGCGGACGGGCACGTCCTCCGGAGCTACCATCTGTGCCGGGGGGGTTGGCACTGCGCCTGACGACTTTCGGGGAGCTGCTTCTACGCATCCACGTCTGCAGCCCGCAGCCATCTCTCGGCCTCCTGACCGGCCCCATCCATCGGACGCAGGTACGCCTCCACTCCTCCTGGGTTCCTTTGGGTGATTGACTGCCCCACAATACTGAGGGGGGGACTCCCCCACTCCAGCACCTCTCCATCCTGTCTTTGTTGTGCCCCCCCGTCCTCCCATTTGGACTGGGCCCCTCTGCCCGCGAGCCCCCCCTCTCCCCCCCCCCTGAACTTTCCCTAATTTTGGGGTTAGGATTGGATGGGCCGCCCTAGGACCCGCAGCTATACTAATAAGGGCCCGAAGGCTCCTCACATACCTCCGTCAGCAGTTGTTCCGTCTACCCGGAGATCCTCGGCTGGGATAGCGGCCGTTGCGCGGATGGCTGCGGAGTCGGGGGTGGCGGCGCCACCCACGGGAGTGGAGATCCTGGCAGCCATCACATCCTGTAAAGAAACTTTGACATCTAAGATTGATTTTTTGACAGTGGATGTCGGTCTTCTCCGTCAAGATATGGATAAATTTCGCTCTCGCATCACAGAGGTGGAGGACAGGGTCTCTGTGGTGGAGGATACGGTTCGGTCAGACTCCAGGGAGATACGGGCCCTCCAAATTCAAGTGAAAGCGCTGCAGGAGCGCGCGATAGACACCGAGAACTGCCTCAGGCGGAACAACATCCGTATAATTGGACTGCCCGAGAGGGCCGAGGGCCCTAGGCCTGCTGAATTTACTGAGCAATTACTGACCACCCTGTTTGACCTGGGTGCTCCGGCATCTACCTTTGTGGTTGAAAGAGCCCACAGGGTTCCACCGCTCCCTCCGAGACCTGGGGCCCCTCCACGCCCCTTCCTGCTACGAATGCTGAACTACCGGGACCGGGACCGCATCCTTGCGGCGGCACGAGCCATGCCAGACATTAAGTATGAAAACACCAGACTACTTTTCTTCCCGGACTTCTCCCAGGAGGTACAGCAACGTCGCAAGTCCTTCACTGATGTGAGACGCCGGCTCCGGGAGAGGGGTCTGCGCTTTGGCCTGTTGTATCCCAGCAGACTGCGAGTCACTGACGGTAGCGACACTCATTTCTTTGATACCCCGGAGGCGGCAGCGGCGTGGCTAGACGCCCGTTAACTTTAGGCAGCCGAGGACCAACGGTGGATTTCACCCGGCAGGGAACAGATATGCTTCAACTATCACATCAATGAACATCTTTCCTGTCTTTTGAAGAACCCCAGCACTGCCCCCTTCTATGTCCCTAATCCTGCTTATCCCTGCTGGCTTTCACCTTTGTTCCTTATACACAAATGTTCACTTCGGCTGATTGAACTTCCGCTCACTCCTGTCTAAGGAGCTCCAATGGCAACTAACGAACTGCCTCGCTCATGAACCAAGGTGACTCAAGTTGTTCCCCCTTTCCACACCTTGGACTTCCACCCAGAGTTGAGGCGGACTTCCCCGGAAACGTATCCCTCACCTGCGGTCCTACGGGCCGACTTCTTAGGGTCGCAGTGACCTAAAGATTACATGTTTTTCTCAGTTAAGGGACAAAACCCTGCATCAGTTTTTATGGCTCTTGGGTCCTTTTTTTTTTTTGGCCCTTGACGCTAGGTTTGTATGGTGTTTGGGTAGGGTGTTTTATGTTATGGGGAGAGGAGTTCAATTTTTATGAAGGTCCAGATAATTACTGTATTGCTCAAATACCTTATGGGTCTCTGACCTTATTGAATGAATGTGCCACTACTGTGTTTACTTATATGTGTTGGGTTGATGGTCTCATCCTGCTTCTATTTCCCCCTGGTGTTCCTTGATGGCTCCCCCGGATGCTGAGCTCCTGACCGTTCTGTCGTGGAATGTTCGGGGGCTCAACTCGAAGTTTAAGAGGTCACTCTTATTTCAATATTTGAAAATACATAATCCCCACATAGTGCTACTGCAGGAGACACATTTAACTGGCAGCAAAGTTATGGCTCTGAAGAAGCCCTGGGTACAGAAGGCGTTTCATGCGACCTACTCTTCATATTCTCGTGGGGTATCTATCCTGATTAGCAAACGTGTACCGTGTGTGATACACGATGTTCATCTGGACCCCCAGGGAAAGTTCGTTATGGTTGTTCTGAGTGTATATACCCAAAAGTATGTCATAGTGAATGTTTATTTGCCTCCCCCTGGTCAGGTACAGGCTCTGTACACTCTCTACGAGAGGTTGGCTCCGCATTGCCCAGCGCAGGTTCTGTTCATGGGAGACTTTAATGCTACGCTGTCCCGTGACCTGGACAGGCCTTCCCCCCAATCCAATTTTAACTCTGATCTCGGAACGTGGGCTCAGGCCACGGAGTTCCAGGAGGCATGGAGGTGGCTTCACCCCCAAGATAGAACGTATTCTTGTTTTTCGGCCACATTTAGAACCTCCTCTCGCATTGATCTAGCTTTTGCTAATTCCACCATGCTGGCTAACGTTCAGGAGGCATGTTATCTCCCCTCTGGCCTCTCTGATCATCACCCCCTTAAATTGACCATTAGGACCACCAGGTCGCGGAACAATGCCCTTTGGAGGTTGCAACCCCATTGGATCAATAACGAGGCTGTCCATGACAGAGTTCTTTCCCCCCTGGGGGAATATTGGGTGCACAATGCGGGGTCGGCTTCTCTGGAGACGACCTGGGACGCCTCCAAGGCTCACAGCAGGGGTCAGTATATCTCGGCTGTGGCGGCGGTAAAGGCGGAACTGGGAGATGGGGTATCTGACCTGCAGCGTAGGGTGGATGAGGCGATGAATCAGTATTCAGCCTCGCCGACGGTGTCCAATTTTGAACACCTGTCATCGCTTAGGCGAGAACTACATCTCTGTGTTACAGATGCCACTAGTCTTGGTATACAAGGTAGCAGACAGGCATACTTTGAACATGGTGACAAAAATAGCAAGCTGCTGGCGATGCTAGCGCAGCAGGACAGGCCCTCAGCGGTTATATCGGAGATCCTCACGGCAGATGGCGCTTTAGCCACCTCTCAGGAGGATATTATGTCTACATTCAATACTTTCTACACTTCTCTTTATGTCTCTTCACTTCCTGACGGGTTTGATCCTGCGCCTATGACCTCCATGCTGGACACATTGGCCCTGGGGTGGCTCTCTGACACGGAGAGGCAACTCCTTGTCTCAGAGATCACCCCGGAAGAAGTCACACTGGCCATTAAATCTTTTCCGGCAGGTAAAACCCCAGGGCCGGACGGCCTGCCCATTGAGTACTATAGGGCCCACGCAGAATTGCTCGCCCCTAAACTAGCTCAGATGTTTCAGGCTTGCTTGAATCAAGACTCCTTGCCACCCTCTATGAGAGAAGCCCATGTGGTACTTATTCCTAAGCCTAATAGAGACCCTAAGTTATGCGCCTCATACAGGCCAATTGCACTTCTCAACTGTGACCTTAAAATTTTGACCAAGTTACTGGCCATTAGACTCAACGTAGTGATAAAGTCCCTGATTGACCCCGACCAAACGGGCTTCATGCCCGGTAGATCTACGGACATTAATATACGCAGACTATTCACTAATATTCATTCCCCCCATACTAACCAGGGTACTAGAACCATTGCCACCTTGGATATAGAGAAGGCATTCGACACGGTGGAATGGGTCTATCTGTGGGAGGTGCTTAGACGAATGGGGTTCCCGTTAAAATTTATAGGCTGGATACGCACACTTTACACTGGTCCTACGGCCCGCATTAAGCTGAATGTCTCTTTGTCTCCTCCGTTCTCCCTGCAGAGGGGCACCAGACAGGGATGCCCTCTCTCCCCGGCTCTGTTCGCCCTGGCCGTGGAGCCTATTGCTGAGGCCCTTAGGACCTCGGCCGAGGTCCGTGGTCTTCGGGTGGGCTGGCTGGAGGAGAGAGTGGCTTTATACGCGGACGATATGCTGCTGTCCTGAATGACGCTGGTGACTCTCTGCGGGGCGCACTTGGTATCATGGATGCCTTCGCCGCCTTCACGGGGCTGAGGGTGAACTGGCACAAGTCGCAATTGTTCCCAGTGGATGCGGGGGCCCGGTCCTCCTCGCCCTCCTCTCTCCCGCTTCAGTGGGTTGAGCAGTTCACCTATTTAGGAATTGTTATCTCAAAGGAGACTGGGGATTTTGTGCGGCTAAATCTTGACCCTGTCCTGGTGACCATTAAAGCCAAATTTAAGGCGTGGAGTAACCTCCCCCTTTCTCTCATTGGGCGTATTAACCTGATTAAAATGAAAGTCCTTCCTAAACTCACGTATATTTTTCGGAATTCCCCTCACTGGCTGACTAAAGTCTTCTTTAATTCCCTCAGGCAACTCTTCCTCTCCTTTATTTGGGGGGGCAGGCCACCTAGATTCAAATATTCCACCTTGACCAGGCCTGTGGATAGTGGCGGCTTGGCTCTCCCTGATTGTTACAAGTACTATTTGGCCACTCAGCTTGTGACCGCCCACTGGTGGCTGAGACCGGACCTGACCAATTCTGTGACGGTACTGGAGGCAGCCGTAGTGGGGTCCCTGGAGGCACTGGAGGGACTGCTATTCAGGGGGCAAAAAACGCCCCACAATCTCACCCCTTCCATGCGTACCACTATGCGGGCATGGAGGGCGGGTGAGGCACTAAGGGCACCCCAGCCGAACTCTTGGTCTCCTCACACCCCCCTGTGGCTGAATCCCAACCTGTCACAATTCCACACTATCCCCGATCCGCAGGCCTGGGCCAAGTACAAAATACTGACCCTCAAACATATCATCACCAACGGAGATCTCACTCCCTTTCACACTTTATGTGCTAAATTCAACGTACCTGACCGAACCCGCTTTAGATATCTCCAAATTGCACATGCCTTCAGGTGCCAATTTCTGGGCGGGCCGGTCGAACTGGCGTACTCAGAGTTGGAATCTACTATCCGGGTGAAAGACCTGGAAAAACCCGCGTCTCAGATTTATGGATCCCTGCTGGTTGCTGCTATCCCCGAGCTGTCTTCCCTCCGCAGGAAATGGGTGGAGGACATACCGGGGCTGGACGCGGACGACTGGAGGGAGGTTTGGGATTATCCCTTCTCCCCTCTGATCTCAGCAAGGGACAAATTAGTTCAATATAAAATTGTCCACAGGGCTCACTACACACCTCACAGGCTGCACCAGATGTCACCGGAGCATTCTCCGGAGTGCTGGCGCTGCTCCTACCGGCCAGGGGGTTTCTTCCATATTTTCTGGGCTTGCCCAGCAATTGTACAGTATTGGAGTGAAGTGATACGGGTGATCAATAAAGCCACCGGGACTTGCGTCCCATGCGAGCCCATACACTGTTTGCTAGGACTGGTTGACCAACTGCCAATACTCAGAGCCAGAAAAACACTCATATCCCTGTTGTTGTATTATGCACGCAAAGCCATTACAATGAATTGGAAAAAATCGTCTCCCCCCTCTGTTAAATTTTGGAAAAACTTAATTAATGCCAGTTTGCCCCTATATAGAGCCACGTACTTGTCTAGAGGTTGTCCGCACAAATTTGAAAAGGTATGGAACTGTTGGTTAGATGACAGAAGCACGGCAAGTGATACAGTGACCACGGTCTAGATTTATATTGTATCTTCGAAATATCGATTATTAACCCAAAAAATGTCTTCAGGCTACCTTCCTCTAACAATAACATTTTGAAGCATGATGTATGTTGAATGAACCCTCTCCCCAAGCTTGGGGTTGTAGTATAGAATAAGTTATTTTTTTTTTTATTTTTTTTGTTATTTGTCGCCCTGTGACGGTCTGATGCCGAAACAGGGTAATGGCCCCTGCGTGGGCAGCTGTTGTGCCTAGATGTGGGCAAATTGTGTGTATGTTTTATAAAAACTCAATAAAAAAGATTTAATAAAAAAAAAAAAAAAAGTTAAATCGGATTCACGCTATGGTGGCTTTGTTTCCTTTTACATCCTGTCATTGGTGATATTTGGAGAGAAGTGGCGTGGAATCCTGAAAAAACAGTATTACAGAGACCCTGGCAGGGAAATAGCCATCTGTTGACATTGATCTGTGTACAGATCCTTTGCTCTGGTAAGCGGCAGTGATTACTAGTGGTGGTGGAATCTTTGTCTATTGAATACCTGGCACTATTTCAAGGGTGTGTATTGCGTTTGAAGTCACCAGTGGTGGAGTGAGAGGACCCCTGTCTGCTGTTCTTGTCTACATGATCTTCAGCTTTCTTTATCTCAATAATTATCCACAGGACTGAGCTTCCTTTTCCAGCTTCTAATATTCAGTCTTTAATTGACTGTCTGATATTAGTTGGGATTTTCATTTAATTTATTCATATTATTTTATTTTATCTCAATTTATTTGTTGTTGATAAACATTTTCATTAGAGTTAATTGTTTTTACAATTTATGTTCATTCATTTTTGGTATTCAATTTAGTGTTGCGCAGCTTTGTCATGTTCTGTAAATTAAATTCTGCAAATCCTCAAACAATCCATGTTAATTTCAGGTTGTGAGGCAACAAAACACGAAAAATGCCAAGGGGGTGAATACCTTTGCAAAGTACTGTATATAAATCTACTTAGAACAGAGCAGCAGAAACTATTGTGAACCACCTATAACACAATCAATTACAATACAGGTGCATCTCAAAAAAGTTAAATATCACCAAAAAGGTAATTTATTACAATAATTCAATTCAAAAAGTGAAACTCATATATTATATATTCATTACACAGAGTGATATATTTCAACAATTTATTTATTATAATGTTAATGATTATGGCTTACAGCTAGTGAAAACCCCAAATTCAGTGTCTTAGAAATATTGTGTAAAAGTTCAAAATTGTAGACTCACGGTGTCACACTCTAATCAGCTAAATAACTCAAAACACCTGTAAAGGTTTCCTGAGCTTTTAAATGGTCTCTCTGTCTGGTTCGGTAGGTTACACAATTATGGGGAAGACTGTTGACTTGACAGGTGTCTAGAAGACAGTCATTGACACAACTTTCACAAGAAGGATAAGTCACAAAAATTTCACATATATCCAAGCATATTATTAGAAAGTTGAGTGTAAGGGTAAGTGGGGTAGAAAAAGGTGCACAAGCAACAGGGATCACCACAGCCTTGAGAGGATTGTGAAGCAAAGGTCATTCAAGAGTTTGGGGGAGATTCACAAGGAGTGGACTATGGCTGGTGTCAGTGCTTCAAGAGCCACCACACACAGACATATCCAGAACATGGGCTACAACTGTTGCATTCTTGTGTCAAGCCACTCCTGAACCAGAGACAATGTCAGAAGCATCTTACCCAGGCTCAGGAGAAAAGGACTGGACTGTTGATCAGTGGACCAAAGTCCTCTTTTTGGATAAAGTAAAATTTGCATTTAATTTAGAAATTAAGGTCCAAAAGTCTGGAGGAAGAGGCACAGAATCCAAGTTGCAGTGAGAAGTTTCCACAGTCAGTGATGATTTGGGGAGCCATGTTATCTGATGGTTTTGCTCCACTGTGTTTTATCAAGTTCAAAGTCAGCGCAGCCCTCTACCAGGAAATTCTAGAGCACTTTATGCTTCCCTTTGCTAACCAGCTTTATGGAGATGCTGATTTAATTTTCCAGAAGGACTTGGTACCTGCCCACACTGCCAAAAGTACCAATACCTGGTTTAATGATCATGGCATCACTGTGCTTGAGTGGGCAGCAAATTCACCTGATCTAAACCTCATAGAGAATCTGTCGGGTATTGTCAAAAGGAAGATGAGAGACACCAGACCCAGAGCGCTGCACAACCGTATATGTATATATACAGTATATTACAGTAAAGTAGCCGTTGGGAAAGCCTTGACGGCGCAACGCACGAGGCCATCACTGTAAGTGGAGTCTGGACGGCATATATTGGAATGTGGATGTGACATGCTTTGTTTTATCTTCTGAAATGTGAGTGTTTTTTTTACCATTTTCAATCAAAATTGCGAGAACGGTCTGCACTATGGATGTCTTTCTGCTTCCCACATATTATCTTGCCATTGGGAGATGGGCTGTGAGGAAAGAGGAGCCACAGTGCTGCAGCTCAGTTTCAGGGTCTTGGCAATCTTCTTATAGCGTAGGCCATCTGTATTTAGAGCAAGAATTCTTTTTTTCATATCGTCAGAGAGTTCTTTGCCATGAGGTGCCATGTTGAACTTCCAGTGACCTGTATGAGAGAGGGAGAGTGACAACCCCAAATTGAACACACCTACTCCCCATTCACACCTGAGACCTGAGACCTTGTAACACTAACGATTCACATGACAGGGAAAATGTCTAATATGGCCCAATTTGGACATTTTCACTTAGGGGTGTACTCACTTTTTTTGCCAGCGGTTTAGACATTAATGGCTGTGTGTTGAGTTATTTTGAGGGGACAGCAAATTTACACTCTTAAACAAGCTGTAAACTCACTTCTTTACATTGTAGCAAAGTGTAATTTCTTCAGTGTTGTCACATGAAAAGATATAATAAAATATTTACAAAAATGTGAGGGGTGTACTCACTTTTGTGAGATACTGGGGCTGATTTACTAATAAGAGTGCGCTGCGCTGCTTCTAACCTTAATTGGTGCGCCGGATAACTCCTTCACTGGGCGCAGGAAGCAGCGGCGCACTGTTATAGTAAATAGAAATGTCAGCGGCGCTCTATTGAAAATGAATGGCTTCCTATGGGCGGGCGACTCGTGTGTCGGCTGACACAGGGACAGCGCGACTTTGCGAGGCGACCTGGACACGACCTGAGCGTGAAGCAGCCGCTCAAGTCGTGTCCTAGAGGCGACTAGCTGGCCGAGAATGTGTCCAGCGTGATGTCATTGCGCTGGTCCTCGGCAGCCTCGCTGTCCCATATTTGGTATGAATCATGAAGGGAAACTCCAGGCCAAATTTTAATGAAAAAAACGGTATGGGTTCCCCTTCAGGAGCATACCAGGCCCTTAGGTCTGGTTTGGATTCTAAGGTGAACCCCCTAAGCCGAAAAACGGCGTGGGGGTCCCCCCCAAAATCCAAACCAGACCCGTAGGTCTGGTCTGGATTTTAAGGTGAACCCCCTTAAGCCAAAAAACGGCGTGGGGGTCCCCCCAAAATCCAAACCAGACCCTTAGGTCTGGTCTGAATTTTAAGGTGAACTCCCTTAAGCCGAAAAACGGCGTGGGGGTCCCCCCAAAATCCAAACCAGACCCTTATCCGAGCACGCAACCTGGCAGGCCGCAGGGGAAAAGGGGGGACGAGAGAGCGGCCCCCCTCCCTCCTGAACCGTACCAGGCCGCATGCCCTCAACATGGGGGTTTGGTGCTTTGGGGCAGGGGGGCAACCTGCGGCCCCCCCACCCCAAAGCACCCTGCCCCCATGTTGATGGGGACAAGGGCCTCTTCCCGACAACCCTGGCCGTTGGTTGTCGGGGTATGCGGGCGGGGGGCTTTTCGGAATCCGGGCACCCCCTTTAAAAAGGGGGCCCCCAGATGCCAGCCCCCCACCCTATGTGAATGAGTATGGGGTACATCGTACCCCTACCCATTCACCTGGTGGCAAAATAAGTCAATAAAAAAAGACAACACAGGTTTGAAAAGTTATTTATTGGGCAGCTCCGGGGGTCTTCTTCCGACTTCGGGGGTCTTTCTGCCGGGCCCCCGCTATCTTCTGCTAGCTCTTTTGCTAGCGGGGGTCCCGCCGGGCTTCCTCGCCGTCTTCGGGGGTCTTTCTGCCGGGCCCCCGCTATCTTCTGCTAGCTCTTTTGCTAGCGGGGGTCCCGGGCTTCCTCGCCATCTTCTTCCGACTTCGGGGGTCTCTTGTTCTGTTCTCCGGTTCTTCTCCGGTGTCTTCTCCACGATCTCCGGTTCTTTCTGCCTTCTGCCGGGCGCCCCGCTATCTTCTCGCAGCTCTTTTGCTAGCGGGGGCCAGTCTTCTTCGTCGCCTTCTTCCCTCTTCTCTTCGCCCTATGTTGCCTCGTCGCTGTCCACCGCTGCAATGATCTGTCCGAGCAGCGGTGCCACTTTTATTGGCATGGGGCGTGGTCACCGGGTGATGCCACCGCTGACCCTGCCCCCGTTTCATGTCACAGTCCCATCATTCCTTTAACAACCAGCTATAAACAGGTAAAACAAAAAATCGCCGCAAAATTGCGGTACTTGCGTTTTGGATGCGGGTCCATTGAATTCTATTACATCCAAAACACTGTTTTTGGCCTGGCAAAAAAAATCTGCAGTTGCGTTTAAAATCGTTTTTCACAAACCCTCAAAATGCCTTCAGACGCCAAAGATTTCCACGTTTCAGACGCGGTACCAGCGTTTAGCCGCATTTTAGTTTAGAAGCGTTTTTAAAGGTGACCTATTTTTTTACATTGATAAACTCCAAATTTATGGCAAATGAGGAAAAACCAAAATATATATATATATATATATATATATATATATATATATATATATATATATATATATATATATAAATGAAATTGCTTCCATTGCATTGTGGACAATCCACAACTTGGGGCAGCTGACGTGGCAAGTGGACAATCCACAACTTGTGGCAAGTGATGTGGCAAGTGACACGCTAAATACAACTACACTGCTGCTCTCAGCTTCTGATATCACTCTGGTCTCACTAAATAGCTAAAATCGTAAATAATACTGTTTTTTGAGCTTAGGGCGGCTCCTTATCATATACACGCAAATGTGGTAAAACACGGCATGCAAACGCCACAAAGCGCGCCTTTCTAAACGCCACTTTCAACCTTAGTTCAGAACACTTTGCACCAGCGTCCCGTCTACATGGGGCCTAAAAACACCTATGCCATTTACAGCTCAAAAACGCCATGGTGGCCATGAGGCCATAGGCTAACATGGAGCGATGTTTTTAAGCTGCAAAAAACGCTCAAACAAGCGGCTTGAAAAACGTCCGTGTGCATGTAGCCTTATATTAACCACTTGCGCACTGCCCAGACCAAGTTTCACATTTCAGCGCTGATGCACTTTTAATGACAATTGCGCGCTCATACAACACTGTAACCCAATGAAAATGTTTCATTTGTTGGCACACAAATAGAGCTTGCTTTTGGTGCTATTTGATCAGCTTTGTGTTTTATTTTTTATTTTTTTCTATAAATACAAAAGACCGAGTTTAAAAAAAAAAAATGGATATTTTACCCACTTCAGCACTGGGCCTATTCTGGCACTTCTCTCCTTCATGTAAAAATCATAAATTTATGGCTATAAAATTACTTCAAAACACCAAACATTATATATGTTTTTGGAGCAGACACCCTAGGGAATAAGATGGCGGTCATTGCAAATTTTTATCTCACTCTGTATTTGCGCAGTAAATTTTCAAACGCCTTTTGTTTGCTAAAAATATTACAAAACAGTAAAGTTACGGCCAATTTTTTGGTATAATGTGAAAGATGTTGTTATGCTGAGTAAATAGATACCTAACACGTCACGCTTTAAAATTGCGCACACTCATGGAATGACACCAAACTTCAGTAATTAAAATCTCCCTAGGCGATGCTTTAAAATGTTTTACACGTTACCATTTTGGCATTACAGAGGAGGTCTAGTGCTAGAATTGTTGCACTCGTTCTAACGCATGCAGCAATAACTCACATGTGTGGTTTGAACGGCGTTTACATATGTGGGCGGGACTTACGTGTGTGTTCACTTCTGAGCGCGAGCTACTGGGGACATGGGCGTTTTTTCATATTTTTGCTTATTTTTTTTATTTAGTTTTTTTAGTTTTTTGTTTTTCTTACTCTTTTTTTATTTTTTTTATTTTTTTTGGATCACTTTTAATCCTATTACAAGGAATGTAAACATCCCTTGTAATAGGAATGTGTGTGACAGGTCCTCTTTATGGAGAGATGCGGGGTCAATAAGACCACGCATCTCTCCTCCAGGCTGGAAAGCATGATATTGGTCCAAAAAAATCACCAATCTCATGCTGACAGCCGAGATCACGGCTTGGTTAACATACGGGAACACGGCGTGATGTCATAACGTTGTGCCCGCGCCTCCGACGGTCATAGAGATGACTGATGACCATCTGGTCACCAGTCATCTCCAAATCGTTCTCCGAGCCCAAGATGGCACGGGAGAGCCCGGAGAAGCACCGGATGGTGGCAAGAGGGGGGGGGTCGTCCCCTCCCCCGCCTATAAGAACAATCAAGCGGTGGAACTGCCACTATGATCATTTTTATCGTGCACAGAATCGCCGGCTGAAAAGAATGATATCTGAATGATGCCTGCAACTGCAGGCATCATTCAGATGTCACCGCCCAAAGCCAAGGATGTCATTTGACGGTGGGCGGTAGGAAACTGGTTAATATTTTTAAAAAAGGTAATTTTTCTTCTTCATTGATGTACACTGATTAGACTGCACTGATGGGCACCGATAAGGTGGCAAGGGTGGGCACTGAGAGGTGGCATTGCTATTTGGCACTGGTGGGCAGTGAGAAGTGGCACTGCTAGGTGGCAGTGATGGGCACTGATATGCAGCACTGCTAGGTGCCACTGATTGGCACCAGTGGTGGGCATTGATAGGTGGCACTGGCAGGGGCTACTAATTGTCACAGATGATGCAGAATTGCCTCTTCCTCTTCGGGCCCCATGTCCCTTGAACATAAGCCGGTGATTGCCTTTTTTTATGCTCACGCTGTCAGCACAAGGAGAAAACAAAAACCATTACCCAGCTTTTGTTTACATCACGTGATCAGCTGTCATTTGCTGACAGCTGATCACATGGTAAAGGGCAGGGATCGGGCCCCTTACTCGGTTCTGTCATCACCTGAGTCTCAGTGACTCTGTGACCACAGCGCGCGCAAAGGTGAGGACGTTTATTGACGTACTCCCGGCAATTGAGGACCATGCTGTGGCCGTCGATCAATTATAGCGCTGATCTCAAGTGATTAAAGAGGGTCTAAATGGGCCATTGACATGCATCACAATTCAACTTAGGAATGAGTCTTTGAAAAGTTAAACTAAATAATTTGGCCACTTTATCCTTCCAAATAATTCACTTCCTGTCACATAGCCACACATGTCTTTCCTTGGGGACACACAGGTCAGTCTAAATACTTTCTCCATTATGCACATTGCACTCCAGCATATTGCGGGGTACACCCCAAATTATTAGGTATTTTGGACTTTGGGGTTTATTTACTAAAGGCAAATCTACTTTGCACTACAAGTGCACTTGCTGTCTATCTGAGGGGGACATGCAAGCCAAAAAAATACACCATCTTTGCTTTTACATGATTGGAACAGCCAATCACCAGTACTTTCCCTCAGATTTTCAGCAGCTACACTTTTACTGCAGAGTGGATTTGTCTTTACTAAACCCCAAACTATACATTGATTTGGGGTGTACACAACAAAGTGCTAGAGTGCAATTTGCTCAATGGGGACACTAGTTAGATTGATCTGTGTGTCCCCAAGAAAAGACATTGGTAGGGTTTTACCTTCACTTCCTGTTTAGCTGTGTGACAGGAAGTGAAGCCAATTTTAAGAAAAGGAGACACAAAGGCCAAACTACAAAAAAAAAATATAAAAAAAAACACACACGCAGGGGTTCTAACACTTACTTTGTTTCCCTCAAAATGCCCACAATTAGAATCGTATTGCCTTTTAGCTATTTTTTTAAGTACAGTGCTCTAAATCAGTGCTTCTCAAGTACCCCCAACAGGCCATGTTTGCAGGTTTTCCTTCATCTTGCACATGTGCTTTAAATCACAGTCAATGGTTTTTATTTTTGGACAGCAATTCTCGATAAGATAAATTCACAAAACATGTCCTGTTGGGGGTACTTGAGGACTGAGGCTGAGAACCACTGCAGTAAAAAAGGAAAATTGAATACTTACCGCTCTGTAATTTTCATTTCCTGGTGACGCTCCATGGCAGCACACAATACAATCCATGCATATGCTAGCATGAAGGCACCAGATTAGACAAATCACACCAGTTTTGTTTTGACATGCCAATCAGCTGTCACATTTGTTGCAAAGAAAACACAAACCAAACATCAAAACTTTGCATCAAATTTTATTGGTCAACAGAATAAAAGGGAAGGCAAAATAAAAAACATGGTCAATTTGAAACAGTTACAGACTCAACATCTTGAGAAATTTTTGGCCAAAAAAAAAAAAGGCAGCAGACAATTAAATCAAAGTGAACAAACGACACATTAAGAACATCAGAATTATTTCTGGGGAACATTTCCCCCACACAAAAAATATACAATCCACAAAAGTTAACCAATCACCTGTTTTGCAAAGACATAACAAATAAAATACATGTGTTACAAACTCGATAAGGACACCAACATGTACATTTTTCCCCACACACACTTGCCTCTTCTCAGGGCAAGCGAACAAATGTTCCCTCTGAGCTTTATATAACATATGTTTGTGAGCTAATGAGGCAATTGAAAACACATGCACAGTCCATGAAACACCCAAAATGCAAGTTCACTCAGGCTGGGTTCACACTATACGACACGACTTTCATCCTACTTTGCTCTGCGACATCTGTCCTACATTGGTCCGACATTGGTCCGACATTGGTCCGACATTGGTCCGACATCCATCCGACATTCATGAACAGGATACTACTTTGATCCGACATTGTGCTAGTCTGACTTGTCCTTTGACCAATCAAAACAATCCCAGGGTGAGATAAATTCCTTTTACTGCTGCTGTAATCACAATGTCGGATGCCAAAGTCGTATGGTTAGGACAAGGATCCGACTTTGATCCGACTTCAATGATAGTCAATGGGCTGAAGTCGGATCAAAGTCGGACAGAAGTAGTACAGGGAGAATTTTTAATGTCGGACTGACATGTGTCGGACCAGTTGAGACGGCTCCCATAGGGAAACATTGATTTTCACACGTCATGCGACATGAGCTCCTAATGTCGGAGCGTTTGTCGCCCCAGTGTGAACCAGCACTGAGGCCTGGTTCACACTGGGGCGACAAACGCTCCGACATTAGGAGCTCATGTCGCATGACGTGTGAAAATCAATGTTTCCCTATGGGAGCCGTCTTAACTGGTCCAACACATGTCGGTCCGACATTAAAAATTCTCCCTGTACTACTTCTGTCCGACTTTGATCCTACTTCAGCCCATTGACTATCATTGAAGTCGGATCAAAGTCGGATCCTTGTCCTAACCATACGACTTTGGCATCCGACATTGTGATTACAGCAGCAGTAAAAGGAATTTATCTCACCCTGGGATTGTTTTGATTGGTCAAAGGACAAGTCAGACTAGCACAATGTCGGATCAAAGTAGTATCCTGTTCATGAATGTCGGATGGATGTCGGACCAATGTCGGACCAATGTCGGACCAATGTAGGACAGATGTCGCAGAGCAAAGTAGGATGAAAGTCGTGTCGTATAGTGTGAACCCAGCCTCAATGTAGAGACTGAAATTCAAAGTGGGTACACCTGTTAAGGATGTCCTTCAATTACTAACCCATCAAAACACTCTCTGAGTGAGCATGCCCAGAAATATCCAGGCGGTGTTCACACACAAAAAGCACGCAAAAAAAAACTAACTGGCTGGGCATGTGCAGAACAACACCAATGCAGCTAGCAAAAAATTAGAGATGGGACAATCACCCCCCCCCCCCACCAACAAATACCATTGCAGTCTATGGGAACTGACTTTTTAATTTTGCCAGTCCCCACTTGGCTGGCTTATCTTCTAGTTATTGGCCTTAAAATGGGGGCCCAGGTCCCACCCTAAGGGACATATATCAATGTCACCAATTTGGAAAACACCAAAAACAAAACAAGGAGAAGTGCCTTTAAATATGCCAAATTGCTTAAGGGCCATTTCACACCACATGCAGTGCATTGCGTTTTTTATGCATCCAAAATGCATGGAAAGTTGGTTATATGGTTCTAAATGGCAGTGTTTGTTCCAGTGCATTCCAGTTCCACCAAAAAAGTAGAACATGCTGCATTTTACCTGCACTGGACTGTACTGGAACGCATCAAAACGCATCATAAACGCACTGGAACGCACAGGAACACACCTAAATGCAACAAAAACGCACTGGAACACACTTGTCCTTATCTATGGTTAATAAAAAAGAGGGGGGAAAAAAAGCACTGGACTGCATCAAAAACGTACCAAAAATGCACTGGAACGCATGAAAAACGTGCATGCAGAAAAGCACCTGGAACGCATCCGGATTGTGTTTCTATGGTGTGAACTGGCCCTAGTTCACACTATAGAAACGCAGTCTGGGTGCGTTCCAGGTGGTTTTCTGCATGCGCGTTTTCGACACATTCCAGTGCATTTTTGATGCGTTTTTGATGCAGTCCAGTGTTTTTTTCCCCCTCTTTTCACTTAGGACAAGTGTGTTGCAGTGCGTCTTTGGTGCATTTAGGTGTGTTGCGGTGCATTCTAGTGCATTTTTGGTACGTTCCGTTGCGTTTTTGATGTGTTTTACTGGGGTCCAGTACAGTTTTGTACCTAAAAAATGCAGCATGACCAATTTTTTTTTGGCTTTCTGAAACGCACTGGAACGGACTGCAGTGGTGTGAACTATGCCATTGGCATTAGTGTGATCAACTTTCTTTGCGTTTTTCATGCGTCAAAAAAACGCACTGCACTGCATCCGGTGTGAACTGGCCCTAAATATCATACCCGGGGGGTGTCTATAGTATGCCTGTAAAGTAGCACATGTTTTCCATGTTTATAACAGTTGGAGAGCAAAATGACATTTCTAAAGTAAAATAATAGTCATTTAAAAGTCCTTGCAGGCTGTAATGAATTGCTGGTTCCCGTCAATACAGATAAAAGTCATTGAAAGTCTTTGCTAACCCGAAAAAAAAAAATGCGTGGGTGTCCCCCAAATTCAATTACCAGGCCCTTCAGGTCTGGAATGGATATTAAGGGGAACTCTGCCGCAAATTTAAAAAAAAAAGCGTGGGGGTTCCCCCAAATTCCATAACCAGGCCCGTCAGGTCTGGAATGGATATTAAGGGGAACCCCGCTGCAAATTTTTAATAAAAATGACGTGGGGTTCCCCCCAAATATCCATACCAGGCCCTTCAGATCTGGCATGGATTTTAAGGGGAACTCCACCCAAAATTTTAAAAAAATGGCGTGGAGTCCCCCCAAAAATCCACACCAGACCCTTTATCCGAGCACATAACCTGGCCGGCCGCAGGAAAAGAGGGGGGACGAGAGCGCCCCCCCCTCCCTCCTGAACCGTACCAGGCCACATGCCCTCAACATGGGGAGGATGTCCCCATGTTGATGGGGACAAGGGCCTCATCCCCACAACCCTTGCCCGGTGGTTGTGGGGGTCTGCGGGCGGGGGGCTTATCGGAATCTGGAAGACCCCTTTAACAAAGGGGACCCCCAGATCCCGCCCCCCCTATGTGAAATGGTAATGGGGTACAAATGTACCCCTACCATTTCACAAAGAAAGTGTAAAAAATTTTAAAAATGACAAGAGCCGGTTTTTGACAATTCCTTTATTAATGTCTTTTCCTTTCTTCCATCTTCTTCTTCCATCTTCTTCTTCCATCTTCCTCCATCTTCTTCTTCCATCTTCTTCCATCCTCTTCTTTTCTCCATTCGGGTTTCTTCCTCCATCTTCATCTTCATCTTCATCTTCCTTCGGTGTTCTCGTCCGCATCTTGCTCCGGCGTCTTCCCTTCTTCTTTCTTCTCCGGCCGCTCCGTTTGAATTGGAGGTTCCCGCTGTGCGACGCTTCAGTTCTTCGGTTCCCCTCTGGGTCCGCTTACACCCGGTGACCCCGCCCCCCTCTGACCCACATGGATTTCACTGGGACTTTCCCCGTGGTGTCAGAGGGGGACGGAGCCACAGGGGGGCAGCGGACCAAGTGGAGAACTGAAGCGTCGCACAGCGGCAAGCTCCAATTCAAACGGAGCGGCCGGAGAAGAAAGAAGAAGGGAAGACGCCGGAGCAAGATGCGGACGAGAAGACCGAAGGAAGATGGAAGATGAAGATAAAGGAAGAAACCCGAATGGAGAAAAGAAGAAGATGGAAGAAGAAGAAGGAAGAAGATGGAAGAAAGGAGAGGACATTAATAAAGGAATTTTCAAAAACCGGCTCTTGTCATTTTTCACATTTTTGACACTTTCTTTGTGAAATGGTAGGGGTACAATGTACCCCATTACCATTTCACATAGGGGGGGCTGGGATCTGGGGGTCCACTTTGTTAAAGGGGTCTTCCAGATTCCAATAAGCCCCCCGCCCGCAGACCCCCACAACCACCGGGCAAGGGTTGTGGGGATGAGGCCCTTGTCCCCATCAACATGGGGACATCCTCCCCATGTTGAGGGCATGTGGCCTGGTACGGTTCAGGAGGGAGGGGGGGCCGCTCTCTCGCCCCCCCTCTTCTCCTGCGGCCGGCCAGGTTACGTGCTCAGATAAGGGTCTGGTGTGGATTTTTGGGGGGACTCCACGCCATTTTTTTTAAAATTTGGGGTGGAGTTCCCCTTAAAATCCATGCCAGATCTCAAGGGCCTGGTATGGATATTTAGGGGGAACCCCACGTCATTTTTTTAAGAAATTTGCAGTGGGGTTCCCCTTAATATCCATTCCAGACCTGAAGGGCCTGGTAATGGAATTTGGGGGAACCCCCATGCTTTTTTTTTTTGGTTAGCAATGACTTTCTATGACTTTTCTCTATATTGCCGGGAGCCGACAATTCATTACAGCCGCGGGTGCTTTTAAATGTTTTTTTTTTCCTTTAGAAATGTCATTTTGCAGGCGCAGTGGGAAGTTCAGAGCTGTGCCCGTTCAACTTATGCAAATTGAGTTACGTGACTTGACATTTACTAAGATTTTGCCGGCGCAGTGTCCCGGCACATTTGAACCATTGAAATTCCCGCGCTGAGCTCAAAAAAACCTCCCGCAGCTCGAATCGTACTTGCCGGCGCAGCGGGCTGGTTTTGAAAAAGTTACTTTATCACTGAATTTCGGGCATGTTTGTTATTTGGGCAGGTGTCACTTCACTTCCTCACATCACCCCACATCACCCCCATTATATTCTCACTTCCAGCTTCTTTATATTTAGTGTTTAACATGCCATGCGCCAGGTCCATAGTGGCGCACTGAGCGCCTCCTCCCGTCCGCCGACAACACTATAGTAAATGGGAAATACTACAGGCGCTAACGTTTTGTAAATACCAAAACAGCCATTGCGCACGCAGATGCGCCAATACTCATGGCGCAAACGTTTCGTAAATCAGCCCCACTGTGTGTATATATATATATATATATATATATATATTGTGACAGCAGGAAGGTAAAGTCACCTGGTTGCATCCAGGGGGGTAGATATATTTCGCCCAGATTCAGGCTTTACGCCGACTTATACAACTAGGTGGAGAGTTGTATAAGCCCAGCTGAGGCTAGTGGGCTCATGGATGACTCATACCTCTAGGGAGAGTGTGGGGCGTCGTGCAGACAGGGAGTTGATGAGACCAGCTGAAGCTTGTCAGCTCATTTAGGCCTCTATAAGAACTCCCAGCTTCATTAGATGTTTGCTCATGCCTGGACCCAGACCTGTGTGGACTGTCTAGGGAGAGTGAACCCCTGTGCGGTGAGACAAAGCCTGTGTGGCTATTTGCTTGGACATTTAAAACCAGGGACTTAGGGACTAGGACAGCACTAGGCTGATCCCAGTTGTTAGTTAGGAAACCTGTATGTTTAGTCAGAGGTCAAGTTGACCAGGATTTATTTTGTTTATGTTTCTTTTGGCTTTGCTGTGTTTTGTCACTGTAAATAGAAACTAAACCGCACCTTTTTTTGATTTTGAAAACCACAACCTCCGTTTGCTGGGCCTGTTTTTGTGTGGGGAGCCCATCCCGGGGGTCACACACACCCGCTGCCGAGCTAACCCCCTCACAGTTGGTGGAGAACCAGTGGCAGTTTTTTTTTAAGCCAGCATGGAGGAGATACTGAAGCAGCTGGCTCTAGCAAATGCCAATCAACAGCAGACAAATGCAGGTTTGCAAAAGAGCCTTGCAGCTCATCAACAGAGCCTTGCAGCTCAACAACAGAACTTCGCAGCCCAGCAGCAAGCTCATCAACAGAGCCTTGCAGCCCAGCAGCAAGCTCACCAACAGAGTCTGGAAGCTCAGCAACAAGCCCAGCAGCAATCTGAGGCCCGCTTCATAGACCTGTTACAGAAGCAAGAGCAGAGACTACAACAAATGGAAGCAGTAATGCAGCAACGTCCGCAGACCAGTGAGGAAAGCCGTCCCACTAATACCGCGTCCTTTGGGGTGAGTCGTTTATTGACAAAAATGACTGGAGAGGATGATTCAGAGGTATTTTTGACCACATTTGAAAGGACTGCTGAAAGAGAAAAGTGGCCTGAGGAGCAGTGGGCTGGACTGGTGGCTCCTCTGTTAACTGGTGAATCGCAGAAGGCTTACTATGACCTAGAGCCTGACCAAGCAAAAGACTATGTGATGCTAAAAGCTGAAATATTGGCAAGGCTGGGTGTCACCCAGGCTGTCCGGGCTCAGCGTGTGCATAACTGGACTTTCCAGCTTGGAAAACCCCCCAGGTCTCAAATGTATGATCTCATTCACCTGAGCAGAAAGTGGCTACAGCCAGAGACTTTGTCCGCACCAAAGATTGTGGAACGTGTTGTAATGGATCGGTTTTTGAGAGCTCTTCCTACTGCCATCCAAAAGTGGGTAAGCCATGGAGACCCAGAGACGGCCGATGGTCTTGTGGATCGTGTGGAGAAATACTTGGCTACAGAGAACCTGACGGCCTCTTCCAGAGACACTCGGACTTTCCACCCTAAGACCAGACCATCCCCAGGGGCGGATAAGAGGATTCCAAGGGGTGAGGGTGGAGAGAGTGAGAGGGTGGGAGCTCTACCCCGAGTTTGGCGAGAACAGCCTGGGAAATCAGCGGCTCAAGAGGCGGCAAGAAGGATCGTTTGCTACCGCTGCCGGCAAGCGGGACATATTGCAGCCAATTGCCCGGTTGTGGAGGAACCCATGCAGTGTGACTTTCTGACGGGCAGACGTCAGTCGCTGTGTGCGACAGTCGCATGCACTGCCATTCGAGGAACTGAGAAACATTTATGCAAAATGTGTGTTAATGGTAGAAATGTTGTGGTATTGCTGGATTCAGGTAGCCTTGTGACCCTGATAAAGGCTGAGTTAGTTAAAACAGAGGTCTCTGGGAATAGCAAGGTAGCTGTTATTTGTGTGCATGGGGACACCCGAGAGTATCCAGTGACTACAGTGTGTTTCGAGACCCCCAAAGGTACCCTCTCTCATCCAGTGGGCTTAGTATCTCAGTTACCGCATGACGCCATTGTGGGAAGGGATTTTCCGAAGTTCTGGGAACTGTGGGATGATCCTGAGCCCCCCACTGGTGCCCCTATGTACCAGGAATGTGATAGCCAGAACTCCCCTGAGAGTGGTGAGGACTCTCCGGAATTTCCCTTATCAGTATTGGCAGGGGAGACTCAAGAAACTGGAGAGGAGCCCACCTCCTCAGACGAAAACCTACCGTCTGTGGAGTTTTCTGATCTTGAGGTTCACAGGGAAAACTTTGCCACAGAACAGTTGAAAGACCCCGCCCTAATAAAGGCACGGGAAAACGTAGTGAAAATAGATGGCGAGTTAGTGAACCCAGATAATACCTGCACTTACCCATACTTCAGCGTAGAGAAGGACCTACTGTATCGGGTGGCAAAAAGGGCAGAAGAAACCGTTGAGCAGCTTGTGGTGCCCAAACCTTACAGGAAGTTGGTGTTGGAGTTGGCCCATGGGCACATTCTTGGAGGTCATCTGGGGACAGAGAAAACCCGAGAGAGGGTATTACAGAGATTCTATTGGCCGGGGGTGATGAAGGACATAGAAAATTATTGTTCCTCCTGCCCTGTGTGTCAGAGGTCGGCCCCGATGCCACATTTCCGTAGCCCGCTGGTCCCTCTACCCATCATTGAGGTCCCGTTTGAGAGGATCGCCATGGATTTGGTAGGTCCTATAATCAAGTCCGCTAGGGGGCACCAGTACATATTAGTTATAATGGACTATGCCACCCGTTATCCAGAAGCGATCCCTCTCCGAAATACCTCGGCCAAAACCATAGCCAAAGAGCTATCTCTTGTGTTTAGCCGGGTGGGTATTTGTAAAGAACTGCTTACGGACCAAGGTACACCCTTTATGTCCCGGGTTATGAAGGAGCTGTGTAAATTGTTCAAAGTGACGCAATTACGTACATCTGTGTATCACCCCCAAACCGATGGGCTGGTTGAAAGATTCAACAAAACCCTAAAACAAATGTTGAAGAAAGTGGTGGATAGAGATGGAAAGGATTGGGACTGTCTACTTCCTTATCTGATGTTTGCTATTAGGGAGGTGCCCCAATCCTCTACGGGATTCTCCCCCTTTGAGTTACTGTATGGGAGACACCCAAGAGGGCTGTTGGATATTGCCAAGGAAACTTGGGAAAGTGAGAGTTCTCCCCACAGGAGTGTGATTGAGCATGTCGCCCTGATGCAAGACCGAATTGCACAGGTAATGCCCATCGTGAAGGAACATTTGGCCCAAGCGCAGTTAGCACAGCAGAGAGTGTACAACCGTGGAGCCAAGACCCGTACCTTTTCCCCGGGGGATAGGATACTGGTACTTGTCCCTACGGTTGAAAGTAAATTCCTTGCCAAATGGCAAGGCCCCTACGAGATAATGGAAAAAGTGAGCGAAGTGAATTACAAGGTCAGACAACCAGGAAGGCGAAAGCCCGAACAGATCTATCACGTTAATCTGTTGAAAGCCTGGAGGGATAGAGAGTCCCTAGTCGCAGACACTTGGTCACCAGCTCAAACTGGTTGCGTGATTCCTGAGGTTGGAATAGCAGCCACCTTGTCACAACCCCAACAACAGGAGGTTAAGGAGTTTGTGCTTCGCAACAAGGAGGTATTCTCTGAGCTGCCGGGACAAACATCTGGGGTAGAGCATGACATCATTACCCCGCCCGGTGAAAGGGTGAAGTTAAAACCCTATCGGATCCCAGAGGCCCGACGGGAGGCAATACGGGAGGAAGTACAGAAAATGCTGAACTTAGGGGTGATAGAGGAGTCCCAAAGTGATTGGTCTAGTCCCATTGTGTTGGTGCCTAAACCGGATGGGAGCTGGCGATTTTGTAACGATTTTCGTCAGTTGAACAAAGTTACAAAATTTGACACCTACCCCATGCCACGTATAGATGAGTTGATCGACCGGCTGGGAACAGCCCGATACATGACGACTCTTGACCTCACAAAAGGGTATTGGCAAATCCCCCTGGCCAAATTGGCCAAAGAGAAAACCGCATTTGTAACCCCAGACGGGGCGTTCCAATATAAAAGAATGCCGTTCGGGTTACAGAATGCGCCGGCCACATTCCAGCGGAAAATGGACCAGATGCTGAGGCCCCATCGGAAGTATGCTGCGGCTTACCTGGATGACGTAATTGTCCATAGCACAGATTGGGCCTCACATCTGCCAAAAGTGCAAGCAGTCCTGGACTCTGTTCGGGAAGCGGGGTTTACGGCTAACCCCAAGAAGTGTACCATTGGGCAGGAGGAGGCCAAATATCTTGGGTACACCATTGGGAGGGGAGTAATAAAACCCCAACTCAACAAAGTCGAGGCCATCCAGAGTTGGCCACGTCCCAACAGCAAGAAGCAGGTACGAGCCTTTCTGGGAATCGCTGGGTATTATCGGCGATTCATTCCCCACTTTGCTTCTAAGGCTGTGCCCCTAACCAACCTAACGAAGGGGAAAGGGTCGGTCATGATTAAATGGACCCCCGAGGCTGAGGCAGCATTCCAATTCTTGAAACAAGCCTTATGTAGCCAGCCAGTGTTGTACTCACCCGACTTCTCTAAAGACTTTGTCGTACAAAGTGATGCGTCAGATGTGGGGTTAGGAGCAGTATTGTCCCAGGTCTGGAACGGGGAAGAGCACCCAGTCATTTACCTCAGCAGGAAGTTGAAGTCCCATGAGGTAAATTACGCCACCGTTGAAAAGGAGTGTTTAGCGGTGAAGTGGGCTCTAGATTCCCTTCGGTACTACCTGCTAGGTAGGCACTTTGACATGGTTACGGATCACGCTCCGTTAAAGTGGATGGCTCAAAACAAGGCAACAAATAGAAGAGTGAATAGGTGGTTCCTGGCCCTCCAGGAATTCAACTTCACAGTAAAGCATCGCCCTGGCGTTCAAATGGGGAATGTGGATGCTTTGTCTTGAGTACATGAATGCCTGATTGCTGGTGTTCCAACCCCGAGGTTAAAACAAGAGGGGGGGTATGTGACAGCAGGAAGGTAAAGTCACCTGGTTGCATCCAGGGGGGTAGATATATTTCGCCCAGATTCAGGCTTTACGCCGACTTATACAACTAGGTGGAGAGTTGTATAAGCCCAGCTGAGGCTAGTGGGCTCATGGATGACTCATACCTCTAGGGAGAGTGTGGGGCGTCGTGCAGACAGGGAGTTGATGAGACCAGCTGAAGCTTGTCAGCTCATTTAGGCCTCTATAAGAACTCCCAGATTCATTAGGGGTTAGCTCATGCCTGGAACCAGACCTGTGTGGACTGTCTAGGGAGAGTGAACCCCTGTGCGGTGAGACAAAGCCTGTGTGGCTATTTGCTTGGACATTTAAAACCAGGGACTTAGGGACTAGGACAGCACTAGGCTGATCCCAGTTGTTAGTTAGGAAACCTGTATGTTTAGTCAGAGGTCAAGTTGACCAGGATTTATTTTGTTTATGTTTCTTTTGGCTTTGCTGTGTTTTGTCACTGTAAATAGAAAATAAACCGCACCTTTTTTTGATTTTGAAAACCACAACCTCCGTTTGCTGGGCCTGTTTTTGTGTGGGGAGCCCATCCCGGGGGTCACACACACCCGCTGCCGAGCTAACCCCCTCACAATATATATGTAAAACAAAGAAGAAAAAAATCTGCACTGCCCAACTCCTCCTATCTCAGTGCTAAGGCACAGCAATAAGATCAGCAACAGTAGAAAAAAAAAGGATCTGTAGACGTAATAAAATAAATAGACAAAATTGTCTGTCAGCAGCCACTTAAAATAATAGAGAATATAAACCAAATGATATATCAAACACTGTGTAGCAAAAACAGTAAAAAATGCATCAAAGCAGCGCTAATAATCAGCTAATAAAAACTGACTTGTACATATATGAACATCACCATATATGTAAAAATAAACAGAGAGAAAAAGTAGAGATCCAATTAGAGTCTTTGAGAGGTGATAGATGGTAGACAGGAGCATTTTACGAGTGATGAATAACCTTTCACCAAAATAACTTCACACCTGTGCTCCACACACCCCTTAGGGGTTTACACTCACCTTAATGATGAGAGTAGTATGCCTCAATGACAGTGTTGCCAACCGTCCGTAGATTTACGTACAGTTCGTAAAATCAGGGCACTTTCCCGGCGTCCGTAAATGTCCGTGGGAAGGGGAATGCCTTTGTAAAAATGGCTGCGATTGTCGCAGCTCCAGAATTCCCCGAGACTATCCGATCCTGAGACTTGAGTCTGTGCCGCCCGGCCCATCCCCGCCTGCTGATGATGTCATGCGCAAGCCGCATTTCCCGCTACATGGCGCCGGGCAGAAAATTTCAGATGCCAGGAGCCGAGCGGATTGGGCTAATGGTAGAGCAACCTGTGCAGTGTGCACTGCAGTATGTATGTATGTATGTATGACTGCCTCCTGTATTCTGTCCGCCATCCTCTGACCGCCTCCTGTATTCTGTCCGCCATCCTCTGACCGCCTCCTGTATTCTGTCCGCCATCCTCTGGCCGCCTCCTGTATTCTGTCCGCCATCCTCTGACCGCCTCCTGTATTCTGTCCGCCATCCTCTGACCGCCTCCTGTATACTGTCCGCCATCCTCTGACTGCCTCCTGTATCCTGTCCACCACCTCTGACCACCTCTTGTATCATGTCTGCAATCTCTGACCATCTCTTGTATCATGTCTGCAATCTCTGACCATATCTTGTTTTTTTTATCATGTCTGCAGTCTCTGAGGGGGGAGTCTGGAGAGTAGTCAAGAGTGAGAGTGACACCAGGATGGGGGTCATGGAAAAAATCAGATGTGTGTGGACTGTGGAAAGGAGACTACGGAAAAAAACTGAGCCACCAACCTGGAGTCTGACTGAGCCCTGCACGGTGCACCTGAGAGGAGGTCAGTGACAGCGCCAGGCAGTCTGAAGAGGGGGGTCATTGATGTAAGGGGGGAGTGAATGTAATAATGTAAGGGGGCACTAATATAAAGGTTCCCCCTTATATCAGTAACCCCCCCCTTACCTTAGTGTATTCACTCTGAAGAAGGTGGTTTCTGGTCACCAGACCCCCCCTCATCAGAATTCCCGGCATTCCCCTTTACATCAGAGTCTGCAGGATTCCCAGCTTACAGTGCAAAGGGGAACTGTAATGTAACCTAAACGCATTGCTAATAGCACTAGCTACATGTTTATAGTTTAAATATTAACATTTGCATGGTTTAGCACTGAAAACGTCCATTTTTGTTACTTTTTTGCATGTGACAGTAAAAAATTGGTGTTGTTCGTAAATGTTGGCTTTCTGCCAGTAAATTTCACTTCGAGGGGTTGGCAACACTGCTCAATGATATCCAAACGGACTGTTCACTCTTTGCTTCTCAGCAAACTTCTGTCATCCAGGGACATAGGAAGACAAAGGCTCCACATAGTATAGTTCTGTTTCAAGGTGTTTATTAAAATACATTTAAAAGGTCCATAAATACAGACACTGCGGTAATTCCCAAAGAAATCATATGGCTCAGTGTCAGCATAAAGTGCATAGGTATCTCAAGTCTTACGCTCCTGCTGACAACTGAAGGAAACTGGTGTAGTGCTGGGTAAGATCACAGAATCACATAACTTCTTGTTTGATCTAGTAGGTCAATAAAATGTACCAGCAACTAGTGTGAGAGCCTATCTAAATGACCAATTCAGTTTAAGTGCAGTTAGATAGGGCCTTGAACTCTCCATTATTAAATGTTGCAGTTTTGACAGATCAAAACTAAAGAAAATCAAACTAGTATGTGATCAGCATTACAGATACCAAATGCTGACATTCTATTAGATCATTGCCGTGACCTGTCCAGAGTCATGGCTGTGCTTTTAATCTCTTTTGTGCTTTTCTCCCTCGCCCTCGCTGTCCAGCCTGTACAGCACCATCTGTCCTAGAAAATAACAACCCATTTCAATATTATAGTCAAAGTCTTTAAATGACCCATATTTCTCTGTGGCAGTTGTCTGAGCATGCATGGGACAGTAGAACAGAAAAGTGAAGCAGAGAGCTTAAAATGATTCTAAAGGTTTGGTTTTAAATATTTAAATATGAAACATGTTGCACGGTTCAATAGTTTTGCACAGAGCAGCCTCGATCCTCTTTTCTAGGGTCCCCCGCTAGTGACCTTGGTTCCTCACCCCCACCAAGTGCCCCCACAGCAAGCTGCTATGGGCACAGCCCCACCCCTGATCCCTCCTCACTGGCAGTGATTGTCTGAGCCTGCATGAAAGCAAAAAAATGTTTGCCTTTACAACCACTTTAAAGTAGACATAAACCCTAAGTGAATGCCATTTAGTTAGCTAAGGTTCTGTGTATCATAAGCAATTGCTATGTTTTGGCATTCTTTATTATATATCTAAGTACTGCTGATCCCTGAAGCCCATTTGCAGTAACTTAATGACTCCTACCATGTATTCCAGCAATGGCTGCATAGTATGCGTGGAAAAGTATATGTTACTGCAAAAAAAATAGTTTAAATGGGTCCTCAGAAAATGTTTCGATTTTTGAATAGGCAGTGTATCATTAGCATACTTTACTGTTCACATGTAGAATCATGTATTCCCACAAGACAGTAATAGAGCTTTCGCACTGGGTTTGCCAATGTAAATAATTTTTCCTATAAAGAAAGTGTCTGCCTCCTTCAGCACTGTGTACTCTGCCTACAGTGCCAGATCTCCCTCTTACTGACAGATTTGTTTTAATTCCAAGAATAGCAGCACACCGTTTTTTATCCAGCCTGTACTAGATAAACCTTGTTTCGTGCTATAAACAACAAACCAAATTTATTTCTTTAAGTTTGTTCTTTATGTCCTGTAAGACATTTCAAACTGTTACATTATAATTTTTATATTTACTATGCAACACTTATGTGTAGTGCCTGAAGCTACATAGCATGGAAGCATGGTATATGGATTTGTGTTTTCTTTTATATTTTTTGTTTGATTGGTTTTGACACAATTGGATACTTACACTGTGCAGTAGAGGGGTTGTTGACAGGAGTTCAAAGACTACAGGCTTTCCTCCCAACTTTCAGAGAGAGTATACACCTGGAGACCATGAAGAATTAATAGGCAAAAATTGAGTGGTCAAACCCTCCAATGCTTTTTTACCATTATATTCCCTCTCTTCTCGAATGAGCAGTTTAATAAAAAAATATGCAGTAATTTAGAGGCCAGATGGAAAGTTTAGAGCAATACAACACGTTTCATAGTTAAAAAAAAAATATTCACAGAGGTCAGTGCTTCAGACCAAAATGAGGGATGAGGAATGAGACGTAAGGACGGAAGAGGTATCTTGCGCAAAAAGGAAGTGTCCTTCTAAATGAGGTATACTTTTAAGGTATGCCATACACTAAATTCTCTGCCTCCACACCCTACTTGGGCTACAAGGAATTGTGGTGTTCAGTCAGGATCCTTTCAGCCTGTAATTCATAATGAATTGACACCCAACAACAAGTTCTCTCAAATACTGTACATTTTATTCTAAAGCAAACCAACAACTCTGGATAACCATGCTGATTCATTTTTCCCACAACGAAGACTTAGTCATAGCTTTTGGAATACAATTTAGATGAGAGGACTTGTTGCTGGATGCCAGCCCTTTTCATTCCCCCCCGGTTTGAGGTATGCTGTAGCTCAGGTAACTTGTAGCTTTTCTGTCTATCTCTAAAGCCCTGTACACACGATAGGTTTAACCGATGAAAACAGTCCGATGGACTTTTTTCATCGGACAAACCGATCGTGTATGGGCCCCATCGGTCTTTTTTCCATCGGTGTTTAAAAATAGAACATGTTTTAAATTTATCCGATGGTTAAAAACCGATAGAAAATTACTATCGTCTGTGGGGAACTTCATCAGATAGAAAAACCCACGCATGCTCAGAATCAAGTCGACGCATGCTCAGAAGCATTGAACTTAATTGTTCTCGGCTCATCTGAGTGTTTTATGTCACCGCGTTTGGAACGGTCGGTTTTTTGATTGATGGTGTGTAGGCAAGACTGATGAAAGTCAGCTTCATCGGTTTTCTGATGGAAAAATCCATCGGTTAAAAAACCATAGGAAATCCGATCGTGTGTACAGAGCTTAAGGGTTTTTGATCCAATGGGGCACTGTATACAGTTGTAGCAGGGTCCCCTTTAAGACTCTCGGGACTACCTTGCCCAGAATCCCTTTCGGCATGCTTCCACCCCAGAGACTCATGGGAGGGGTTATAAAAGGAGGAGGTGAGGCTGGGCTCGGCCTCTTTGGGACACGAGACTTCAGTGACTGATCCTCTTGTGCGGATGTGCCGGAGTGCAAGGCCTGAAGCCTGAGGCCTTGCGCAGCACCAAAGAGCTTTCCACCCCACTGCGAGCCTGGGTGGCATCTGATTTCGCTTGTCTACGGCCTTGGTTGGATCGGGGACCCGATCGCTGGAGACACTGTGTGTATGAGGACACAGTCGGTGGAAGTTCCCAGACTGGGATCGTGTCCGGAGGGGTGAGCGAGCGTATGCTCAGACCATATACTGTTGTTGTTAATGTGCCTATAGACTGCCATGGCCCACAAGTTATTTCTGATACTCTCACTGGAGAACCTTATCAGAGCTGAACTCAGAGTTCATACAGTAAAGTGTTTATTTCATCACAACCTTCCCACTGGATTACAAATGGTATTCTGTTATGTGCACCACCTTTAAAGAATTGCCGGTGAAGAAACCATCATCCCCTATAGACTGAGTTGTAGATATCTGAGCCAGGCCTGGCCAGCTAGTTAGTTCATTTAGTTACTGCGTCACAGGACGCCTAGTTAACGGTCGCCCACGCGGCGCACCTTTACTGTTCATTTTAATGCGTAGTATGTTTATTGCTGCAGGGCTCTGCAACTTATTACCTGTGAACTGTTACCACTGTTAACCTTTCTTACCAAAAGCTTAAAGTAAATTTGATACCCCTTTCATTATTGCCTTGGTGTCTGGGTTTACTCATACAGTATAAGAAATATATATATATTGCTGCCATAACTAACTGTGCCAGTAGGGGGTCGAGTACATTGCCGGGGGTTGGCGGAGCTGTTTTCAGGGCCCAAACTAAATCTGCGGCCTTCTTAGTTGAAGGTATCGCTACACAGTCCAATGAGGCACTGTATATAAAGCAGGACATATGCCAACCTTTTTCCCCATATTTATTTGGTATGTTTTCATAATAATATTGTTTTCTTCTTTTGTGCTCTGGACTGATTTTTCCACATCTTTCACTGTGATTGCACTGCATTGTCAATTTTTATTAGCTCTATGTATGAATTTAAATCATGTCTGTGTTTACTCTAGGATATCCCTGCACAACCCTTGTTTTATACACAGATTTCACTGGGGTCCAGATCTTCACTTATTTCATTTAGCTAAGCTTCACTCCGCTTATGAATAATTCTCTAAAAGGCCTATGTATTAATTTACTATTTTCCGTACTGTAGTTTTAGTACAGGAAGTGCAAGTTACGACAATAACCTCTCAGGGATCCATGTAGATTTCAAGGATAAGCAAATCACTTCAAAAGGCTGACAAAGCTGTGCATAACATAAAGATTTGTTGAGCCTTGCTAATAAAACTATTAACATGGCTGATGAATCTGATCTATGAATTCAGTCCTGTAAAATATAGTCACATTTTATTATCGCGCAAAGGACATTTCATAATGCATGCTAAAAAAAAATTGTAAAGCGTATCAGACAAGAAAATTATGTATGTGTTGCTGTAGTCCTAGAGATACCTAACCAAGGTAGAATGCACAGTTCAATAAAAGAAAAACAATAGCAATGCTTAGGTGCATTGAAATTCCTGTTGTGTTTCTTCAATTGCATTTCACAAAATATATTGTAGGTAATATGCTAACAGTAGCACTATTATTGTCTGCTTGTACTGACCCTGAGTGAGAAAAATAGATTTACTTGCTATTGATTTGTTCCTTGTTAGTCTTTGCATAATGCAGCAAAGTCAGCGCATTGGTCAAAGTTATCGATAATGATCCTTTACAGAATGTAGTGGAATGTTGATAATTTCGGATTTTTCTTCATTGCTTATTCAGTTCTTGATAGATTACTGAAACAACAAGAAATGTGTTTGTTTTACTTCACTGTTATATATATTTAAAGGAGTTGTAAAGGTACATTTTTTATTTTCTAAATAGGTTCCTTTAAGCTAGTGCATTGTTGCTTCACTTACCTTTTCCTTTGATTTACCTTCTAAAGGTTTGTTTTCTTTGTCAGAATTTCTCACTTCCTGTTTCTCCTCACTGAACTCCACACCATCATCCGAGTGGTGTGGAGTCATCCAGAACAGCTTACTGGACAGCTTACTGAGGATAAACAGGAAGTGAGAAATTCAGACAAAGAAAACAAAGAAAAAAAATATTTAGAAGGGAAATCTAAGGAAAAGGTAAGTGAAGCAACAATGCACTAGCTTAAAGGAACCTATTTAGAAAATAAAAAATGTACCTTTACAACTCCTTTAATATGTACAGAGCATGCATAAATCATTCTTATGCATTTAAGCATGTACAAATAAAAATCCAGGAGACACCAGGAAGAAGGGCTGTTTTAAGGCATTACATAATATACTGTATACAGTACAGTGATAAATCTAAGGGCACCATACCACCCATAGTGATCAGTTAATGCAGAATTTAAAGTATAGAAAAAAATTCAAAAAATAAGCATACTATGGTTTCTTGTTCATCTTTCTAATTTGGAGGAAAAATAAAAATAAAGCTATACAATTGTACATTTGGGAACACATACTGTACAACAGGACTATAGAAATGTTCTCCTGGAATATTGTCTTCATAAATCACCAAGCCTACCAAATTGTCCACTCATTAACAGGGCCTACCTCGTGGTAGCATGCAAAATCACTTTATTTGTGATGTGATCTGCAATCAAAAAATGAAACATCTTCAACCCTGTGAATGAATATTGCTCTACACTTGCAGGAAAAAAGATTTTATTAATACAAAAAAGGCATGCAGGACTGAAAAACACTGAATGTTGTCTTTAGCTTTCTTTGCACTTTTAGATCTATCAACTTGATAGTGATTTGAGGAAATGTTTAGTTTAAGGAAGCAAAGGAAAACTCTGAGCATAACATTTGAATCCAACAAAAAATGGCAAGGTGTCTATAGACAGAAATATGTGAGCTGAAATATCAAACTCTTCTTTTGAAAATGCCTTCTAATGTGGCTTAATCACAGAGTCATGTGTTTCAGTACTGAAAGTATGAGGTCCATGTCTTCCTCTGTCTTCATTAAAATAGGTTAGTGACCTGACCACAAACCAGTATGCAGATCACTACTTAACTCAACTCGTTGATGTAAACCCACAACTACCATTGGTGGTAAGTAGGGATGAGCTTCGTGTTCGAGTCGAACATACGTTCGACTCGAACATTGGCTGTTCGATCGTTCGACGAAGATCGAACGATTTGGGCCGTTCGCGCCAAATTCGAGTGACGCGAACGGCCCACAATGCACTACGCCATCGCAGTGTCATCCAGGCGCTGTGATTGGCCAAGCATGCACTGTGACCCCGCATGCTTGGCCAATCACAGCGCCGGCAGCGAGGAGAGCAATGATTGGCCACAGGCAGGATGCCTGTGGCCAATTATTGCTGAGGGTGTTTAGTACACGCCCCACACTATAAAAGGCCGCCAGCACGGCGGCCTAGTGTAGTGTGTTCCGGAGCAGGGATAGAGTAGCATAGGCAGGGACAGTGACTGTTATTTCTTTCTTGCTTAACCTGGATTCCTTTAGTTTAGGGAAAGAGAAGGATAGGTAGGGAGAGTGTCAGTGTGTTTTGTGCTTCTGCTATAGTGTGCTTAAAAAAAACATTTATTCTAGGGACAGAAAACTCTAGGTAGGGACAGTGTCAGTTTCTTTCACTCTGCAAGTCCTTGTTTCCAGGGACCTGTAAGGACAGTGAGTTAATTGTCCTTGTGCTATATTGTGCTTAAAAAAAACATTTATTCTAGGGACAGAAAACTCTAGGTAGGGACAGTGTCAGTTTCTTTCACTCTGCAAGTCCTTGTTTCCAGGGACCTGTAAGGACAGTGAGTTAATTGTCCTTGTGCTATATTGTGATTAAAAAAAACATTTATTCTAGGGACAGAAAACTCTAGGTAGGGACAGTGTCAGTTTCTTTCACTCTGCAAGTCCTTGTTTCCAGGGACCTGTAAGGACAGTGAGTTAATTTTCCTTGTGCTATATTGTGATTAAAAAAAACATTTTTTCTAGGGACAGAAAACTGTAGGTAGGGAGAGTGTTTTTTTTCTTTCACTCTGCAAGTCCTTGTTTCCAGGGACCTGTAAGGACAGTGAGTTAATTGTCCTTGTGCTATATTGTGCTTAAAAAAAACATTTATTCTAGGGACAGAAAACTCTAGGTAGGGACAGTGTCAGTTTCTTTCACTCTGCAAGTCCTTGTTTCCAGGGACCTGTAAGGACAGTGAGTTAATTGTCCTTGTGCTATATTGTGATTAAAAAAAACATTTATTCTAGGGACAGAAAACTCTAGGTAGGGACAGTGTCAGTTTCTTTCACTCTGCAAGTCCTTGTTTCCAGGGACCTGTAAGGACAGTGAGTTAATTTTCCTTGTGCTATATTGTGATTAAAAAAAACATTTTTTCTAGGGACAGAAAACTGTAGGTAGGGAGAGTGTTTTTTTTCTTTCACTCTGCAAGTCCTTGTTTCCAGGGACCTGTAAGGACAGTGAGTTAATTGTCCTTGTGCTATATTGTGCTTAAAAAAAACATTTATTCTAGGGACAGAAAACTCTAGGTAGGGACAGTGTCAGTTTCTTTCACTCTGCAAGTCCTTGTTTCCAGGGACCTGTAAGGACAGTGAGTTAATTGTCCTTGTGCTATATTGTGATTAAAAAAAACATTTATTCTAGGGACAGAAAACTCTAGGTAGGGACAGTGTCAGTTTCTTTCACTCTGCAAGTCCTTGTTTCCAGGGACCTGTAAGGACAGTGAGTTAATTTTCCTTGTGCTATATTGTGATTAAAAAAAACATTTTTTCTAGGGACAGAAAACTGTAGGTAGGGAGAGTGTTTTTTTTCTTTCACTCTGCAAGTCCTTGTTTCCAGGGACCTGTAAGGACAGTGAGTTAATTGTCCTTGTGCTATATTGTGCTTAAAAAAAACATTTATTCTAGGGACAGAAAACTCTAGGTAGGGACAGTGTCAGTTTCTTTCACTCTGCAAGTCCTTGTTTCCAGGGACCTGTAAGGACAGTGAGTTAATTTTCCTTGTGCTATATTGTGATTAAAAAAAACATTTATTCTAGGGACAGAAAACTCTAGGTAGGGACAGTGTCAGTTTCTTTCACTCTGCAAGTCCTTGTTTCCAGGGACCTGTAAGGACAGTGAGTTAATTTTCCTTGTGCTATATTGTGATTAAAAAAAACATTTATTCTAGGGACAGAAAACTCTAGGTAGGGACAGTGTCAGTTTCTTTCACTCTGCAAGTCCTTGTTTCCAGGGACCTGTAAGGACAGTGAGTTAATTTTCCTTGTGCTATATTGTGATTAAAAAAAACATTTATTCTAGGGACAGAAAACTCTAGGTAGGGACAGTGTCAGTTTCTTTCACTCTGCAAGTCCTTGTTTCCAGGGACCTGTAAGGACAGTGAGTTAATTTTCCTTGTGCTATATTGTGATTAAAAAAAACATTTTTTCTAGGGACAGAAAACTGTAGGTAGGGAGAGTGTTTTTTTTCTTTCACTCTGCAAGTCCTTGTTTCCAGGGACCTGTAAGGACAGTGAGTTAATTTTCCTTGTGCTATATTGTGATTAAAAAAAACATTTTTTCTAGGGACAGAAAACTCTAGGTAGGGAGAGTGTTTTTTTTCTTTCACTCTGCAAGTCCTTGTTTCCAGGGACCTGTAAGGACAGTGAGTTAATTGTCCTTGTGCTATATTGTGCTTAAAAAAAACATTTTTTCTAGGGACAGAAAACTCTAGGTAGGGAGAGTGTTTTTTTTTTTTCACTCTGCAAGTCCTTGTTTCCAGGGACCTGTAAGGACAGTGAGTTAATTGTCCTTGTGCTATATTGTGCTTAAAAAAAACATTTATTCTAGGGACAGAAAACTCTAGGTAGGGACAGTGTCAGTTTCTTTCACTCTGCAAGTCCTTGTTTCCAGGGACCTGTAAGGACAGTGAGTTAATTTTCCTTGTGCTATATTGTGATTAAAAAAAACATTTATTCTAGGGACAGAAAACTCTAGGTAGGGACAGTGTCAGTTTCTTTCACTCTGCAAGTCCTTGTTTCCAGGGACCTGTAAGGACAGTGAGTTAATTTTCCTTGTGCTATATTGTGATTAAAAAAAACATTTTTTCTAGGGACAGAAAACTGTAGGTAGGGAGAGTGTTTTTTTTCTTTCACTCTGCAAGTCCTTGTTTCCAGGGACCTGTAAGGACAGTGAGTTAATTGTCCTTGTGCTATATTGTGCTTAAAAAAAACATTTATTCTAGGGACAGAAAACTCTAGGTAGGGACAGTGTCAGTTTCTTTCACTCTGCAAGTCCTTGTTTCCAGGGACCTGTAAGGACAGTGAGTTAATTTTCCTTGTGCTATATTGTGATTAAAAAAAACATTTTTTCTAGGGACAGAAAACTGTAGGTAGGGAGAGTGTTTTTTTTCTTTCACTCTGCAAGTCCTTGTTTCCAGGGACCTGTAAGGACAGTGAGTTAATTGTCCTTGTGCTATATTGTGCTTAAAAAAAACATTTATTCTAGGGACAGAAAACTCTAGGTAGGGACAGTGTCAGTTTCTTTCACTCTGCAAGTCCTTGTTTCCAGGGACCTGTAAGGACAGTGAGTTAATTGCCCTTGTGCTATATTGTGATTAAAAAAAACATTTATTCTAGGGACAGAAAACTCTAGGTAGGGACAGTGTCAGTTTCTTTCACTCTGCAAGTCCTTGTTTCCAGGGACCTGTAAGGACAGTGAGTTAATTTTCCTTGTGCTATATTGTGATTAAAAAAAACATTTTTTCTAGGGACAGAAAACTGTAGGTAGGGAGAGTGTTTTTTTTCTTTCACTCTGCAAGTCCTTGTTTCCAGGGACCTGTAAGGACAGTGAGTTAATTGTCCTTGTGCTATATTGTGCTTAAAAAAAACATTTATTCTAGGGACAGAAAACTCTAGGTAGGGACAGTGTCAGTTTCTTTCACTCTGCAAGTCCTTGTTTCCAGGGACCTGTAAGGACAGTGAGTTAATTGTCCTTGTGCTATATTGTGATTAAAAAAAACATTTATTCTAGGGACAGAAAACTCTAGGTAGGGACAGTGTCAGTTTCTTTCACTCTGCAAGTCCTTGTTTCCAGGGACCTGTAAGGACAGTGAGTTAATTTTCCTTGTGCTATATTGTGATTAAAAAAAACATTTTTTCTAGGGACAGAAAACTGTAGGTAGGGAGAGTGTTTTTTTTCTTTCACTCTGCAAGTCCTTGTTTCCAGGGACCTGTAAGGACAGTGAGTTAATTGTCCTTGTGCTATATTGTGCTTAAAAAAAACATTTATTCTAGGGACAGAAAACTCTAGGTAGGGACAGTGTCAGTTTCTTTCACTCTGCAAGTCCTTGTTTCCAGGGACCTGTAAGGACAGTGAGTTAATTTTCCTTGTGCTATATTGTGATTAAAAAAAACATTTATTCTAGGGACAGAAAACTCTAGGTAGGGACAGTGTCAGTTTCTTTCACTCTGCAAGTCCTTGTTTCCAGGGACCTGTAAGGACAGTGAGTTAATTTTCCTTGTGCTATATTGTGATTAAAAAAAACATTTATTCTAGGGACAGAAAACTCTAGGTAGGGACAGTGTCAGTTTCTTTCACTCTGCAAGTCCTTGTTTCCAGGGACCTGTAAGGACAGTGAGTTAATTTTCCTTGTGCTATATTGTGATTAAAAAAAACATTTATTCTAGGGACAGAAAACTCTAGGTAGGGACAGTGTCAGTTTCTTTCACTCTGCAAGTCCTTGTTTCCAGGGACCTGTAAGGACAGTGAGTTAATTTTCCTTGTGCTATATTGTGATTAAAAAAAACATTTTTTCTAGGGACAGAAAACTGTAGGTAGGGAGAGTGTTTTTTTTCTTTCACTCTGCAAGTCCTTGTTTCCAGGGACCTGTAAGGACAGTGAGTTAATTTTCCTTGTGCTATATTGTGATTAAAAAAAACATTTTTTCTAGGGACAGAAAACTCTAGGTAGGGAGAGTGTTTTTTTTCTTTCACTCTGCAAGTCCTTGTTTCCAGGGACCTGTAAGGACAGTGAGTTAATTGTCCTTGTGCTATATTGTGCTTAAAAAAAACATTTTTTCTAGGGACAGAAAACTCTAGGTAGGGAGAGTGTTTTTTTTTTTCACTCTGCAAGTCCTTGTTTCCAGGGACCTGTAAGGACAGTGAGTTAATTGTCCTTGTGCTATATTGTGCTTAAAAAAAACATTTATTCTAGGGACAGAAAACTCTAGGTAGGGACAGTGTCAGTTTCTTTCACTCTGCAAGTCCTTGTTTCCAGGGACCTGTAAGGACAGTGAGTTAATTTTCCTTGTGCTATATTGTGATTAAAAAAAACATTTATTCTAGGGACAGAAAACTCTAGGTAGGGACAGTGTCAGTTTCTTTCACTCTGCAAGTCCTTGTTTCCAGGGACCTGTAAGGACAGTGAGTTAATTTTCCTTGTGCTATATTGTGATTAAAAAAAACATTTTTTCTAGGGACAGAAAACTGTAGGTAGGGAGAGTGTTTTTTTTCTTTCACTCTGCAAGTCCTTGTTTCCAGGGACCTGTAAGGACAGTGAGTTAATTGTCCTTGTGCTATATTGTGCTTAAAAAAAACATTTATTCTAGGGACAGAAAACTCTAGGTAGGGACAGTGTCAGTTTCTTTCACTCTGCAAGTCCTTGTTTCCAGGGACCTGTAAGGACAGTGAGTTAATTTTCCTTGTGCTATATTGTGATTAAAAAAAACATTTTTTCTAGGGACAGAAAACTGTAGGTAGGGAGAGTGTTTTTTTTCTTTCACTCTGCAAGTCCTTGTTTCCAGGGACCTGTAAGGACAGTGAGTTAATTGTCCTTGTGCTATATTGTGCTTAAAAAAAACATTTATTCTAGGGACAGAAAACTCTAGGTAGGGACAGTGTCAGTTTCTTTCACTCTGCAAGTCCTTGTTTCCAGGGACCTGTAAGGACAGTGAGTTAATTGTCCTTGTGCTATATTGTGATTAAAAAAAACATTTATTCTAGGGACAGAAAACTCTAGGTAGGGACAGTGTCAGTTTCTTTCACTCTGCAAGTCCTTGTTTCCAGGGACCTGTAAGGACAGTGAGTTAATTTTCCTTGTGCTATATTGTGATTAAAAAAAACATTTTTTCTAGGGACAGAAAACTGTAGGTAGGGAGAGTGTTTTTTTTCTTTCACTCTGCAAGTCCTTGTTTCCAGGGACCTGTAAGGACAGTGAGTTAATTGTCCTTGTGCTATATTGTGCTTAAAAAAAACATTTATTCTAGGGACAGAAAACTCTAGGTAGGGACAGTGTCAGTTTCTTTCACTCTGCAAGTCCTTGTTTCCAGGGACCTGGAGAGACATTGAGTGAATTGTCCTTGTGCTATATTGTGATTAAAAAAAACATTTATTCTAGGGACAGAAAACTCTAGGTAGGGACAGTGTCAGTTTCTTTCACTGTGAAAGTCCTTGTTTCAAGGGACAGAGAAGGACACCTGAAGGTAGCCCTTATTGCTTTTTTCCCATCTCCCTGCAGGCCATCTATTAGAATGTCTGGAAGGCAAACAAGGAGAGGCAGACAGTCAGGAGGCAATAAAAGAGGGCAAGCAGGCTCTGTGTCTGGGGGCAACAGTGCTGGTCGTGGACGCGGTGCATTGTCATCAGCACATGGCCATGGGACACGCTTGTCCTTCTTTTCGGCAGCTGGACATGTTGAGCCACATCATGCCGAAGACTTGGTAGAGTGGATGACCAAGCCCTCCTCCTCCTCCTCATCCTCTCTCACCCAGGCTCAGGGTACTGGAAAAGCAGCTGCCAAAGCGTCGTCTTCCCTGGTATCAATGTCAGACAAATCATCAGTCACTCCTTCCCTAGACCCACCATGTCCTCCTCCTGAGGAGTCCCCCGAACTGTTTCAGCACAGTGTTGGGTACATGCTCCAGGAGGATGCCCAGCGTTTCGAAGGGTCTGATGATGAAACCCAGCTAGAGGAAGGCAGTAGCGTGAGAGCAGACAGAGGGGATGCTCAAGAAGGACACCAATCTGGCAGTCATGTTCCAGCAGCTGCAGCATACTGCCAGATTGGCTCCAGTGATGAGGAGGGAGGGGATGATGAGGTCAATGACTCCACGTGGGTGCCTAATAGGAGAGAGGAGGAGGAGGAGGATGAGGAGGAGGCACATCTCCAACGAGGCAGGATGCCCTTTGGTGGCCAGCGTAAGGGCAGTACACCGACGGAATCACACCGCAGAGCTCCGCCTGTGCAGGGCGCTGCCTCTGCCCGTCATTCAAAAAGTTCTTTGGTGTGGGCCTTTTTTGAGGCTAGTGCATCAGATCGCACAGCTGCTGTTTGCAACATATGTCTCAAGCGTATATCGCGTGGCCAAAACATCAGCCGCTTGGGTACCACATGCCTGACCAGACATATGTTGACCTGCCATGCAGCTCGTTGGCAAGCCTACCTCAAAGACCCACACCAAAGAACCAAGCGGACCTCTCCTTGCACCGCATCAGCTGGGATCTCCAACCCCACTATAACTTCAGTCCTCTCTGAAACATGCACTGAGAGGAATGAAGGTGTAGAATTAGGTGTGTCACAGCCAAGTACTTGCGCCCACTCTGCTAGCAGTACACCGACGTCCGATTCTAGCAGGCAAATTTCCCTGCCCCAGCTGCTGGACCGTCGAAAGAAGTTCACTCCCAGCCATCCACATGCCCAGCGGTTGAATGCTAGCTTGGCTAAATTGCTAGCGCTTCAACTGCTGCCTTTTCAGTTGGTAGACTCGGCCCCCTTCCGTGAGTTTGTGCAATGTGCGGTTCCTCAGTGGCAGGTTCCCAAACGCCACTTTTTCTCACGGAAGGCTATTCCGGCTCTCTACCGGCATGTGGAAGGCAATGTCTTGGCCTCGCTGGACAGGGCGGTCAGCGGTAAGGTGCATATTACCGCTGACTCATGGTCCAGCAGGCATGGACAGGGACGTTACCTTTCTTTCACGGCCCATTGGGTCACTCTTTTGGCAGCTGGGAAGGATTCAGGACAAGGTGCAGTAGTGTTGGAGGTTGTCCCACCGCCACGCCTCCAAAATGCTACTACTGGTTGTGACACACCTCTCTCCTCCACCCCCTCCTCTTCTTCTTCCTCCATGGCCTCTTCCTGTGGTTTGTCCTATGAACCAGCGGTGCTCCGTAGCCGTTCACGGGGCTACGCAAGTACGCAGGCAAAAAGATGCCATGCCGTGCTTGCGCTGGTGTGTTTGGGGGACAGAAGCCACACTGGGGCAGAGGTCCTGTCTGCTCTGCAGGGCCAGGCCGAGAGGTGGTTGACGCCACGCCAGCTTAAGCCAGGAATGGTGGTTTGCGACAATGGCACCAACCTCCTCTCCGCCCTCCGACAGGGACAACTGACCCATGTGCCCTGTGTGGCTCACGTCCTTAACCTGGTGGTGCAGCGCTTCTTGGGCAGGTACCCGGGCTTACAGGATGTCCTGAGGCAGGCCAGGAAAGTCTGTGTGCATTTCCGCAGATCTTATAATGCCAGTGCTCGCCTGGCTGAGCTGCAAAAGGAGTTGAACCTGCCCAAGAACCGCCTTATATGTGACATGCCCACCAGGTGGAACTCAACGTTGGCCATGCTGCAGCGGCTGCACACGCAGCAGAGGGCCATCAATGAGTACCTGTGCGACTACGGCACCAGGACAGGGTCAGGGGAGCTTGGTTTTTTTTCTCCACGCCAGTGGGGCATGATCAGGGATGCATGCACTGTCCTGGCACCATTTGAGGAGGCCACGAGGATGGTGAGCAGTGACAGTGCATGCATCAGTGACACTGTACCTCTTGTCCACCTGTTGGAGCACACGCTGCGTGGAATAATGGACAGGGCACTTGAGGCAGAACAGAGGCAGGAAGAGGAGGACTTCCTTGCCTCTCAAGGCCCCCTTTACCCAGACAGTGTTCCTTCTGTCCCACCCATCGCACAGGAAGAGGAGGAGGAGGAGGAGGAGGAGGAGGAGGAGGATTGTGTCAGCATGGAGGTGGAGGCTGGCACTCAGCATCATCAGCAGCAGTCTTTTAGGGATGATTTACAGTCCCAAGAAACCAGTGGACTTGTACGTGGCTGGGAGGAGGTGGCTGCGGATCATGTCGTCCTTAGTGACCCAGAGGACTCCGGAGCGAATGCCTCAGCAAACCTACGCTGCATGGCCTCCCTGATCCTGCAAAGTCTGCGGAAGGATCCTCGTATTCTTCGGATCAAGGAGAGGGACCATTACTGGCTGGCCACTCTCCTTGATCCACGGTACAAGGGTAAGGTTGCGGACCTTATGTTACCGTCGCAGAGGGAGCAGAGGATGAGACAACTCCGGGAGGCCTTGCAGAAAGGTCTGTGCAACGCGTTCCCAGAGACTGGGAGGTTGCAAACTCCTGGTCCTGGACAACGAGTTGCTGAGGCTTCGGCCAGTCAAAGAAGGAGCGGTGGGGAAGGTGGCCGTCTGACCGATGCGTTCAGACAATTCTTTAGTCCGCAGCCCCAAAGTATGATCGGTTCCAGCAACCATCGCCAGCGTCTGATAAACATGGTGCAGGAATATCTAGGGGCAAGGTCAGACTTGGACACCTTCCCCACCGAAAATCCTCTGGCTTACTGGGTCTTGAGGATGGATCACTGGCCAGAGCTTGCACAGTATGCAATTGAGCTACTGGCCTGTCCTGCATCCAGCGTTCTTTCGGAACGCACATTCAGTGCTGCTGGAGGATTTGTCACGGATCACAGGGTGCGCCTGTCCACCGACTCGGTTGATCGACTGACTTTCATCAAGATGAACCAGTCTTGGATCACCACCAGCTACCACACACCTGATGCTGATATAACAGACTAATTGATTTTAAAATGTCACATCCCTTCAAGACTGATGCTGATGCTGAGTGCCTGTGCTGTTATGTTGACTGGCTATCCTCCTCCTCCGAGTCCTCAATGATACGATTGATGATGATAGCTTGGAAGATCATTTTTGTTTATGGGTGCCGCCACCAGTGCCTAACGCCCAATTTTTCAGCCCCTGTTTAACAGGGGCGTGTAATTACAATTTTTGAAGCAATACTTTGCAACAGGGCTCATTGCTGTGCTCCAAGTACAGTATCTGTGAGGAGTTGCAGTGTTGTGCCACCAGTGCCTAAGGCCCAATTTTTCAGCCCCTGTTTAACAGGGGCGTGTCATTACAATTTTTGAAGCAATACTTTGCAACAGGGCTCATTGCTGTGCTCCAAGTACAGTATCTGTGAAGGGTTGCAGTGTTGTGCCACCAGTGCCTAAGGCCCAATTTTTCAGCCCCTGTTCAACAGGGGCATGTAATTACAATTCTTGATCTAATAATTCACAGCAGGGCCCATTGCTGCACCCACCAAGAGTAACTGTCAGGGCTTACAGTGTTGTGGCACCAGCACCACCATCAAAGGCCCAATTTTTACTACCACTGTTCAACAATTATATGTAATTAAAATTCCTGATATAATAGTTGACAGCAGGGCGTTCCAGCACCAACCAAGAGTAACTGTGAGTGCTTACAGTGTTGTGCCAACACCAACAACTAAGGGGCCTATTTCTGCAGAGTATATACGGCAGGTCCCTACTTTCAAACATCCAACTTACAAACGACTCCTACTTGCAAACGCAAGAAGACAACAGGAAGTGAGAGGAAATCTACCACTAGGAAGGAAAATTCTCTCCTGTAAGAATAAATATGGGAGAAAGGTGTCTCCTCTGTACTGATGCTTTATCAGCAATCCTTGTTTCAAGAAAAACACCACATTTCAAAAACAGTTGTCATTAGGACGGAAAGTGAGGTGAAATGTTCTGAACAGGGGCACAGACAGCAAAACAAATGTTACAGGGGTGATAACCCTTACCTATGTTTTCCAAAAAGTTTAAAAATAGATTTTTGGTCTGGAGCTACACTTCAACAATGTACCTGTTCAAAATTACAAACAGATTCTACATAAGAACAAACCTACAGTCCCTGTCTTGTATGCACCGCCTGTATACGGCTGTTCAGAGTATATAGGGCCTTTTTTATTTTATGTGCGGGGTTCCCCTTAATATCCATACAAGACCCAAAGGGGCTGGTAATGGGCTGGGGTAGGGGGGGGTCATGGGGTAGCTATGCCATTTTTCTTAAAGATTTTCATCCATATTACCGGGACCAGACATTACATTAAAGCCGCAAGCAGTTTTAAATGGCTTTTTTTTCCTTTAGAAGTGTCATTTTGTGCAGGGACAGTTCTAAACACGGGAAACACGTGGCACTTCACAGGCATACTTTAGACACCCCCCAGGTACGATATTTAAAGGAATATTTGACTTTTTTTTTTTCACTTTATGCATCATTAAAATGACTGCTCCCGGAAAACGACCGTTTTTAAAACTTATTTTTGCATTGATACATGTCCCCTGGTGCAGAACCCGGGTTCCCAAACCCTTTTTAGGACAATAACATGCATAATAGTTTTTATAATTAGCACTTTAGAATTCGAACGTTCGCATCCATTGTATTTAATAGGGTTCTAATGTTCGTTCGAACTTTCGGTCCGTTCGCGGGTTCTGGTGCGAACCGAACCCGGGGGTGTTCGGCTCATCACTAGTGGTAAGTAGTGATGACCAATCAGCCTGGGCTTGTCTCCTGGGCCATTTGCCAAACCCAGCCTGAAGTCTGTGAACCCTGAAAGAAAATGCCCTAACATCACGAACATTCAATTCCATTGAATTCTATATGCGTCAAATCTTGTTTTTTTTTGGATATTCTTAAAGTCAATTTGAAAGATTTGGGGAATAAAGGACATGAGTAACTGACCACTGCCATGGGGAATTTGTACCACTGCAAAAAAAAAAAAATGTAAAGGACAACATTAAAAATACAAAATTCCTTCCTGGCAAATGCATCACCTCCATAAACACTTAGAAGGATATACAATTCCATGGCCAGTAGCTGAATGTAAACAAAGGGGATGCTGGCTGACATCATTGAGCAAATATGGTCATCATAGCCAAACTTGGACAATAACATGCCTGCCCTTTGGCTTGTTTTGGTAGTGATACCGCCAGCAGCCAGAAGTTTAAAAGAGCAAGCAAACTGGCCAAATTTGGGCATTTAATTTACCTAGTCAGCTAACTGTGAATGGCTTGGGTTTTGGTTGAACTCAAGGTCATCCAAACTAAAAGCTTATCCTTCAGTGTTAAGGAGGACCTAAACCAACCCTTGCCAGTTTGTAACTCAGTAACCACTGTCTTATGAACCTGTTTCTGTATTCAGTTTCTAGCATTTTATATTATAAAAACTTTTCTAACCTTGGCCAGCAACCCGTCCTGCTCATAACAGCTTGTTTTTAAAAGTGTACTATGCCAATCCAATAAATACAAACAACAGCGTTCAATGTATGTATTACATTTAGAATACTTTATGTAAATGCCAAGAAAACATGCTGTTGCAATAACTAGACATGTGCATTCGTTTTCGTCCGAATGCATTTTCGTTCAAATTTCAGGTATTTTCGTTATAATTTTAACAAACGAAAACGAAAGCACAGAATCCGAAAACCGAAAGATCCAACATAAACAAATGCTTTTTCTTGTTCATACATCACGGGACACAGAGCAGCATAGTCATTACTATGTGGGTTATATAGAATTACCTTCAGGTGCTGGCACTGGCAACTTCCAAAACAGGAAGTACCCTCCCCTATATAAGCCCCTCCCATCCGGGAGTACCTCAGTTTTTTTTGCCAGTGTCTAAGGTGTTGGCCAAGGTTAACATGTATTCATCTGGGCTTGTGTACAGGTTCTCTGGGCCTTAGCAAGCTATTCCGGATCCGACCAAAAAAGCTTCATAGCTAAACGGTCGGTACCCGGGCCTTGCAGAGAAGAGCAGGGTTTTGCCTGTAATGCCTCTCTTAGGAGGGCTGGACCCTGGGATCCAGAGCTCTGGTCATACCCAAAACCAAGAGGCTATCTGTGCAGGGTGCTATACAGGTCCAGGGGAGTAGAATCCTTGGGAACCCGGTCCCTGAAGGTCTAGTACAATGCCTGCCGTGAGAGGTGAAGTTTGGGCTTCTGTGGACCAAAAAAAGTCCTGCGGCGGGGAAAAGGTAAGTGGGGGCCCCTCAGGAACTTGGTTCTATTGAGGGGACCCCCAAGCCTAATATGTCTTTCTGCCTGTTACCTAAAGGGTATTCCCACTAATAGCTGTATATGCCTAAGAAATCCTAGAAATGTTTTTTCATAAGGGAAGTTTTAAAAAAACTGTAAACCTGGAAATGTTTTTTCATAAAGGAGGTTTTTAAAAAAAAAAAAAAAGACAAAGGTGCGGTACCTGTGTTTGTCCACTAGAGGCCGCTGTGGAACGTCTTTTTTCTTGGGACTATTCCTTCCATGGTGAAAGTCCAGGCAGATGAGTGAGCTCTCTATCAGGGAAGCTGCATTCCTCTGTCATGCTGCCAAGTAGTTTCCTTCCATCCCCGAGTCCTGGTGAAACAGGGACCCTGGCTCCTCTCCCTACATGGCGCCAAGAGCGCACACGTGCACGCGCGCGCGCGCACACATGCTTTCCTTTTATAAGGTTTAGCTTCAAAAAAGGGGGCGGAGCCTGGCGGATGACGCGCTCTGTGCGCCCAGCGCTTCTGCGCATGTGCGGGCGTCCCAGCAAGATAAAAGGACTCAGTCCACGCTGCTTGCTATGGACACAGAGCATGAAAAGGAGCTGGTAGCATGGTATAGGGGCTTACAGCGGGCGGTTGATACAGGCATCCCCAGAAAGACGCATTAGTAGACACCCACTGATGTACATAGCAGCAAATTGCATTAGACTATTTCAGTAAGGGGTGTATTGCGGCTGGAATACCTCAGCTTTGAACTAAGGAATATGCCGCCTAAAAAACTCCGAGATATACCTCTCAGGAAGTGTAGGGGGTCTCCATCGGGCTCTGAGGATCTGGAGCAGTCATCTGCACCCTCCTCCCCTGAGAAATCAGAGGTTAATACCCATAAGGAACCCCCGGGAGTGCCAGGTACTGCGGCTGTCCTCAGTCCACCTGCTCCTGCATATATAACAGAGGAGGTTTTTTCCTCAACTCTGGAGGGATTGGAGCAGAGATTGGCAGCATTGATCGCTTCTTCTCTACAGGAAAGAAAGCGCGCCAGATCTCCATCACCTCCATTAGAGTGCCTGTTGGCAGAGCAACAGTCCCAGGAAGGGACCGACCTACCTGAAGGGGATCAGGAGGAGGTTAGCTCTGTTTTTGAGGAATCGACAGTAGATGAACCATTTTCAGCATCGCAGACTGAAAGATTGTGGGTCCAGACCCTAACTGACATGGTTCGATCTGCATTTAAAATGCCTCTTGTTGAACCATCAACTACTGCTGTCTCCTCATTGGGGTCGCTAAAAGCTCCCCAGGTTAATTGCTCCTTTCCAATACATCCATTATTGGAAGGACTTATATACCAGGACTGGGAACATCCTGATAAACTATTTGTTCCGCCTAAAAGGTTTCCGGTGATCTATCCCATGGAGGAAAAGTTCACCCAGAGATGGAATGTTCCTACGGTGGATGCAGCCATCTCTTCTGTGAACAAATCACTGACATGTCCAGTAGATAATGTTCAAATGTTCAAAGATCCAGTGGATAAAAAATTGGAATCTTTATTAAAATCTGCTTTTTCCACAGCAGGGGCTGTTACACAGCCAGCAGTGGCAGCTATTGGGGTCTGCCAAGCTTTAAAGGATCAAATGAAAATGGTCCTGAGGGATTTGCCAGACCAGCAGGCCCAGGCTCTGGCTGATCTGCCTAGAGCATTATGCTTTGCGGTTGATGCCATCAAGGATTCTATCCATCAGGCCTCCCGCCTCACGCTGTCTTTGGTACATATGCGTAGGCTTCTGTGGCTCAAAAACTGGTCTGCTGAAGCTCCCTGTAAGAAGCTCTTAGTTAGCTTCCCATTTCATGGGGAACGCCTTTTTGGCGAAGACCTGGATAAGTATATCCAGAAGATTTCCAGTGGTAAAAGTACTCTCTTACCGAGTAAAAAGAGGTCTAGGGGTCCATCTTTTAAGAGGACTACCTCTCCTATCCCTGCGACGTCTGCTACTAAGCAGTTCCGACGGCCTCCTCGGTCAAACTCAGGAGGTAAAAATCAGGGACAGCCACAGGGTAATAAAAAGCCCTGGATCCGAAGAGGTACTAAACCAGCCTCCAAGTCAAGCCTATGAAGGGCTGCCCCCACTCAAACGGGTGGGGGGAAGACTTCAGTTGTTCGCAGAGACCTGGCGGGAGACGATCAAAGACAGAGGGGTGCTCTCCGCAGTAACTCTGGGATACAAGTTGGAGTTAAAAGAGTCTCCTCCGTCCCATTTTATGTGGTCAGGCATGCCAAGAGACCCTCTGAAAAGAGGGTCTCTCCTATTGGCGTTAGAACAACTATTGCTCCAAGGAGTAATTATGGAGGTTCCTATGGAAGAGTGGGGGTTGGGTTTCTACTCAAACCTTTTCACAGTCCCGAAGCCAAACGGGGACATAAGACCCATATTGGACCTAAAGAGTCTAAACAAATTTCTAAACGTCCGGTCTTTCCGGATGGAGTCGATCCGATCGGTCACCGCTGCCCTACAAGGGGAGGAATGGTTAGCCTCGATCGACATCAAAGATGCTTACTTGCATGTTCCCATCTTTCCAGGTCATCAAAAATTCCTACGCTTTGCAGTAGAAGGGCGCCATTTTCAGTTCAGAGCCTTAACATTCGGTCTGGCCACAGCACCACGAGTGTTCACAAAAATTCTGGCCCCACTGTTGGCCGATCTAAGAACACGGGGTGTAACGATAATGGCATACCTAGACGACCTGTTGTTGATGGACCACTCAGTTGCCAAGCTAGAAGTGGTAATTGTCGATACAATCAAGTATCTAGAATCTCACGGTTGGGTCATCAACCTGGACAAGTCAGCCCTACAGCCAGTGAAAAACCTGGTATATCTAGGGCTACGGCTGGATTCAGACCAGAGGAAGATTTTCTTACCTCTAGACAAGGTATCCTCTTTGAGGGCCTTGGTCCGTCTGCTTTGTGCAAAAAGACAGCCGTCCATACGCCTGTGCATGAGGCTGCTAGGAAAGATGGTAGCATCATTCGAAGCTGTACCATACGCCCAATTCCACTCAAGGAATTTACAAAGGGCCATATTGTCAGCCTGGAACGGAAAAGTTCAGGCTCTAGACTTCCCGATGGCTTTGTCCCCTTCCGTTCGGAAGAGTCTCTGCTGGTGGTTGATCCCCCAGAATCTCCAGAAGGGAAAACCCTTCAGCCCGATATCTTGGAAGGTGGTCACTACAGATGCCAGCCTTATAGGCTGGGGGGCAGTACTGGAGCAATGGTCTCTCCAGGGCAGATGGTCAAATGTAGTAAAAACCCTGCCCATCAATCTCTTAGAGATACGAGCAGCCCGGTACGCCCTAGTAGCCTGGACATCCAGACTCCAAGGGTCCCCTGTCTGAATTCAATCAGACAATGCCACAGCAGTGGCATATATCAATCATCAGGGAGGCACCAGGAGTCGTGCAGCCCAGAGGGAAGTAAGTCACATCCTGGAATGGGCAGAAAAGCATGTCCCATGTATATCAGCTGTCTTCATTCCAGGGGTGGAGAATTGGAAGGCGGACTTTCTGAGTCGCCAACAGTTATGCCCAGGGGAATGGTCCCTTCATCCCGAGGTCTTCCGAGCAATATGTCAGCGGTGGGGAACACCGGATGTAGATCTGCTAGCATCCAGATTCAACGCAAAGGTGGACAGATTTGTCTCCCGGACAAGGGATCCCCTCGCTTGCGGCTCGGATGCTCTGGTGTTCCCTTGGGATCAGTTCAGACTGATATATGCATTCCCTCCGCTACAATTGTTGCCTCGACTCCTTCGCAGAGTCAGGTTGGAGAAGAAGCCGGTGATCCTGGTGGCTCCAGCGTGGCCCCGAAGGGCCTGGTACGCGGAGATCATCAAAATGTCTGTGGGGAGTCCTTGGACCCTTCCACGTCGTCCGGACCTGCTTTCGCAAGGACCGATATACCACCCTTCCTTACTAACTCTAAGTTTAACGGCCTGGCTATTGAATCCCACATCCTAAAGAAGAGAGGTCTCTCTAACTCTGTGGTATCAACTATAATCAATGCCAGGAAGCCTGTATCCAGGCAGATCTACTATAGAGTTTGGAAGGCGTACATCACTTGGTGCGAGGCCAGAAAATGGTATCCACGTAAGTACGTTATAGGCAGAATTCTGGACTTCCTGCAGTGGGCTGTAGACAGGAAGTTTGCCTTAAGTACTATCAAGGGCCAGGTTTCGGCCTTGTCAATACTATTTCAAAGGCCCCTGGCTATGCATTCACTTGTCAAATCCTTTATGCAAGGTGTGACTCGTATTATTCCACCGATTAAGGCTCCCATATGCCCATGGGATCTAAATTTGGTTCTGTCGGTTCTGCAGAAGCAGCCATTTGAACCTTTGCGGCACATTTCCTTGGTTCTACTCACCAGGAAATTGATATTTTTAGTAGCCATATGCTCGGCTAGAAGAGTGTCGGAATTAGCCGCCATGTCCTGTAAAGAGCCATATCTGGTTATCCATAAGGACAGAGTAGTATTACGTCCTCACCCAGCCTTTCTTCCTAAGGTGGTATCGAGGTTTCACTTGAACCAGGATGTGGTTCTTCCTTCTTTTTTCCCCAAACCAAGCTCGGTAGAGGAAAAGTTATTGCATTCTTTGGATGTAGTAAGAGCAGTTAAAGCTTATCTAAAAGCCACTGCTCAGATTCGTAGAACGGATTCTTTGTTTGTTCTGCTGGAAGGCCCCAGAAAGGGTCAGGCAGCATCAAAATCTACTTTAGCCAAGTGGATTCGACAGGTCATAATACAAGCCTATGGCTTGAGAAGTAGACCGCCTCCGTTCAAAGTTAGGGCGCACTCCACGAGAGCAGTTGGAACTTCATGGGCAGTGCATCACCAGGCCTCCCTGGTGCAATTTGTAAGGCCGCAACATGGTCTTCAGTACACACGTTTACTAGGTTCTACCAGGTGGACGTTAGAAGTCAGGAGGATGTCGCCTTTGGGCGCAGTGTGTTGCAGGCCGCAAAAGATCCTCATGCCTGATGGCGCCCAGCTTATGTATGGTGCATCCCCCCCCTCATGTGGCATTGCTTTGGGATGTCCCACATAGTAATGACTATGCTGCTCTGTGTCCCGTGATGTATGAACAAGAAAGTAGGATTTTTAAAACAGCTTACCTGTAAAATCCTTTTCTTGGAGTACATCACGGGACACAGAGCTCCCACCCCTCTTTTGGGGACACGTATTGCTTTGCTACAAAACTGAGGTACTCCCGGATGGGAGGGGCTTATATAGGGGAGGGTACTTCCTGTTTTGGAAGTTGCCAGTGCCAGCACCTGAAGGTAATTCTATATAACCCACATAGTAATGACTATGCTGCTCTGTGTCCCGTGATGTACTCCAAGAAATGGATTTTACAGGTAAGCTGTTTTAAAAATCCTACTATTTTCGTTTTCGTTGCGACAACAGTTCGATATAGATAGGAGATTCGACGTGACGCTGACAATAACAATCTGTGTCTATCGAACCTGTGGTCGAATGTGCCTAACCTTAACTCTATTAGTCCAAGATTATTCTACATAGAGAGAAAAGATTCGACATAGAGAGAAAAGATTCGACATTATAGAGAGAAAAGATTCAACATTATAGAGAGAAAAGATCGCTGCTGGAATTGGGTGGGGGAAGTAAAATAAAAATAATGATGATGAATGTTATTGGCTGATTGTAACCAAAGAGGAGGAGCAGTAAAATAGCTAGAACTAACTTGACAATTCAACGTGAACGACGAAGATTCGACAAAGCATCGAAAAACATACAAACGTTGAATCTGTCATTGAAGGCTTATGGTGTCTGTCGAAAGTTAGAAGATTCGACGGTGCAGCTAAACTGTACGACGCTGCAATCGTACATTTCCAGTCAAATGCATCCGCCCATAGGCTATAGAAGAATTCTAATGTTGGTTGACTAGTAATAGTAATTAATAAATATAATTATTACTAGTCATACAACATTAGAATTCTACTAGAGCTTGTAGGTGGAACATTCGACCAGAAATGTACGATTGCAGCGTCGTACAGTTTCGCTGCTCCGTTGAATATTCTTTGAACATTCGACAGACACCATAAGCCTTCAATGACAGATTCGACCTTAATTCATTCAGATTTTCGGAGGAATGCAATTTCTAACGAAAAACAAAATAAATAAAAACAAATTTCGTGAGTAACTAAATAAATTTATTTTTCGGACGAAAACGTAATTCAGAAATGAAATATTTCAGTGTGCACATGTCTAGCAATAACTACATGACTGACAACAACTCTGAGTACATTGTATTTTTTCAGACAATTTCCTCTAGTTTAACATTTCAAGATTTTGATTAAAAAATTGACTAAAGTGCTTCACAAGGTAATTTTTCTCAGTGTATTTTCCTCATGACAAATGGGTTAGATAGAAAGAAAATATTACAATTAATAATGTTCTGTATAGCTTGGTATTTTCTTTTCAGTTCCATTTGCAGTGTAAAGGTTATCATACTGTATACCAGGTATCTGTAATAGTGGTAATATGAAAGGGAATGTCGCCAAACTGAAAGAGCAAAACACTGGAGAGATACAGTAGAATGTGATCATTTCTGGAAGTCACATAATGTGGAGAGTAAGGTTAATGGAAATTATTGTTACCACAATGATGAGACTCAACGCGATACATACTGTCAAGAGCATTCTCATTACTAACCTCAAGTAATTGATTCTGCCAGTGGATTATTTTGAAAGTTGCTGAGACAAGCATTAGCCCTACAAGGATGGTGACCAATTTTTCATCTTAAAACAAGGTTACAGATGAGGGACTTGGTCCCATAAGAAATAAAAAGAAAATTGCTTTTCATGATATTTAAAAAAAATATATATTGTACCAACAAGAAAGGTATTTTTTGTGTTTATTGACAGAAAAATTATAAAATAGAAAACAAAAGTTTATTTATATTCTATATTCCATATTCTAAGTGTAATTTTGAATAACAATCTAAGATTAACATGTACAAGATAAAGAATTTGGGAACACTTATAAATTTAGATTTTTAAACTACCATATTTTCTGGCGTATAAGACTACATTTTACACTTAAAAAAATGCCCAAAAATCGGGGGTCGTCTTATACGCCGGGTATAGAATGCTGCCCGATGGATGTCAGCTCCCTGGATGCCCGCTGGATGTCCGGTAATACTGTATATGGCTTCAGCCACATACAGTATTCGCCGCTGAGCCAATACCGGCAAGCGATGTATTCTATAAATGAATTCAGAGCCTGCTCGCATTGGAGTAACAACCTCTGCCAATCCGAGCAGGCTACATATAGTAGCCTGCTCGGATTGGCTTTGAGAGAGAGAGAGAGAGAGGCACTGGCTGATCTCTGCCAATCCAAGCAGGCTTTGTATTCATTAAAATAATACATTGAATGTAAGCCAAAAGTGGCATAGGTTTGGTTAGTGAAAATTCTACTTTCCATACGTGTGGCATTCAAGAGATCTCTGTCTGTGTTATTAATGTTTAATTTACTGTATGACATATCACAGCATGGTGGATGAGTAACTGGCATTCTTGCTTTGTGTTTTTTAGTGTTTCTAATGTTTTTTTTTTTTTTAAATGGTGTTGCCTCAGAAGGGGGGGGGGGTAGTCTTATACGGCGAGTATAGCCCAAAACCTATGTTTTCACTGGAAAAATAGGGGGTCGTCTTATACGCCCAGTCGCCTTATACGCCGGCAAATACGGTATTTGCATATATGATGTAATACTTTCTCTACTCTTTACATTTTATCCACTTGCCGATCAGGCTTTTTCTGGCACTTTTTGTTTACAGGTCTAAATCGGTATCTTTTGCTAGAAAGTTTCTTATAACCCCCAAACAGGGTTTATTTTATAATTTTTTGTATAATGTGAAAGATGATGCTACACCGAGTAAATAGTAGACATGTGCACATTGAAATATTTCGTTTAGGAAATAAAATGATTAGTTACTTCTGAAATTTGTTTTTATTTATTTTGTTTCGTTAAAAAATGCATTCGTCCGAAAATCCGAATTAATTAAGGTCAAATCTGTCATTGAAGGCTTATGGTGTCTGTCGAATGTTCTAAAAAGATTTGACGAAGCAGCTAAACTGTACGACGCCGCAATCATACATTTCAGGTCAATGCTCCGCCCACAAGTTATAGTACAATTCTAATGCTGTATGACTAGTAATAATTATATTTATTAATTATTATTACTAGTCAGCCAACATTAGAATTCTTCTATAACCTATGGGCAGAGCATTTGACCATAAATGTCCGCTCGTGGCGATCATATGTTTTTAGCTGCTTCGTCGAATCTTCATGTCTCTATAATGTTGAATCTTTTCTCTATATGTCGAATCTTTTCTCTCTATGTCAAATCTTTTCTCTCTAGGTCGACTCTTTTCTCTCTATGTCGAATCTTCATGTCTCTATAATGTCGAATCTTTTCTCTCTATGTCGAATAACCTTGGACTAATAGAGTTAGGTTTGGCAGATTCAACCGCAGATTCGATAGACACAGATCGCTATTGTCACCGCCATGTCGAATCTTCTATTTATATTGAACTGTTGTCGCAATGAAAGGAAAATAAAGCATTTTGTATGTCAGATCTTTCGGATTTCGGACTCTGCACATTCGTTATCGTTTGTTGAAACGAACACGAAAATCCCAGAAATTCGGACGTAAATGCATTCGGACGAAAACAAATGCATATGTCTAGTAAATAGATACCTTAAATGTTCACACTTTAAAATTGCGCACACTTGTGGAATGGTGACAAACTACGGTACTTTAAAATCTCCATAAACGACACTTTAAACGCCTTTACAGATTACCTGTTTAGAGTTACAGAGGAGGTCTGGTGCTAAAATATTTGCTTTTACTCTAACGTTCATGGCGATTGTTGGAAGCTAGCATAATCAAGATTCAGGCATAGGATAGGCAGCATAGGCAGTCTATAAGGAATCACAGATCCCTAGCAAATTCAATCAATTGCATCAGCATCAGGTGCTTGATAGCTGCTGTTGATCTAGGACTGATTCATTTTGATAAATGTCAGCTGGTCAACGGAGTCTGTAGACAGGCGCACTCTTTTATCTATCACAATACCTCTAGCAGCACTGAATGCCTGTTCAGGGCAGGCCAGTAGCTCGATTGCATATTGAGCAAGTTCTGGCCAGTGGTCCATCCTCAAGACCCTGTAACCCAGTGGATGCTCAGTAGGAAAAATTTTCCATGCTGACACAATCCTCTTCCTCCTCTTCTTCCTGTGTGGTATGGTATTTTCATAAAGGGGGCCTTGAGAGGAAAGGAAGTCCTCCTCTTCCTCCCACTGTTCTGCCTCAAGTGCCCTGTCCATGATTCCACAAAGCGTGTGCTCCAGCAGGAAGACTAGAGGGATAATGTCACTGTTGCATGCATTGTCATGGCTCACCATCCTTGTGGCCTCCTCAAATGGTGACAGGGCAGTGCATGTATCCTTTATCAGGAGCCACTGGCATGGCGAAAAGAAGCCAAGCTCCCCTGAGTCTGTCCTTGTGCCATACTCACACAGGTACTCATTGATGGCCTTCTGTTGCATGTGCAGCTGCTGCAGCATTGCCAATGTTGAGTTCCACCTGGTCGGCATGTCACAAATGAGACAGTTGGTGGGCAGGTTGAATTCCCGTTGAATGTCAGCCAGCCGAGCACTTGCAATGTATGACTGCCGGAAATTGCCTGCCTCAGAAGATCTTGTAAGCCTGGGTACCTGTTAAAGAAATGCTGCACCACCAAATTCAGGACATGTGCCAAGCATGGAACATGTGTCAAGTGTCCCTGTTGGAGGGCGTAGAGAAGGCTGGTACCATTGTCGCATACAACTATTGCTGGCTCAAGCTGGCATGGCGTCAACCACCTCTGAGCCTGCCCCTGCAGAGCTGACAGAATCTCTGCCCTGGTGTGGCTCCTGTCCCCTAGACAGACAAACTGAAGCATCGCATGGCATCTTTTAGCCTGACTGCTTGGTAGCCCCTTGAACGCTTAGGGAGCACTGCTGGTTCAGAGGGAAATTCAGCAGAAGAGGCCATAGAGGAAGAAGAAGAGTAGGGGGTGGAGCAGACAGATGTGGCAGAATCACCACCAGCTTTTTGGAGGCATGTTGGTGGAACACGCTCCAACACTGACCCCTGTCCTGCATCCTTCTCAGTTGCCAGCAGAGGTACCCAGTGCGCTTTGAAGGAAATGTAACGTCCCTGACCATGCCGGCTGGACCACGGGTCAGCAGTAATGTGAACCTTGCTGCTGACCGCACTGTTCAACGAGGCCAAAACATTACCTTCCACATTATGGTACAGAACTGGAATGGCCTTACGTGAAAATAAATTTATTTTTGAAACCTGCCACTGTGGTACAGCACATTCTGCAAATTCACAAAGGGGGCAGAGTCTACCAGATGAAAAGGCAGCAGTTGTAGTGCTAGCAATTTGGCCAAGCTAGCATTTAGATGCTGAGCATGTGGATGGTTGGGACAGTATTTTTTTTACGGTTCAGCAACTGGGGTAGCAAAATTTGCCTGCTGAAATCAACAGGTGGTCTAGCAGATGGGGTGCAAATACCTGTGGCACCCATTGCTATACCATCATTCCTCTCAGTGGATGTTTTTGAGAAGACTTGAGGTATAGTAGGGGTAGAGATCCCAGATGAGGAGCAAGGAGAAGTCTGCATTTTTTTATGACTTGGGTCTTTTAGGTGCTGTTGGTGTTCTGGCCATGCTTGATCAGCTTCAGACAGAGATTGCAAAAATCAACGCTGTGGTCTGCTGCACATGTGTTGAAAAAAGCCTACACCAATGAACTTTTGGTAGTCGGCGGGGAGTCGACAGTGCACTGCTCCTGTTGAGCTCTGTGGTGTGATGCAATAGGGTGGCTGCGCTTAAGCTGGTCCATGGAGGACATCCTGCCTCATTGCATTTTCCTCCTCTGTTCTCTCAGGCACCCAAGTACAGTCAGTGACCTCATCATTTCCTCCCTCCTCATCACTGGAGAAAACTTGGCAGTATGCTGCAGCTGGGGGAACATGGCTGCTAGTTTCTTGTCCGTTATTGGCACCCCCTCTCTCTAGGCTCACATTACTCCCTTCCACGACCTGGGAACCAACATCGAAGCATTCAAATTGTTGCGTAATTACTCCAGCAGCATGTAACTGACACTATGATCGAATAATTCTGGTGACTCCTCTCTGCATGATGGTGGGACTACAGAAGGAGTAGCTGTGGACAAGGAGCCAGTGGAATAGGCCACTTTGGCAGCTGCGGTGGAAGGCAAACTAGTAGGAGCCTGGGTGACAGTGGATGAGAAGGATGAGGACAGCTTAGTTATCCACTCCACCAACTTTTCTGCATGTTGTGGCTCAATTACATGGCCAGCACAAAGGCAGAGGATCCACCATGCCCGCGACCACCACTTTTCACTGTGGACACAGAGGCTGCTTGCCCTCTTTTAGGGGGGATTTTTATAACTTTTTTTATAGTGTGGGATGGAAATATGGTGCTTGGGTGCAATACGTTTGTGCTTGGTGCATTATAAACAGTTTTTTAATAGTTTTTTGTTAATAAAGAAAATAAGGGTGAAGCAATTGTGGAATTTTTTTTTACTGCTGCTGCATAAAAAAAAACTAAAATAAAATAATGTAAAAAAAAAATTAAGAAAGGACAAAAAAAATCAAACAGTAGTGACACAGAAGGAAGACCACCTGCAACTCAGAAGAAAGAACAGCAATTATGTAGAAAAAATAAACCAAAACGTAAAAAAAAAAGAACTACTGATGATGCAGAAAGAGGAACACCTGCAATGCAGAAGGGGAGACAGCAATTATGCCCTAGATATTCTTAGTGCTGCTGCGCCACAAAAAAGGGAAACCACTGCTAACGCAGAAAAAGGAGAACCTGCGATGCAAAAGGGGGGTGGACAGCAATTATGCCCTAAATTATGTCCTAAATATTGTTAGTGCTGCTGTGCCAAAAAAAAAAAAGAAGAAAAAAAATGAAACCACTGCTGAACACCTGCCACGCAGAAGGGGGGACAGCAATTACTAGACTTGTGCACAACGGAAAAATTCGTTCCGTTTCGGTTCGTTTCTTTCCGGTCCTGTTGATTCGTAATCATTCGTAATTTTGCTAGACGGGATTTTTCGTGTTCGGACTCATTCGTATTTTTGCAAGCGACATTTTTCGTTGAATTTTTTGTTGCTTTATAATTCGTACTTTCGGTAGAGTACGTTGTTTTTCGTTGATTCTGGACACAACTCCTACTTTCGTAACTTTTTTTGGGTTCGTTGATTCGTAATTTTCCGTGTCTCTCTCACAACGACGCTGCCTATTATGCCTAATGTGCTTCGAATGGATTTGTACTTTTCTAAATACATAGCGGTTATTTGTAACGATTCGAAATCTCGTATTTTACTTTCGTTTTTTACATGCGGCTATAGGCTCCGCCCCTGTACACCATTTTGAGAGGGTTCAGCACGGTGAGGGAGAAGCAGAGCAGAGTGAGTGTTATTGTGCTTCGAATGGATTTGAAATCTCGTATTTTACTTTCGTTTTTTCATGCGGCTATAGCCTCCGCCCCTGTACACCATTTTGAGAGGGAGTTCAGCATGGTGAGGGAGAAGCAGAGAGCAGAGTGAGTGTTATTGTGCTTCGAATGGATTCGTACATTCGTAACTTTTTTCATAACGAATTATGCCGAAGACCTTCGGGCATTCGCTATTTTGCGGTATACTTTATTTCGGATTCGGTTTTATTCGTAATTGCTCTGTTCGGAAATTCGAATGCTTCCGAATGTCCGAAAGTTGCTAAATTCGGACGAATTTTGATTCGTTACGAAACGAATTGCACAAGCCTAGCAATTACCCAGCAATTACCCTAAATATTCTTAGTGCTAAAGTGCCACACTAAAAAAAAAGCATACCACTGTAGGGATGAGCCTGTTTTTAGAGTCAAACGTAAGTTCAACTTGAACATCGGGTGTTCGTCTGTTCGCCGAACAGCGAACATTATGCGGTGTTAACGGCAAATTTGAAAGCCGCGGAGCACCATTAAAGTCTATGGGACACTAACATGAAAAACCAAAAGTGCTAACTTTAAAGGCTTATATGCAAGTTATTGCCCAAAAAAAATGTATGGGGACCCGGCCCCTGCCCCTTCCCCAGGGGACATGTATCATGTATATTATCTCTTTATTTATCAGTTTTATAAGCAATTTACAGCATATAAAATCGGTGTCTCCACCTTACGCTCAATTTTATGTCAATCAAAATCTCATTTAAAACTGCTTGTGGCTGTAATGTATTGTCGGATCCCGGCAATATAGATAAAAATCATTGAAAAAAACGGTATGGGTTCCCCCTCAGTCATTACCAGGCCCTTTTTTTCCTTTAGAAATGTAATTTTGCTGTGGTATTGTTCTAAACATGGGGAAAATGCAATACTTTCCCAGCATTCTAAGGAGACCTCCCAGGCACGATATTTAAAGGAATATTTCATTTTTATTGTTTCACTTTAAGCATTATTATGATCACTGCTCCTGAAATATATATATTTTTTTTTTAACTTTTTTTTTGTATTGACACATGTCCCCTGGGACAGGACCCAGTTCCCCATGCTGTTTTTGTTCAATGATTTTTATCTATATTGTCGGGATCCGACAATACATTACAGCCACGAGCAGTTTTAAATGAGATTTTTTCCTTTAGAAATTTAATTTTGCTGTGGTATTGTTCTAAACACGGGAAAGATGCTCTACTTTACAGGCATACTAAGGACACCATCAGGCACAATATTTAAAGGACTATTTCATTTTTATTGTTTCACTTTAAACATTATTAAAATCACTGCTCCTGAAAAAACAGCCCTTTTAAAACTTTTTTTTTGCATTGATTCATGTCCCCTGGGGCAGGACCCGGGTCCCCATACACTTTTTCATGGCAATAACTTGCATATAAGCCTTTAAAATTAGCACCTTTTATTTTTCATGTTCATGTCCCATAAACTTTAACAGTGTTCGCTTGTTCGTACAAATTTTGGGTGCATTTTCTGCATATCTGTACGTGTGAGATACACACTTTAGATACTGTTCTCCTATTCTGCTCTTCAAAAAAAGGAATAATTTAGGGCAAAAAAACATTTTTTGGTGCGTTTTCTGGGCAAAAAAATATTTTTGGTGCATTTTCTGCATATCTGTACGTGTGAGATACACACTTTAGATACTATAAAACAGTGATGGTGTTAGCGCTGTGTTTAAACAAAGAGAGAGTGAGAAAACAGGGAGCAGTGTGACTGATAACACACTCAACCTGAATAATATTGTGACCTTGTATGAAAAAGTAAATAACTTAATTAAACTCAAATACAATCATGTGAATCAACGTGATCGTGTAACCATATCCAAATTGTCCAATCGTGATAAATCCAAAAGAATATCCTAATGTATAAATACACTTATATATATAGGTATAGTTGAAGGGTCCAAATAAATCCAATTAGGCCGTGCAGTCCAAAAGTATATCAAAAGTGATTCCCATCACCAAAGTTGAAAAGTAAAAAATATTGTAAAACACACATTAGTTCAGTGCTTAAAACTTGATTTCTCTTCAGTGCTCCACCTCTGTGCCTGTAAGCAGCTTACCTTATTGCTAATTAAGCTTAGCACAACCAGGTCACAGGGTTATTCAGAACAGGTGGACAGTAGCTTGGATGATGCCAGTCTCCTTCCTGTTGCTGCAATCCTCCCAAATGTCATATATAAAATCAAAGAAGATGGATCATAGTATAGTACCACCAGTGTCCAGAGATACACACACACGCCAGAAAGGTACTCACTTCACATATAAGAAATGTGGGAGCATCTCCATGAGCGCTGAACTCGTCGTCCCTCTAATTGGTCTGTGGCTTTGTGTGGGTCCCAGTGCAGTGGTGTCTCAAATGGACATCGTATTCAATAAAATAAAAGATAAGGCAAACATAGCACAGTCCCGTACCAGAAGGTTTATTAAAAGTAAACAAATAAAGTATAACACTCACATAAGTTTTAAAAGATGTCTGCAGGGTATCCTACGAGCGCCTCGCTCGTCTACCTGCTCGGGTCCTGGTCTGTCAGCGAACCTCCAATCCCTACGCGTATCGTCACGTGTCACGTGACTTCATCAGGGGATACTAGAGTGAAGGGCTACTGACAATATATAGTCTGCTAATTGGACATCCAGCGGGCATACGGCCGCCATTTTGTTGTGGTCCTATTTTGTAAACAAACCAGCGCCATTTTGCCAGGGTCATTCCGGAGTGTTTTTAGCCTGTATGGTGTATACTAGTACACATATTCAGTCATTGGTCCACAATCCCCATTTTGTTGAAGTGCCGGAAGCATACAAATAAACAGGCCGATACCATTTTGTCTAGGCTGATGCTTGTCAGTCTTACAGCAATTTCAAAATTTATGTCCTGTTTATTGTAGTGGCCATATGCACCGAGCTGGGCAAGCCAGCTACAGAATAATGGGTCCAGCGTGCAAGAAAGGGTTTTTTTTCATTATTTTTTATTATTACAAATCCTGTCACTGCTCACACCCATCACTCCAGATATTACCAGAATCATAGGTTGGTCAGCCACTGATCCAACCTGCAATAGCACAACATCATAGCAAGGAGTGGCGTGAGAAACGACAAGATAGACAACTTATTTGGCACAGAACCAGAGAAAAGGACATAGCACAAATTAAAAATGTGTAAATCAGATTCAGAATCTTATCTTCTGATCCAGAGACCTATACACATATATTACTGTATGAAAATATATTCAATATATATACATACATATAAAATATATATATATATAAAAATTGTATATAAAAATGGTATAAAATGTAATTTTTTTTTAAAATATTCAAATATAAAAATGGATTGTAATCAATCCATAAATTAGCAATACATCAGTGGTATTCGTAGGGAGTGGCAAGTGAACTAATATTTGCAAGATATAAAGGTATTCTGGAGGAGTGCCGCACACCAAAATCCCAGCACGAAGACCCAGGCGTCAAATCATGGCATTTTTATCACAGATGGTTATAAATAATTATGCAAAAAATTCATAAAACTCTCATAAAAATATATATATATATATATAAAATAAAAAATAGGGGGGGGAGGGAAGAGAGGAGGGGGAGGGGAGAGGAAGTAGGGGGCAAGAGAGGAAAGGGGAGGGAGGGGGTTGAAGGGGGCAGAGGGGAAGAGGTGGGGGGAGGGGGGAGGTGGGGTGGGAAGGGAAAAAGGGGAAAAAAGGGGAATATTAGTACATAAATATTAAAAGGAAGGGATTGGGGGGGGGGAGGGGGAAAAAGGGGGAAGGAAAAAGGGAGAAGGAAATGTTAATACATAAATATTTTTTTTCCAAAAAAAGCGGGGGATCCTCCCACAGATACATATAAATTGCCATGATATCGATACCTCCAGTGTGCTGTGTGGGTGTAGCAAGGTACAATGTGTTAGAAATCACTCAAAAAACAGTTCAGGTCGAACTCTATGTTGAGTCCCCTCGGAGCCAAAGTATCCATACAGAAAATCCATTTGGATTCAACCTGGCTCAACGCCCTAACTTTGTGTCCTCCTCTCCAGGGCCTGGTATATGGGACAATTCCCCAAAATTTGAGGTGATTCGGATCTTTATTGTGTACCTCTAAAAAGTGTCTAGACACACTATGCTTTGGAAATCCATTTAATATATTTTGAACGTGTTCTTTGACCCTAATCCTCAAGAGTCTCTTAGTGCGGCCTACATATTGCAGGCCGCAACTGCATTCCAGTACGTACACTGCTCCCTCAGTATTACATCCTACATATTTTTTTATTTCATAACTTGTACCGTTGCTGGTTGATTGGAAAGAGGTTTTCTTTTCGTTGGGTCATTTAGTGCGTTTACAAGCATAGCATCTCTTACACGGATAGAAGCCTTTGTCTGTAAAAAAAGTGAATTGTTTTTTGGGTGGGTCAATTATATTTTTCACCAGTTGGTCACGAAGGGTCGGAGCTCTTCGATAGATAAATTTAGGTTTAGCTGGTAGTATCTCATTTAATCGCCTATCGGCCTTCAGAATGTGCCGGTGGCGCGTAATAATTTTTTCAATTTTTTTATATTGGATGTTAAAATCTAGTATCACAGGAACCTGATCCAGTTGCGGTATAATCTTTTTCTCTCCTAGCAGGGTTTTCCTTGGTATATGGGTTACCTCCTCTATGATCTCTTTTATAAACGGTTCTTCATATCCCATTTGGATAAATCTTTCCCCGATAATTTTTGCTTGGATCTGAAAATCCTCTATTTCGGTGCAGTTCCGTTTTAATCTCACCAGCTGCCCTTTCGGGATATTAAATATCCAATTCCTGTGGTGGCAGCTATTGGTCGGTAGGTAACTATTCCTATCCACATTTTTGAAAAAAGTTTTCGTGGAGAACTTATTGTTCACCAGTGATATCTCTAGGTCCAAAAATGGGATGGTCTTCTCTTCTATCTGCCAGGTCAAGGTTATGTTGATATCATTCTGATTTAATTTTTCAAAAAACTTGGTCAGGCTGTTATGATCGTCTTTCCAAACGATGAAGATGTCATCAATGTAACGTTTATATATAACCAGGCCTTCTGGACGATCACCAAACACTGCTTCTTCCTCCCATTTAGCCATAAACAATCCTGCAACACTCGGAGCAAATTTTGCTCCCATAGCCACACCAGTTATTTGTTGGTAGTATTGCTTATTGTACCAAAAGTGACTATGCTTTAAACAAAAATCTAGACATTTAACTATGTACTTCCTTTGTATACAGGGTAATATAGAATAATATAGAATAATATAGAAAAGTTTCTGAGACGCCATTTAGTTGCTTCGCATGCCATATAATGGGGTATAACTGTATATAAGGATGACACATCTGCTGTGGCCATTAATAGGGTTCCTGTATCTTTCCTTCCTTCTAGCAGTTGTATCATTTCTTTTGTGTCTTTGATGTATGCTTTGCACTTTTGAACTGCAGGCTGTAGAAACCGATCGATATATTGTCCTAAATCTCGCTGTAAGTGATTCTATGCCGTTAACGATTGGTCTGTAGGGAGGATCTATCTTGTCTTTATGGACCTTAGGTAGCGCATATATAACAGGGGTCCTACATGCCTCTGGTGATAGATACTTGGCTTCTTTTTTGTCTAATACACCCTTTTTTAGTCCTAGGTGTACCACTTGTTCTAAACCTTTCTTCCATTTAAATATGGGGTTACTTAACAGTAAGGTGTAGGTGTTTGAATCTTCTAATAATCTTTTCATCCCTCTGTTATATTGCTCAATCGTTTGGATCACAATCCCGCCTCCTTTATCGGAAGGTCTAATTACCAAGTCTTTTCTTCCAATTCGTTTCTTTATACCAGTCTTGATAACTCTAGATTCTTCTTTCTTCTTGACTGTTAGACCTTTTACCTCTTCAGTGACTAGATGTTTAAACACCTCAATATGTTTGTTGTCTTTAGGTTTGGGATTAAAAACCGATTTATTCCTTAAATTACTATTCACAACTGAGTTTACTCCTCCTACTTTGACGTTTATTGGATTATCCAATAAATATTTCTTAATATTGAGTTTTCTCACATATTTTTGAACATGTATGTAGGTCTGGAACTTATCTAAATTCTTAACCGGGGCATACTTAAGCCCTTTGTCCAGAACTTTCAACTCTTCATTGGTTAGAGGTATCTCTGTTAGATTAAAAATTCCTTCGCCTATTATACCCTTGCTAAGGTGTTTCTTTTTACCTGATCTACACCCTCTTTTTTTGTATATTTTATTGTATATTTTGTTTGCCACTCCATGTTCTACCACCTTCTTGGAGGGTGGTAATCCATCCCCCTTTCTAAAAAAGACCTATTAGGTCCTCTTTCTTGACGATAGTCTGCTTGAGGTCTATTATCCCTCTCATTATCGCGAAGATCTCTTAGGGGGGCATAATGATTATAGGTTTGGATAGGGCTTCTCTCTCGTCTTCCTCTTAGTGGTGGACCTCGCCCATCTCTGATAGTATAATGGTCTTGTGGACCAGGGCTTCTATCTTGTAGTCTGTGTCCATCGTCTCTGGTTCCATAGTGTGCTCTGGTATAGGCTGGACTTCTATCTTGTCTGTATTGCTCTTGATATGTAGCTCTCGGTCCTTGATTTTGTTTAGTCCAATTGTTGTGAGGTTTTCTATTATTGTTGTTCTTCCAATGGTTAGGCTTTTTCCACCCTTGTTGTGTTTCTCTTTCAGCTTGTGGAGGTGGTGGTTTCCTTCCGCTATTACTCAAAAGCTTCGGTCTTACTTCATTTTTATCTTTATCTTGTCTTGGAGAGATATCTCTTGGTATCTGATCTCCTGTATTCCTCTGCTGTACACCACGTCGGGGTGACCTAGGTATTGGTGACATATCGGTATAGTATGGTCTAGATCTATCATTTCTTTCAGGGGTGGAAGCGGTGGCAATAGGATCACCTTGTCCACTGCCATTCTGCCACCTGAAAACTAGATCATTTTTATAATCGTTTATGTCTCTAGAGTATTTCTTACTTTTTCTCGTTTGTACTTCTATATCTTTTTTTGTAAGATCTTTATTAAGTTGAGTAGTAAGCCGTTTAAAATCTGCCGTATCTTTATGGACCTCCAATTGCACTTTTAATTCGGCAATCGCTTGGTCAATCTTCCTAATTTTCTTTTGTTTTCGTTTTAATAGAAGTTGTAGTAGCTCCGTCCCTTTTTTATAAAAAAAAGTGAACCACTCATCTATAGATTCTCCATCAGTAAGGCCATCGTTGAGAGGTACGTCCCGTCTCAGGCGTCTTGGTACGATATTGGCCTTAATATATCTGTCGAAGGTGGTAATATCCCACCAAAGGCCAATTTTTTTATCCATATTGTGACCAAGTTTACGCATGAGTGGCTCAACGCTGGATTCCTTTTTGGGATCTTCATTATTAAACACTAAATCAAGGTCTACCTCTCTTTGTTCTATGAACGTGAAAATCTCCATGGCTGCAGCAGGAGTATTGAGAGAATCAGTAACGTATGCGAAAAAATTGGGGGAACTCCCGCGCTGCCCTATAACTCCTTCCCTCCCCCTCTCCTTTTTTCCCCTCTTTCCTTGTTCCCTTTCTTCCTTTCCTTGTTGTGTTTGTGTGTCTCCCCTTTCCCTCAGTACTAACAATTACTCGTTTACTAACACTTTTTCCCTTTTCCTTTTCTCCTCAGTATTAACATTACTTGCTTACTAATTCTTCCTTTTCTTTTTCGTCCTTTTGAGTGTCCTCACCAATTACTAATACCAATACACTAATACACTAACACTCCTCCATTTAATAAACTGTTCAATCCTTCCTTTTCAATCAACTCTTCCCTCTTCTTTCCCCTTCCCCTTCCTACCCCCCCATTAACAATATTTATGTATTAACATTTCCTTCTCCCTTTTTCCTTCCCCCTTTTTCCCCTTCTCTCCCCCCTCCCCCCAATCCCTTCCTTTTAATCTTTATATACTAATATTCCCCTTTTTTCCCCTTATTCCCTTCCCACCCCCCCCTCTTCCCCTCCCCCCCTCCCCCCACCTCTTCCCCTCTGCACCCTTCAACCCCCCCATCCCCCCCTCCCTCCTCTTTCCTCTCTTGCCCCCTACTTCCTCTCCCCTCCCCCTCCTCTCCCTTCTCTCTTTTTCCTCCTCCCCCCCTTTTTTATTGAGATATATATATTCCCCTCCCCCACCTCTTCCCCTCCCCTTTGTTTATTTGTTTACTTTTAATAAACCTTCTGGTACGGGACTGTGCTATGTTTGCCTTATCTTTTATTTTATTTAATACGATGTCCATTTGAGACACCACTGCACTGGGACCCACACAAAGCCACAGACCAATTAGAGGGACGACAAGTTCAGCGCTCGTGGAGATGCTCCCACATTTCTTATATGTGAAGTGTGTACCTTTCTGGCGTGTGTGTGTATCTCTGGACACTGGTGATACTATACTATGATCCATCTTCTTTGATTTTATATATGACATTTGGGAGGATTGCAGCAATAGTAAGGAGACTGGCATCATCCAAGCTACTGTCCACCTGTTCTGAATAACCCTGTGACCTGGTTGTGCTAAGCTTAATTAGCAATAAGGTAAGCTGCTTACAGGCACAGAGGTGGAGCACTGAAGAGAAATCAAGTTTTAAGCACTGAACTAATGTGTGTTTTACAATATTTTTTACTTTTCAACTTTGGTGATGGGAATCACTTTTGATATACTTTTGGATTGCACGGCCTAATTGGATTTATTTGGACCCTTCAACTATACATATATATATAAGTGTATTTATACATTAGGATACTCTTTTGGATCTATCACGATTGGACAATTTGGATATGGTTACACGATCACGTTGATTCACATGATTGTATTTGAGTTTAATTAAGTTATTTACTTTTTCATACAAGGTCACAATATTATTCAGGTTGAGTGTGTTATCAGTCACACTGCTCCCAGTTTTCTCACTCTCTCTTTGTTTAAACACAGCGCTAACACCATCACTGTTTTATATTGTTCTGAGTTTTCCTGAATTGGATCCACAGGTGTCTGGCAGCAGTGCCCCCCCTTTTTATTTCCTGTTAGGGTTTATAGGTTCATTTCACGTTAGGGCAACGCGGGAGTTTCCCCAATTTTTTTGCACACTTTAGATACTGTTCTCCCATTCTGATCTTCAAAAAAAAAAATTAGAGCAAAAAACATTTTTTTGGTGTGTTTTCTGCATATCTGTACCTGTGAGATACACCCTTTAGATACTGTTCTACTGCTCTATTCTGCTATTCAAAAAACACCCATTTAGGGCAAGATCCTAAATTTGAGAAATATGAGGAGACCATTAAAAAAGGGACGTGGCCCCGGTCGTGGTGCTGCTGGTGGAGCTCCTGTTGCAGGGAGAGGACGTGGTCGATCTGTGCCAGCTACACGCACAAGTGAAACACCTTCCTCAGGTGCGAGTAGGCGACAGAGCCTGCAGCGGTATTTGGTCGGGCCTAATGAGGCTCTATGAATGTTGAGGCCAGGCCCAGGACAAGTACAGGCGATAGTGGATTGGGTTGCTGACAGTGCCCCCAGTTCCTTCACATTGTCTCCCACCCAGTCTACTGCTGAGTTGGCACCTGCAGCCGATGTCCATCAGTCTTTCACCTCACCCCCTTGCAAATTAGCCAAGCAGTCTGAGCCCCAAGTCATGCAGCAGTCTCTTCTGCTTTTTGATGACTCTATTAGCAGGGTTTCCCATGGCCATCCACCTAGCCCTGCCCCAGAAGTGGAAGAGATTGAGTGCACCGATGCCCAACCACTTATGTTTCAAGATGAGTACATGGAAGGACCATCGCAGCACGTCTTGGATGATGAAGAAACACAGGTGCGTACAAGTAAGGGTTCAACTTTTTAAGGGCCCAGACCAGGGCCAAACACTCCTTCTCCACTGTTGCATACCTCACTTCCTGGGGTAATAGCTTTCTGCTCAGGTAACATCGAAGCATTCAAATTGTTGCGTAATTACTTCAGCAGCATGTAACTGACACTATGATCGAATAATTCTGGTGACTCCTCTCTGCATGATGGTGGGGCTACAGAAGGAGTAGCTGTGGACAAGGAACCAGTGGAATAGGCCACTTTGGCAGCTGCAGTGGAAGGCAAACTAGTAGGAGCCTGGGTGACAGTGGATGAGAAGGATGAGGACGGCTTAGTTATCCACTCCAACAACTTTTCTGCATGTTGTGGCTCAATTACATGGCCAGCACAAAAGCGTGCCCCACCTGCAGAGGATCCACCATGCCCGCGACCACCACTTTTCACTGTGGACACAGAGGCTGCTTGCCCTCTTTTAGGGGGGATTTTTATAACTTTTTTTATAGTGTGGGATGGAAATATGGTGCTTGGGTGCAATACGTTTGTGCTTGGTGCATTATAAACCGTTTTATTATAGTTTTTTTTTAAGAAAGAAAATAAGGGTGAAGCAATTGTGGAGATTTTTTTTACTGCTGCTGCATAAAAAAACTAAAATAAAATAATGTAAAAAAAAAATGAAGAAATGACAAAAAAAAATCAAACAGTAGTGACACAGAAGGAAGACCACCTGCAACTCAGAAGAAAGAACAGCAATTATGGAGAAAAAATAAACCAAAACGTCAAAAAAAAAGAACTACTGATGATGCAGAAAGAGGAACACCTGCAATGCAGAAGGGGAGACAGCAATTATGCCCTAGATATTCTTAGTGCTGCTGCGCCACAAAAAAGGGAAACCACTGCTAATGCAGAAAAAGGAGCACCTGCGATGCAAAAGGGGGGGGGGGTGGACAGCAATTATGCCCTAAATATTGTTAGTGCTGCTGTGCCAAAAAAAAAAGAAGAAAAAAAAGGAAACCACTGCTGAACACCTGCCACGCAGAAGGGGGGACAGCAATTACCCTAAATATTCTTAGTGCTAAAGTGCCACACTAAAAAAAAAAGCATACCACTGTAGGGATGAGCCTGTTTTTAGAGTCGAACGTAAGTTCGACTTGAACATCGGGTGTTCGTCTGTTCGCCGAACAGCGAACATTATGCGGTGTTAACGGAAAATTCGAAAGCCGCGGAACACCATTAAAGTCTATGGGACACTAACATGAAAAACCAAAAGTGCTAATTTTAAAGGCTTATATGCAAGTTATTGCCCAAAAAAATTGTATGGGGACCCTGCCCCTGCCCTAGGGGACATGTATCAATGCAAAAAAAGTTTTTAAAAGAGCTGTTTTTTCAGGAGCAGTGATTTTAATAATGCTTAAAGTGAAACAATAAAAATGTTATATTCCTTTAAATATCGTGCCTGGAGGTTGTCCTTAGTATGCCTGTAAAGTAGTGCATCTTTCCCGTGTTTAAAACAATACCCCAGCAAAATGACATTTCTAAAGGAAGAAATCGAATTCAAAACTGCTCGTGGCTGTAATGTATTGTCAGATCCCAGCAATATAGATAAAATTCATTGAAAAAAACTGAATGGGGACCTGGGTTTTGCCCCAGGGTTGATGAATCAATGCAAAAAAAAGTTTTTAAAAACGGCAGTTTTTTCAGGAGCAGTGATTTTAATAATGCTTAACGTGAAACAATAAAACTGAATGATTCCTTTAAATATCGTGCCTGGAGGGTGTCCTTAGTATTCCTTTAAAGTAGCGCATCTTTACTGTGTTTAGAACAATACCATAGCAAAATGACATTTCTAAAGTAAAAAATCTTTTTTTTTTTGTATATTATCTCTTTATTTATCAGTTTTATAAGCAATTTACAGCATATCAAATCGGTGTCTCCACCTTACGCTTCAATTTTATGTCAATCAAAATCTCATTTAAAACTGCTCGTGGCTGTAATGTATTGTCGGATCCCGGCAATATAGATAAAAATCATTGAAAAAAACGGTATGGGTTCCCCCTCAGTCATTACCAGGCCCTTTTTTTCCTTTAGAAATGTAATTTTGCTGTGGTATTGTTCTAAACATGGGGAAAATGCAATACTTTCCCAGCATTCTAAGGAGACCTCCCAGGCACGATATTTAAAGGAATATTTCATTTTTATTGTTTCACTTTAAGCATTATTATGATCACTGCTCCTGAAAAAAATTCATTTTTTTAAACTTTTTTTTTGCATTGACACATGTCCCCTGGGACAGGACCCAGTTCCCCATGCTGTTTTTGTTCAATGATTTTTATCTATATTGTCGGGATCCGACAATACATTACAGCCGCGAGCAGTTTTAAATGAGATTCTTTCCTTTAGAAATTTTATTTTGCTGTGGTATTGTTCTAAACACGGGAAAGATGTGCTACTTTACAGGCATACTAAGAACACCCCCAGGCACGATATTTAAAGGACTATTTCATTTTTATTGTTTCACTTTAAACATTATTAAAATCACTGCTCCTAAAAAAACAGCCCTTTTTAAAACTTTGTTTTGCATTGATTCATGTCCACTGGGGCAGGACCCGGGTCCCCATACACTTTTTTATGGCAATAACTTGCATATAAGCCTTTAAAATTAGCACCTTTTATTTTTCATGTTCATGTCCCATAAACTTTAACAGTGTTCGCTTGTTCGTACAAATTTTTTGCCTGCTCGCATTTTCTGTTGCGAACCGAACCGGTGGGATGTTCTGCTCATCCCTACACCACTGCTGTGTATTTCACACTACACTACAATGTGTTATTCACACTACACTACACTGTGTTATTCACACTACACTGACTGCACTAAACTGACTTAACAACGCACCATCCACTAACTAACCTGCCTAATCTCCACTAACATGCTACACAAGGCTGCCATGTAAGCAGCCTTATATAGTGTTGGGCACCCTGCCTTTGGCCAATCATGACTCTCACAGTACATAGTTCTGTGATTGGCCAAAGCATACAGGTCAGGTGCATGCTTTGGCCAATCAGCAGCAATCAAAGCACTGCGAGATCGCATTGCATTATGGGCCGCTCTGCGGCAAGCAAACTTCCCACCGAGCGTCCCATTTGTTTGTGTGTTTAGTGAATGGAAACAGCGGATGTTGGAGTCTAACTTATCTTCAACTTGAACAGCGGGCCCATCCCTAGTAATGACGTCAAAATATAGACCACTACAGGCATTTCCTAAATAGGGTTGAGCGAACCCGAACTGTAAAGTTCGGGTTCGTACCGGACTTTTTGGTTTTTGGTAGGGTTGTCCCGATACCGATACTAGTATCGGTATCGGTACTGATACCAAGAATTTCCCTGAGTACTTGTACTCTGGGAAAATGGTCCGATTCTTCACCCGATACTTGGGCAGTCAGGGATGATCGGTGCGGCGGGGGGAGTTACAAGCACCGATCACTGCTGTATAGATTTCAATACAGCCTGACAGCTTCTCCCACGACCCCCCCCTCTTTTCAGCTGTTTTAGTGAAATCTATACAGCGGTGATCGGTGCTTGTAACTCCCCCCAAAGCCGCACCGATCACTGCTGACTGTCCCTGTATACTCCTCCAGTTCCCCCATCCGTGCTGCTCCCCCCGCACTCTGTGTTCCCCCTCCGTGCTGCTGCTGTCCTCCTCTGTTATTCTGCTCTCCCCCTCCGCGCTGCTGCTGTCCTCCTCGCTCCGTGTTACTTTCCATGTTCCCCTCTACGCTCCGTGTCACCCTCCATATCCTCCTCCGCTCCCCTCTGTCAGGATGGAGAGCGGAGGTAGGAGCCGCTAAACCTGGCTCATACCTTTTCCGAATGAACAGGTCTGTTAAGACCCCTGATATCTCACCAAAGCCCCCCAACAGGGCTAAAAATAAAAAAATTAATTGCAATAAAAAAAAATCGGCGAGTACTTGAAAAAAGTATCGGTACTTGTACTCGGTCTTAAAAAAGTGGTATCGGGACAACCCTAGTTTTTGGTACCCGGGTTCGGGTTCGTTGTTCGGCAATGTAATGGCGCATTTTAAAAAGCTGCAGGGCAGCCAATCAACATTCGTTTAACTTGTGTGCCCTTAGAAGCCATCACAGCCATGCCTACTAATGGCATGGCTGTGATTGGCCAGTGCAGCATGTGACCCAGCCTATATATAAGCTAGAGGCACATAGCACAGCACGTCACTCTGCTTCAGTTAGTGTAGCTGCTGCTGCTTTGTGGGAGAGAATTAGATAGGAGTCCTGATTCAGAAATCAAATTACTCAGAGATCTACCTTGCTTTTGTTGTGTTGGTGCAGTGCACAATCTTTTTATCCTGCCCTGAGCCCAGTGCCAGAGAAAAGATAACTTTTATCCATTTGTTAGTTAGGTTGGCTTCGGTGGGCATTTTATGCAATCTCAGTGCACCAGCACTGCATATGTTACTGTGAGATACACACTTTAGATACTGTTCTCCTATTCTGCCCTTCAAAAAAAAAAGTCCTCTTGATCCTCAACTTCATTTATTTCTGAGGCTAAACCGGGAACAGGTACTGCCCCTGAGACCACCATTGGCTCAGGAGCAGGCACTGGCACAGACTCCAAGGTTTTTTCTACAACCTTCTTCCTCTTTTTCTTATCCCGCCTCTTTCTTATCGTGACCCAACCAGGATCTCCCTCCTCATCGGATACCTCGTTGGGACGCTTGGTAGTCCCTCTGGTTGCCACCTCCATCTCCTCCTCCGTATCACCGGCAACAGAGGAGCCAGTACTCCCCGGGGGGGGGGTTCCCCTCCCGAGCAGCAGGCCGCCCAGGATGGGGGGAGGCACGAGGCACCCGGGGCTCACCTCTCTCCCTAGCTAGACCACTATCCCCTGAAGCTGGCGTAGGGGGGACATCTCCGTCCGGAGCACCACCTGCAGGACTCTCCCTGTATGCCTTGGGGCATCGGCTGAAAGGATGCCCCCTCACACCACACAGGTTGCATACAATCTCCCCACATGAACCACTGGTGTGCCCAACTTTGTTGCACTTGCTGCAACGCACCACTGTGCAACTCGCACTCATATGCGTTGGGCTACCGCACTTGAAGCACCTTCTTGGCTGGCCCGGATAGAACACAAGGATTCTATCCCTTCCCAAGAAGGCGCTCCCAGGGATATGGTCCACCGTGTTCCGTAGTCTATTCAACTTTATCCTGGCATTCCAGGCACCAGTCCAGATGCCCCTTTCATCAAGACCCTTCTTAAGGGGACCCTGCAGCTGACCATGCCTACTCAGCCAGGTGGAGATGTCCTCCTGCGGAAGGCTCTCGTTACGAACCAGGATAGTGACACTTTTGATGTCCTCCTGCCTGCTTAATGGATTTATTTTAAACCCTTTCCAGGGCACACTTTGATCAAACTGAACGCGGTGAGAAAAAGTTCCATTATCACCGCATTTATGAAACTTATATCGAAGTCGGGAGAATTCGCAGGATGGATCACTGCAAATATCTCCTCGACTTTAATTCCGAGGGACAGAACCATGTCTATTACTTGTTTCCTTGTGGGACATGGCTCAGCCTCAGTCCATTTCAACTGAACCACGTTGCGGCGCTTGTGCTCCCGCCCCCCAGTACCCCGAGACCAGGGGTTTGGACCAGCAAACTGCTCCGCTGGGGGGACCCGGAAGTTCCCAGCACCGAACTGTCTGTAGATCGGACCCAAAGGAACATTTGTATCCACTACCTTGGCATACAAACGCCCTGATTTAAGTGCCCCTAGGATAGCCTCCTCCGGTTCCCCTTCCAGAACCCGCCCAGGCACAGGGACCCCCGGGGGGGACCCCTGTGGAACAGCCGGGGGAGGGGGGCCCCGAGACTGGGGGACCACCCCCCTTGGTGCCTCGGGAGGACCCAGAAGACTCTCTACATCCTTCCCTTCTAGGATGTAATCTGAAATGAGGTCCGCCCAATCCTCAGCCCACTCTAGCATGGATGTACCAGGGGTCCCGCTCTGCTGAGACCCCTCAATGCCCCTAATGAAGGCCATTGTGAGGCTGTCCTCCCCCACAGGACCCATTGGGCACTCACCCCATTCCGATCCCACATTCTGTGCTTGTGGGATTATTTCCGATGTTTCCATGCCAGAATCTCTCCCCTGGGGACATTGAGTGTCGGATTCATTCACAGGACCGGAAGTGGCCGACCGGAAGTGACCTGACTCACTCACTTCCGGTTCCGGGCTCACCTTCACTTCCGGTTTAGCATTTCCGGCCGCAATTGCGGCCCCACCCACCCCCACATCATCAGAAACATCCCTATTGGCCACCTGAGTGGCAGGACCTCCCCCAGACACGCGGGAAGACGGCGTTCTGCCGCGGGAGGCCTCCATTGCTGACACTGAACTTTTTGCCATTAGATTCTTGGCTTTTACACCAACACCCGCCATTGTTTGGCATACATTTTCCTTTCCCACCACTTTAGGTGAGCCCCCATTGCCCTGAGCCGGGCTTGTGGCAGCGGTGGCCGAAAAGGCAGCTGACGGCTCACCCTGCCTGCGAGCATTGCCAGGGGTCACGGGGGGCTGCTCAGGTAAGTCCATTTTCTTATTTAGTCCATCCTTTTGTTTGTACTGCAACGTGGGGGGTTTTAGGATTGAAGTCTTTCCCTGCTTAGGGGTCCCCTGCTCACTGGTACTTGCAGCTTCATGGGCTCCGCTTGCCTGGCTGGCTCTAACACTAGCCCCTCTGGTCTGCATTTTGGGCTGTGTTCTGGCCTGACCGCATGGGGCCTCAGCTGCACTTTCCCCGGAGCATTGTACCCCTACTTCACTCTCCCCATTCACACCAGCAGTCTCTTTGGTTATCTCACCAACAGTCTCTTCTGGTACCGCTCCCACCTTGATTGGTACTGCCGTTCCACCATCAGACACAGGGACACCCGCTGACGCTGATCCCGGATCCGTTGTCTGGCTGGGTTGTAGCTTCCCACGTCTCGCCGCCTGGGTACTCTCTTCCTGGGCCGCCCGGAGCAATCTTTCAATCTCTTTGATGAAGCTCCCTTCCCTGGAAGCCGAATCCACCAAGCAATTCATCAGCTTACCCACCTGGGTAACACTCTTTTTCAGCGTCTCAATGGCCGCTTTAAATTCAGGTCTCTTTCCACTACTGGAGTGGTCTCTTCGGTTCCTTAGCTCAGTCAGAGCCTTCATCCTACCACAGTAGAGGCGGATGGCCTTGACCATGGCTACCTTGACTGCTCTTACTCTTGCTGCGGCTTGCGCTGCATCTTCCCCTGGCTGTACAAGGGTCCAGTCCTCCAAGCTGCCCTGGGTTTGCAGGAGCAGCTTGTCTTCCTCTCCTAGGTCTTGGATCCTTGGGACCTCCCTCGCTTCTCCTGGCCGGGAAGCAGGCCCAGGGCCTGGGCTAGAGGAGGCCATAGTTCTCCCCTACCTCTGGAGGTCTGGAGCTACACCAAAGCACGTCTTCACACCGCGGGTGCTGGCACCAGACTTGCCCTCCAATGGATCCTCGTTAAAGGATTTAAAGTGTACTCATTCCAATTACAGGGCCTCGAAAGAGTCCTGTATTGTTATTTTTCGTCACTACCTCCCCGAGTCGGGAGTGGGTAATTTGCGCGCCTGCTGCCTTCCTTGGATGTGGTAGCCGTTTCTCAGGCTCCCTCTCCGGAATCGAACCCTGATTCCCCGTTACCCGTGGTCACCATGGTAGGCGCAGAAAGTACCATCGAAAGTTGATAGGGCAGACATCCGAATGTATCGTCGCCGTCACGGGGACGTGCGATCGGCCCGAGGTTATCTAGAGTCACCAAAGCGGCCGGGGAAGGGGCCGGAGCCCCGGGCCCCCGGATTGGTTTTGGTCTGATAAATGCACGCATCCCTGGGGGTCAGCGCTCGTCGGCATGTATTAGCTCTAGAATTACCACAGTTATCCAAGTAACAGATGGAGCGATCAAAGGAACCATAACTGATTTAATGAGCCATTCGCAGTTTCACTGTACCGGCCGTGTGTACTTACACGTGCATGGCTTAATCTTTGAGACAAGCATATGCTACTGGCAGGATCAACCAGGTAGCCGTCGGTCGGGCACCGGCCTCGTCCTGAGGGGGGGAGAGGGCCGCGTGCCGTGCTGCTGCGGGTCGGGCGCCGTCCGCCTCCGGCGTGGGGCGCGGCCGCGGGGGGCTCCGGAGAAGGCGGACGGGCTCGGGGAGACGCTTCGTGTTTGGGGGCGAGGCGGACGGGAGGAGCGGGCTCGGCCTAAGCCCGACCTCCCCTCCGCGCTCGACGTCGCGCTCTCCCGCGGCCGGTCCGCGGGAGGGTGCCTGGCGGGGGGTACCGGGGCTGTCGGAGACGATCTGCTCTCGGCCGCCGGGGCGGGAGGCTCGGCCGGGGCGAGGGGACGAGGGGCTGACGGGCTGCCGGTTAAAACCGCCCGGTTCGCCACCTCGGACTCGCCCGGCTCGGCCTCCGCCGCCGGCGGCGTCTTTCCGGCCGTCCTGAGGGTCTTTCGGGTCCTGGCAGACTCACCTGAGGGCACCGCGGGTTGAGGGAGGTCCGCCCCGGGCGGGGGGACTCCTCTCCCGCGTCGAACGGGGCGACCCGCCGCCTGGACGGCGGGCCGGCCGGGGGCGCCTTCCCTGGGCGGACGGGAGGGGGTCGAGGCGCCCTGGCAGCCCGCGACCTCCAGGGCCGGGGCCGGGGCGCGCTCTCACCTCCCCGCCGGGGTGCCCTGGGCAGCATCGGTCCTGGGCGTGAGGCTCCTGTGGAAGTCACATCGAGAAATTTCCTCCTCACATATATCCGCAGCAACCTTTCCCGGCCGTCTAGGGATCCGAAAAATAGAACCGCGAGCGGGCGGGGAAATCCGCGATTCGAGTCCGGGTCCCTGGAACCCGTCGCCGGCCTCGGGGGGCAAATCCGACCTCATCCGCGACTTCCGTCTTTTTGCGCCCAAAAAAACGGCAAAGACACGCTCGGCCAGCTTGAACCGGGTCAGCATGCCGCGCGCCGCCTTAAAAAACCGACAAAGTCCCGCTCGGTCAGCTTGGATCCGCCGGCCAGCTTGGGGAAAAGGTCTGGAACGGCTCGCGAAAGTGGCAGACACGCCGGTCAGCTTGGATCAGCCGGCCAGCTTGGGCAAAGGCCTGAAACGGCTCGCGAAAAAGCGGCAAAGACACGCCGGTCAGCTTGGATCAGCCGGTCAGCTTGGGCAAAGGCCTGAAACGGCTCGCGAAAGCGGCAAAGACACGCCGGTCAGCTTGGATCAGCCGGCCAGCTTGGGCAAAGGCCTGAAACGGCTCGCGAAAGCGGCAAAGACACGCCGGCCAGCTTGGGCCGGCCTGTCAAACGCCCTGGGAGCTGGATAATTGCCAAAGACCTTCGCGGTCAGCTTGGGCTAGCTTGCGGTGGGTCAGGGGTGCCGCCTGGAGCTCAATCTCGGCCAGGGACCTCCGCGGTCGGCCCCGGTTAGTGCGGGAAGGGTTCCTCATGCCGCCTGGAGCCCAATCGCGGACGCACCTTCGCGGTCAGCCCCGGTTAGTGCGGGAAGGGTCACTGATGCCGCCTGGAGCTCAATCTCGGCCAGGGACCTCCGCGGTCGGCCCCGGTTAGTGCGGGAAGGGTTCCTCGTGCCGCCTGGAGCCCAATCGCGGACGCACCTTCGCGGTCAGCCCCGGTTAGTGTGGGAAGGGTCACTGATGCCGCCTGGAGCCCTATCTCGGCCAGGGACCCTCGCGGTCGGCCCCGGTTAGTGCGGGAAGGGTTCCTCATGCCGCCTGGAGCCCAATCGCGGACCCACCTTCGCGGTCAGCCCCGGTCTTGTGCGGGAAGGGTCACTGATGCCGCCTGGAGCCCTATTTCGGCCAGGGACCTCCGCGGTCGGCCCGTTCTTGTGCGGGGAGGGTCCCTCGTGCCGCCTGGAGCCCAATCGCGGATGCACCTTCGCGGTCAGCCCCGGTCTTGTGCGGGAAGGGTCACTGATGCCGCCTGGAGCTCAATCTCGGCCAGGGACCTCCGCGGTCAGCCCCGGTTAGTGCGGGAAGGGTTCCTCATGCCGCCTGGAGCCCAATCACGGATGCACCTTCGCGGTCAGCCCCGGTTAGTGCGGGAAGGGTCACTGATGCCGCCTGGAGCCCTATCTCGGCCAGGGACCCTCGCGGTAGGCCCCGGTTAGTGCGGGAAGGGTTCCTCATGCCGCCTGGAGCCCAATCGCGGACCCACCTTCGCGGTCAGCCCCGGTCTTGTGCGGGAAGGGTCACTGATGCCGCCTGGAGCCCTATCTCGGCCAGGGACCTCCGCGGTCGGCCCGGTCTTGTGCGGGGAGGGTCCCTCGTGCCGCCTGGAGCCCAATCGTGG